>JASAMY010002299.1:0-187820 GCA_030248085.1 Paralinhomoeus sp. GSCO2_6
TGGCGGAGAGGTTGGCTGTGATCGCGTCGACCGCTCGCCTGTCGGCTTCAGTGTCGACTGAGCTGTGGGAGCTGCGTTCGACGCGTCGTCAGCAGCTGGAGCGCCTGTCGCAGTTCAAGGAGGCCGGCCAGGGCCGCGACAGCCAGTTTCACGCCGCCCTTCGCGCCGCCGAACAGAAGGGTGCGTCGTCCTTGTTTGTTTTTTTGGCGAATTGCTGACGACGTCGGCTTCAGTGCGCGCCCGCTGCCTCGAGATCGTCACGGCGCGCGGCGAGTACCAACGTCAGCTGGAGGTCAAGAGAGACGAAGTGCGCTCCGGCCCCTTGCGCTGTATT
This sequence comes from Paralinhomoeus sp. GSCO2_6, assembly GCA_030248085.1. NCBI lineage: Eukaryota > Metazoa > Nematoda > Chromadorea > Monhysterida > Linhomoeidae > Paralinhomoeus > Paralinhomoeus sp. GSCO2_6. Next base: position 335 of record JASAMY010002299.1, read on the forward strand.
TTTGTGGAGTGAAGAACCCTTCTCGTATACGGTAGGTGAAGGCGCTGCGCCGCCGCGTCGAGGACGAAGGCCGTCTGGTGGAGGCCGAAGAGGAAGCGGTGGCCGACAAGAAACGGCAGCTCGGCGTCGCCATCGCCAGAAACGGTGCGCTTTGGCGGCAGCGTCCGTCCGACATATTCCCTCAGCAGTCGACTTGGTTGCGTGCAGCCGAGTTGCTGGACGCGCTCGAGGCGACGCAAGCAGAGACGGCAGAGGTGACGGACCGCCTGGAGGCGCATCGGAACCGGCGCTTCGAGCTCGAGGTGTCCTGCCTGTCGGCGCGTGCTTGGTAGCCGCCTGGTGTACGGGTCGTGAGTGGGCGGCCGTCGTCACAGCGTTCGTTGGCGGCGGAGGAGGCGGCGCGTCTGGAGGCGCAGTCGGCGATCGTCGGCGAGACGGAGCGCGCCGCCGCCGAAGCGGACGCGGCGGCGGAACGCCATCGTCGAGCGGAAGGGGAACTGGAGGAGGAGAGGCGTCAGTTCCACGCCTCCTGCCAGCGACTCCGCGACAAGGACGAGACGTAGGTGTCGTCGTCAGCGCGTGGGACGGCGTCGTGCGTGTCAATGATTGGCGTGTGTCCTTTCTTTCAGGCTGAAGACGATGACGGAGCACCTGGCGTCGCTGCGCTCTCAGCTGCAGGAGTCGAACGCGCGCCTCGGTCCGTCAGTCGACGGTCGGCCATTGGCGTCCGTCGCTGTGTCATCGGCGCGTCCATTGCAGAGGAGCTGACGGCGAGTTCGACGGAGGCGGCGAGCCGTCTGTCCGCAGCGGCTGCGTCGCTCGCGGAGGCGGAGACGGAGGGAGCGCGTCTGCTGGCGGCGTCCGAGGCGCAGCGTCTCGAGACGGAGACGGCCGAGAGAGAGGGACGCGTCTGCGCCGACCGCCTCGCCGCCGCCGACGACCGCCGTCGCGAGGTCGAGACGAAGGTGGCCGAGGTCGCCTTCCGCGTGGAGCAGCGTCAGGAGGCGGTGGACAAGGCCGAGCAGGTGGCACGCGACCAGCTCACTCAGACGGCCCAGCCGTGCGTGTGAGCAGAGAGAGAGCGCGCGCGCGCGCAGGAGACGGCGTCGCTGCGCGCGGAGACGGAGGCGCAGCGTTCGCGCTCCGACGCGGCGACGGCGTCCGGGGAGACGGAGAAGAAGGAGGCGGCGTCGCTGGAGCGCGCGATCGAGGAGGGCAACGAGCGCGCCGCCTGTCTCCGCGCCACGCTTGCGCGTCTCGAGCGCGACATCGCGCACCACAATGGCGGCGCGTCCGCCTCCGCCTCGCGAGCCACGCCGCTTCAGCAGCCCAAGACGCCGCCGCCGGCTGCCGCGGAGGGAGGAGACGGCAAGAGGGGCGACAACGGCACGCAGAAGGAGGCGGAGGTGCGCGTGTGTGCGTCGTCGTCGTCTCCGACGGGAAGAGATGAGGGTGTCTTGCGACGCGCAGAATTCTCCGACGAAGCGGCAGCCGGCTCGAGCGGCGCGTCAGAAGGCGGCGACGGCTGCGGCGACGCGGCAGCAGCGGGCCGCGAGCCCCGGCGACGAGAGCTTTTTCAGCACCGACTCCTCCTCCTTCGGCATCTTCGACTTCGACTAGCCAGCCCCCAGCCTGGCCGACGCCTCCGCCCCCCCCCCCACTCCCCATCGACTACGCTTGACCAATTTTGTGCCTTGCTTTTTGCAGTTTCTGTTTTGTACACATTGCGTTTTACTTTGTCCGCGCCTGCCGAACTGTTGTGGCTGTTTTGACGTTTGTGGAAAGAAGTCCGTCAGCGTCAACACCACTGCAAACACAGAGGAATTGCGTTCGTGTACTGTAGAAACGTTTGCAAGGGCGGATGTAAAGGGGGCGGTGGCGAAAGGGGCGATCGCCCCCATAGCTGGGCCGAGTGCCTGTGGGTCGGGCGGGTAGGCGACGGTCGAAGAGTTTTGTATCGGACGTCCTGTCGTGTGTGTGTGTGTGTGCGGCGAACTGGAGGTGTAGACAGACAACGGCGGGCGTGTCCAGTAAACGTGGCCGACCTCAACGCCACCGCCAAGTGCTCTTGCCCCTTCCACTGCGTCTGATCGCGTCACAACAAGAAGTCCACATTGCTGTTGTCTACATACATATACGGATCGTGTAGTGGAGCGGCTGCGCTGAGCTGATCTTATCGGTGTGCTTGCTTGCCGTTCTGCGCTGTTGATGTACACATCGTATCCTGCTGCTCGTGAGTTGTCCTGTCGGCGTAGGTATGGTGGGTGCTCGTCTCTGCATGGGCGCAGTGCCTACGCTGCTGCATCCTTTAGATGAAAATCGCTCAATCTGGGGCGCTTGTGCAGTTGACGAAGCGACTCGGTCCCTCGTCAGTCTCTGTGCACGTAAACCAAAAAAGAGATGACGCCGTCTCGCTTGGCCGACAAATGTCAGGACTGCGAGGTTCTAAGCAGTCGGTCGGTGGACGAGCTGGCGTGCCACGTCGCGACCGACCACCTCTCCTGGTTTCCGTTCGGCTGTCGGCACTGCACTTTCGTCCACTTGCCGACGCTCTGGTCCACCAGGCAGCATCACGGATCGACGCATCCGCACAAGCGACTCCTCGTGCGTTCTCGGCGTCTCAAATTCCGGGATCTGCGTCATGGACGGGCGTTTACTGTTTCAGTACACGTACACGAGTGACGACGTCAAGGAGAGGCAGTTCCAGCAGCTGGTCGACGGCGCGCTGGCCGGCCGGCCGCCTGTCAAGCTAGAGCCAGTCGAGCAGGTCGCTGAGGAGGCCAGACCTCCGATTCCCGAACTCCCTCTGCATTCGGGCGGCAGTGAGCAGCTCCGCGACGCAGAACCGCAGCAACAGCGAGTCTCAACTCGTCCAAGAACGAGTCGACCGCCAGTCATCAGCAACCCAAGATCTGTAATTATCAAGTCAGCGCGTCGAAGTGGATTGTTTATTTTCTTAGAGTCAGTCCTCCGTAGTACCTTGTAAGCGTACTTACTGCCTTTAGCTTGCCGAAAAGACGTAGAAGATCACAGTCACGGTGCACACGAGGAGCGTAGCTCGTCAGATTCTTCGGGAGAAAGTAGCGATGAGGAATCTGCGGGCGGAGCCGAACCGACGCAGCCATCGACTTTGGTTGATTGCGACGTCTGTTCAATGCGCTTCGACACGGTGGAGACGCTCTCGCTTCATGTGAAGCATCACGTTGACAGTACGCTGCGCCTTGTGTCACTGCATGAACCCGAACAGTTCTTCCTTTCTTTCTTTGTAGTCGTGGCGTACAAACCTCTGACGGCGACCCAGAGACTGCTCTCCGAGGGCACTTGTCGTGCGGGGACGCGTGGCAGCCAATGGTGCGGCCGCTGCAGGCGTGCCGTGAAGCGGACGCAGTGTCGGTCGCACGCGCGGCTGCACCAGGCGCTCGAGACGCGCTTCTGGCCCTTCCGCTGCGAACGCTGCCGCGCCGGCCTACACGACCTCTGCAGCGCCCGCGCCCACGTCCGACGCTGCTGCGGCGTCGTGCGCCACGGTGCGAGCGCCGCACGCACGCACGACGGTTTCATACGCGCACTCATTTCTCAGTCCCAGGAGCTTCACCGGTCCTGTTGTCGACTTTCTACACGAAACGACCTCAGCCCGTCGGCATTGAGCCATTCAAACTATTCTATGCCAGGCTCTACAGCGAGCACGATTCCAAACTGCGTCGTCGTCCGGCATCGGTGTTGGGCGCTCTGAACACCTCGTCTGACCTGCATACCAACATAGGTTTTAGTGGCGTTCAGACGTTCTCTCTTCGTCCTTCGTCCTTCATCAAAGGACTCGTTTAGAAGACAAACGACCTCAGGCGCTCGACTGGCTCGACGTAAGCGCGGCGGTGCGTCGCAAGCCAATGAAGCGATCGGCAGCGGTCGCGCACGCTTGCGACATCTGCGGAAAGCGGTTCTCCAACTCCGTCGCACTTCTCGTGCACGCGAAGCGACACGCAAAAGGCGCAGCGACCAATGAAGGCTTAACTGGCAACAAAGGTGGGCCAGAGCCCAGAATACACTTTGCTCTTTCGCTTAGGATAGGGTTTTTCCGTCGGCGCCTTTAGAAGGAAACAATCCTGTGGATTCTTTGCGTGGCTCCAGACCGTCGGCTTCACAGCCTGTGGTTCAATGCGACGCCTGTTCAATGCGATTCCGCACTGTGGACAAGCTGTCGCGCCACATGAAGCAGCACGTTGACAGTGCGTGCGTTGTGTTGTGCCTTGGTGAACTTGTTCCGTTCACTTGATGAACGCTTCTTTCTTTGCAGTCGTGCCGTTCAAACCACTGACGGCAACGGAGCGACTCCTCTACAAGGGCGCTTGCCGTGCGGGGACGCCTGGCAGCCAGTGGTGCGGCCGCTGCAGGCGGGCCGTGAAGCGGACGCAGTGTCGGTCGCACGCGCGGCTGCACCAGGCGCTCGAGACGCGCTTCTGGCCCTTCCGCTGCGAACGCTGCAGCGCCGGCCTCCACGACCTCTGCAGCGCGCGCGCCCACGTCCGGCGCTGCTGCGGGCTCGCGGCCCACGCCGACGGTGCGACTGTTTGCTCGAGCGAGTATCCCCCCACCCCGCACGCAGGCTCGCACGCAATCATAGCATTTCTGTTTCTCAGGACCTTCACCCGTGCAGTTGTCGACCTTCTACAGAAAACGACCTCAGCCCGTGGGCTTTGAGCCATTCAAACTTTTCTATGCCAGACTCTACAGCCAGCAAGATTCCAAACTGCAGCGTCGTCCGGCATCTGCGTTGGACAACATCTCGTTTGAGCTGCAATTAAACGAAGGTGACGCACGAACGTGCGTCTGTACTTTCGTTAAACGGTTGTGCGTTTTTTTTTCGTACAGAAGAGAAACGTCGTCAGGCTCTCGACTGGCTGGACGTCAGCCTGCCGGTGCGTCGGAAGCCAGCGAAGCGATCGACGCACGCCTGCGACACCTGCGGAAAGCGGTTCTCCAACTCCGTCGCACTTCTCGTCCACTGGAAAAGACACGCAAAAGGCGCAACGGTCAAAGAAGGCTTACCTCGCAAGAAAGGTGGGTCAGAATTCACTTCGTTGCTTTGCATCTAAGGGCAGGCTGGAGTTCCGTTTAGATGGGCGTTTGAATGCGGAGAGCAGTGTGGATCGATGGTTGCAATTTGGTGAAGCGAAAACAGGTACCGTAAACCCCATAATTAGTTCCCCGGGGGCTAATTTTTTCGTTCGAGCTCTAGGAGGGTGTATAATTGCCATAGGGGGGGGCTAATTATAGGGGGGGGCTTATAAACTGGAAATGTCGATGAGTGGGAAGCTGTGTGGGGAAAAAGGCGCGTGGAGGCGATTTTTAAGGGAAAAAGGCGCTGTGCACACACGTTGGTACACTCTAACACACTCTCACACAGTCTCACATACACATACGTGTACATACATACACATGCGCGACCATACATACATCCAGACATGGAAACATGTGCCTTTTAGACGATGGTCCATTTAGGGAGGGGGAGTAATTATAGGGGGGGCTCAAAGTGGACTTGGGAGGGTGTATTACTATAGGGGGGCTAATTATAGGGGGGCTAATTATAGGGTTTACGGTAATACTGCCCCAAACAGCGCTTGGCACGCCATAGTTGCGATATTTTTGCAGACGATAAGGACGCGGTAGAGTGCAAGGAGTGCAGTCGGCATTTCAAGGAGAGCGCCACGCGGCACCACGTGCGCTTGCACATGGCAGTGGACGGTGGCGTCTCGCAGTACCGCTGCAACAAATGCGCTCGACGCTATCCAATTTTCACCTGGATGCGCAAGCACGTCCTTCAGTGCTGTCGCAGCGAAATGCAAACCGGTTGGACGGGACCACCGGCAACGGCAAACATGGCGCATTCCGTTCCACTTTCCATTGCGTTCCAGAGCGCCGCCGTTTCGGCAGCTACTACACGAATCTGACCGGCGTCGACTACCAAAGGCAGTTCCAAAAGCGCTTCGAGCAGCTCTTCCCCACTCTTCGCGGCGGCGGCAGCGGCGGCGCAGAGTCGCAGTCGGCGACCAGCGGAGGCGGCAGCAGCGCGCACGACCCCGAGAGAGGTGACGACGCCAGAGAAGACGACCAACTTCCCGCAGCGACGACGGCCGCACGGCCGGACAGTCCGGAGTTCGTCGTCGTCTACGAGCACAAAGCCCCGCCACCAGTGCACTGTCTGCGCTGCGGAAAGTCCATGGCCGCCAGGTACTGTTTGCGCATCCATGGCTTCGTCTCCGATTCCATGACGAGCGCTTCAATTCCAGCAACCGCCTGAGACACGCCCGACGGCACTTCGCAGAGGAGACGGGCTACCGTCCGTTCCGCTGTACGGTCTGCGACAAAAGATTCGCGCTCGCGAGGGCCGCCAAGGTCCACTGGGACGCCAAGCACCAAGACTGGATACCCGATGACGACGACGACGACGCCTACGACACGATGTTCGTCAAGGAAATGTGCAAGGGCAAAGAGGCGACCTTTCAAATGTACCACAAGCACTTGTTCGAGTAGGCGGCCATCTCGAGCCCGTAGCCCCTGTTCGCTGTTCGTGTGTGCGCATGTGCGCGGCTAGCTAGGCAAGCCGTATAGTGCGTGGCCGGCGCTGGAAACGCATGTTGCGCAGTCAGTTCCGATGGTACACGAGTTCTCCTGGCGCAGTGCAGTGCAGTGTACAACGCAAAGGGCATTATTCGCGCAGCGCACAACGCATTCGTGCGCACTGCTCTGCGCAGTTAGTCGTGCGTGCGCGCAGTCGAGTCGGGACGCGACAACATGGCGTCCAACAGTCGCCAGTTGACGGACGACGACGGCGAGCTGCTGATCGAGGAAGAGACGCGGGCTCACGGCGTCGCCTGCTTTGGGCTTTTCTCCATAAAAGTCGTTCCTTGTCGCAGATCATTAGACACTTGGACCAACTGCGACGTCTTTGCAGACGGCCACGCTGTTCGTCGCGGCCATCGTGATGGTGCCCAGCGTCGCGACCATCTGCGGCACTGCGCTCATGCTCGCGAAATCGTAAGAGCGTAATTTCGACCTTTTCCGTTCGAACTGGTATCCTATCGCTCTGTGACCAATGCGCGCGCACAGCGAGAGCGTGCTGGAGGTGGGCCAGGTGCACGTGGACGTCATGCCCTACGTCTACCTGCCCGGCATCATCGCAATGTCCTTCGCATTCCTGGGCGTCATGCAGAACCAAGCCAACTACCTGCTCTTCCCAATACTGCACATGGTTGGCGTGTATCTTAAGATTGGCACAAATCCCACAAGCTAGACGATTTCAGATCGGTTTGCTGGCTCTATCGATAGGCCTGCCGATCTACGGTGTCTGGCTCAGCTATACCATGGACCCAGACGAGATGTTCCTAGCCGACAGTCACGACTACAGCGCCGCGTCTATAACCAGCGGTGAAGAACAAGAGCGGTGAAGAATTGGCTTGCATTTTACTTATGCTTAAAAATCGTCACACTTCAGCCGCGTTAGCCTGTATCGTGCTATCAGCGGTATTTGTCGTCAGCGGATATGGACTCTTCGTGACGGTTCAGTGCTACCGCTTCATCAACAACCTCTACATGCGCTCTTGATCCCTGTGATGACAATTTCTATTCAATTTTAAGTTCGAGCACAGTTCGAGATAAAACACAGAAGAAGCATTTCGTCCGGTCACTGCGCCTCTTGCTTGAGTTGTGCCGCATGGGCCTCTTTGTGCAGCTGTCGGAATCGCGCGTACCAACGCCTTTCGCGTTCTTCCTTCGTGCCTTCGAACAACTGAAAGCGGTTGTCCATCGTCTTGCTGTTGAGATTGAGACAAGTGAGCATACAAGCAGCAAGTGTGCGCGCTGGGGGGTGGGGTATACCTCCCCTGGCTGACCCTCTCCATAAAGACCTTTGGGACACAACCGTCCTCCCCCCCCCCACCCCCAAAGTACAAGTCAAATTTTTTGTGTGCAAAACAGCAAAATGCTTGCCTGCAGCACTGTCTTCGTGTATTTGTAGCTTCAAAATGCCTAGAAAACTTCTACCAGTATCGCATTTTCAGCCAGTATGGGTCCATTTTGAGGCGAACGAGTAACATTTCACGCACAAAATCGATGTATAAATGGGTTGGAAAGCAATGTACACACGTTCTCGTGGGCGAGGTGGAAGCGTGCCGGTGGTCGAGGCTCGCAGGTCGGCGGCTTCGGCTTGTCGGCAACGTCGTCGTCGTCGGCTTCGCGCTTGACGGCGCGCTCCCTGCCGAAGATTGCCGACTCGTGCGCCCGCTGCGCCGACGCCCGCTGCTCCGCTGCCGTCTCGGGCTAAAGGGCCACCCAATTCGCATCCTCCAACAATTGGGCGGCGTCAGCCACTCCAGGGCTTCAGCGGAACCAACCCGACGCCGGTGACAATTACGGCCCGTTAGGTTAGGGGAGCCAGCGCTCCGCGAGCGGGCTGACTGGGTCTCACTCTCATCTCTCACTAGCAGCGGTCACTGGCGGATCCAGAAAAAAATTCGGAAGGGGAGGGATTTTGCAGAATTGAGGACCCTGTTGAACTTTTTGAATGTTGGGCCATTTTGGCAGTGGTTTGGGCACCTAATCGGTCCATTTTTGACGATTAACGAATATAAACGGCGCCGCAGGCAAAAATTTTGCGGTTTTCGACCACCTACAAGCAATTTTATGCTGAAAACTAAGCTTACTCCGCGCGTTTCTGCTCCCACCGCCTATCCCTTTCCCCCTTCCCCCCCCCCTAGATTTCCGATTTCGGGAGGGAGAATTCCCCCTTTCCCCCACCCCTGAATCCGCCACATGCAGCGGTCAATCAATGATGTGTGACCAGAGAGGGGGGGGGGTCGCCCCGCGATCATAGAAGTGGCCCGCACGCAAACAAACAAACAATCAGGTTGAACGCGCCATATATCCTCTGGTGGCTACAAAGGACGACTGCAAGAAGGAGCCCTCCTCAACCGCCTCGATGCGTCGCTGGCGCTCCGCTTCCTCCGCGGGGTCCAGCGCCTCCGTCTTCACCGAAGAAGAGGCGCCCGTCGCTGTCGACGCCTCCGTCGCATCATCCAGCTGCGTGCGCATCTTCTGCTTGAGCAACTCGATCGCCTCAACGAGTAGGAGCTGTTGTTGTTGTTGTTGGATTAAGGACAGCGCTAGGAAGCCGTCACAATGGCCCATCCATGACGCCTTCCTATCTAGAGGCACTAGCTAGCCACGAGGGCCGCCTTAGAAATTCGCAAGAACGCCATCTGATCTGCAATCTAGGCCAGCGACAGCACGAGAAAATCTACGACAAGGACAGTTAGTGCACTCAGCTTGAAGCTAAAGCTAGCTCTAATTATAACAACAATAATCGGCACTTCAGCAGCAGGGGCGTATCCAGGATTGGAATCTGGGAGGAAAATCTTATGGGGGCAAAAAAAATTTTGCCTTCCCCCCCCGCACACCACCCTTATTAACTCACATACCCCCCCCAAATTTTAATTTTGCCATGTAGCCTTTTCTCCGAAACGTTATCTAAACCGCCCCGGGCATCTATCTCCAAACCCCTCCCCCCCCACCCCGATCTCTCATCCTCACTTCTCCAGCTGCTCTGTCCTCTCTCCTCCCTCCCCCGCTCCCCCCCCTGCGCCCGCCCACCACCGACTTTAGTAGCACAGTTCCCCCCCCCCACACACCCCCCCCCACCCCACACCCGCCCTTCCCTATGGGGCGCTCAGCGTCCCAGTAGGTTTGTACATCAAGCTTGTTGCGTGTGTGGCAAAATGTCAACAGCACCACAGGCAAAATTGTTCACATTTTGGGAACGCAAATCGTAAGGAGATCGACAAGAAAATCTGCAGAAACTAAGATCTTACATGTAGGTCAAGACTACTGAGAAATCTGGGGAGGGCTGTCTGGACATCTGGGGAGGGCAATTGCCCCAACTGCCATCCCCTGGATACGCCACTGTTCAGCAGCACCTTCTGTGTCTCGGCCTTCTTCTTTTGCGCCCTCTCATCGAATTCGTCGTCCTTCTCGCGTCTCTTGCCTTTCCTCCTACGCTCTCTGTCTCTGTCCTTTCTCGATGGAGAACGATCCGACTTCTTGTGCTTCTCTCTGTTGCGCAAAGCAGAACATACATACATACATACACAAACGAACATTGGTTCTTGCTGGGGGGGGGGGGGGGCCTGCCCGTTTTTCCTCCCCCCCCCCCCCCCCCCCCCCCCCCCCCCCTTTCCCTCCCCTCCCCCCCCCCCCCCTTTCCCCTCCACCCCCCCCCCCCCCCCCCCCCTCCTCCCCCCCCCCCCCCACTCCCTCCCCCCCCCCCCCTCCCCACCCCCCGCACTGTGCAACCAAAATAGAAGAAAAACACCGCTTTCGCCGCCTCTCGCGCTCGTTTTCATCCTCTTTGCCCATTTTCACGTCAAAAACTACGCCAACTCTAGCAATCCTACAATTCAAACGACGGGTACAGTACCCTATATAAGCACACAATTACGCACAAATAGGAGCCAATATGCGAGTATTCAGCACAAATTCGCTCCGTATCTTTCTCACTGTCGTTTCATTAACACTAGCGGATCCAAAGGGGGGGGGGGGAGGCGTGCCCCCACCTGTCGTGGTCGGCAAAGGGGCGGGGGGAGTGGGGGCAGCGGGGGCAGGGGCGCTGTGGGCAGAGAAGGGGCTGGGGGCAGTCGTTGGGGGCAGAGACGTCGCGAGGGCAGGCAAAGGGGCGAGGGGCCCAGACGACAGGGAAGAGGGACAAACCGGGCTACATTGCCCTATTTCCCCATAGATTTACACACTCGTAACCGCAAAATGTTTGCCTGCGGCGCTGTAGTGTATGGACGGCTGCGTTTGGACTAAGGTTTTGACTAAGGTTATATTTTGGTTCAGCTCACCCATCCAAAGTAGAGATGCAAGTAAGGCACGTAAAGGGGGGGGGGGCAAGGGATGCAAGCTGACCCAATGTGACCGTTTCGCCCTATAAAAAAATGCTCAGATTAGGTTGGCAAACCAAAATTTTCGCCTGCGGCCCGCGCGGGTGTGCAGAGGTACTTTTGGCCACAACTCATGCTAAATTTCTTGAAATTCTAAGGAATGAGACAGTTAACATTGAAAATTTTCGCCTGCGGCGCGATGTTGAAAATCTGAACAAAATGTCTCACGTGTTCTACTAAAAACATCCGTAGCGAGCTCGACCTTGAAATGGACGAGTTCCGAGTGCGTCTCTCTCAAAAATGCCGCAGTTAGAAAGATAGAAATGACTAACATCGGCTCGTTAGACTGCTTCCAACGACCTGTGGAGAACGATGGTGGTGATGGGCGCCTCGCCCAGGGCCAGACGCCAGTCGGGTAGCTACTACGACGGCAACGGGGGCGACAGCGGCATCATTGACAATGGCGGCGTCATCGACAACAACGGCGGCTCGTCCAACTGCAGTGCGTTACTCACGAAATGCTGGAAAATTGCCGGAAGAGTCACGATTGGCTTGATCATGCAGACTGCAACCCAAGCAACAACTGTCCGCCCGGACCGCCAGGTCCCAAGGGCCCGAATGGAGACGCGGGAGACGACGGTCAGGACGGTGAGGACGGCAAGGACGGAGACGACGCCAAGGACGAGATGGCGATGGCGCAGGGCGGCGGCGCCTGCTTCAACTGCCCCGCCGGCGGCATGGGACCGCCCGGTGCGCCAGGACGCCCCGGACCTCGCGGCATGCGCGGCGCGGCCGGCATGGACGGCATGAGCGGACGCGACGGACAGCCCGGACACCCTGGCGAGGTGCTGCCAGCGTTGCCTCGTTGCATTCCTCCGTCTCCATCGTTGAGCATCGAGCGTTGCAGATGGGAGGGCCCGGACCGGCCGGCTCGGACGGACCCAGCGGCCCGCCCGGTCCTCGAGGAAACGACGCGGTCGTGCAGATCGGCGTGCCCGGCCCGCGAGGCCCTCCCGGTGCGGTCGGCGAGCCCGGCGACAAGGGAGAGCCCGGAGCGGACGCCGGCCCTGGCGACTCGGGCGACGCGGGCGACGAAGGCCGCGCCGGTCTACGAGGCATCCAGGGCGTGCAGGGCGACGCCGGAGAACCAGGAGAGCCCGGAGAGCCTGGCGAAGACGCCCACTACTGCCCCTGCCCGCCACGCTCTTGAGCGACCACATCCACGTCAGCGAGAGCGAAAATTCGAAAACAATCATCTCGAGACGCAAAAGAATTGCAACTCAGACAGAACTTGTGATTTTCCCTTTTGCTATTCAATTCTCTTCTTGCTGTATTTTGGTTGGTTACAACAAATCGGCCATGCAACAACTTGACAGAATTGCATTACAGCGTCTGGGAGACGGAGAGCTAGGTACATGAATGTACTACGGTATTTGGTTCAACGCTGACTAGTAGACCTTGATTGTATGTATACCTACATGTAACCCGGTGTAGAGAAGTGTACCTTCAGTTCTGCATACTTTTGAGGTAGTGGTATAGTACTCCTGTGCGTATGTTGCGCACGCTCACGCCTGAAGCGCTTGAGCGTGCGTGTAATCGTCCCATACGCGGGCACGCGCAGGCGCGTACACGACCGCTGGTGGTTCGACCGCCAGCGGCCCACTCCCTCCAGCGGCCGGCGTCGCCGCTCGCTCGTCGTCGCTGTGTAACACGACGGACGAGTTTGGAGTGGGACGCGCACACATCCATTGGGCCGGCACAGCTCTCGAGCGGTTCTGCGTGGCGGCGCGGCTCCGCAAAACAGCAGCAGGCAGGCGCAGCGGAAGCGCCCAGTCGCTTTGGTAAACGCGAGAGTCGAGCGGGCGCCGTACAAATGGCGACGGCGCTGACGCAGAAGAACGTCAGCTCCATCGAGCACGAGCCCATCGCCGAGACGGCCGCCGCGCAGAACTACGGCGCAATGAAGCGGTGGATCGAATTTTTGGCATTTATCTGAGCTGGACCTGGCGGCATCTCCCTGGGCTCTGTACCGGCCTACTGAAACCAGAACGTTCAGGCCGATGACGGCCACGACGGACAAGGAGAGCACGATGGCGCCCGCGAGCTCCCTGGCGGCGCCCACCAGCTCGATGGGCGGCGCGGCGGCGGCGCAGATTCACGCGCGCGAGCTGGGACGCTTTCGACTCGGCCGCGCCCGCCGCGTCCTCATCGCCGCCGCGGCCGCCACCTTCCTGCTCGTCGTCTTGCAGATGATCGGTCCGCCTCCCCGACCCCCCCCCCCCCTTGCTGAGGGCCAATGCAAGCATATTCACCGTCAACAACAGTTCAGGATCGTGGATTGCCAATTCGCTTTGCCTGAAAACGCACACACTGGCGCTGCTCGGTCTGTTCTCTCGAATCCACCTGATGCTCTTTGTCGTCAGCGTCGCCGGCAGTCGGACGAGTCAGCTCAACTCATTCAGAAGCAGCAGATTTGGTGCGCATCGCATATTGGGCACACCAAAACCCGTTCAACGTCACTCAACGCATGGTCGGATTTAGACCTCTACGTGAGCATCTTTTTCGTGGTTCTGTGCGGCATTCTTCTCGGCGGAGAAATCTACCAAGCGATCGAGGGTCTGGTCCATAGGGACCACGTTCTCGCCAACCACCTGGTCATGCTCGTCACCGCTTCCGTTGCGCTCGCGTTCGCAGTCATGTTCGTCACACCACATTGTCGCTACCAAGAAAACACAAAAATTTGCATATCACAGAGTGGTGGTGCTGCTGTGGGTGAGCGCGCGCGCCTCTCAGAACTATGCGCGATCCTACCAGCAAAAGCTGACGCGCCAGACGAAGAAACGGCGCAGTCAGAGGCGCAAAAACCGGGACGAGCAGCAGCGACCTCAGTCCAGGACGACGGATCTGTCTCCGACAACGTTTGTACAGGAGGTACAGTACCACGCTTATTTGCATACTATAGATACCGTTGGTTATTAATTCCAAGAAAATTTGCATTGCAGCGCGCCATTTTGTTGCACCGCAGCCTCTCGCACCTAGAGACCAACTCGCAACTCGTCATTCTAGTGTGGTTCTGCATTCAAACGGTAGTGGCATTCGCAGCTGCATTGCTGCTGAAAGAACAGGTGTGTCGCTCGTGTCAGGCAACCTTTTCGCACAATGTAGGACGTAGACGTTTTTTTTTAGAAAATGGCCGGAGAAATCGACGCCATTCTCTCACTACTCTTCGCACCTATTGTTCTCGTCATTATGTTTACTGTCGTGCGCGATCTGTTTCAAGTGCTGCTGGAAGGTGATCACACTCCTTCTTTCGACATCAAATCCTGTTAAATAAAGCAAGAGCTTTTAGGGGTGCTGCAAGGCCTGGACATCGGCGAGATTAGCGAGACGCTACGCGCCATTCCCGGCGTTCGAGACGTCAAGAACCTGCAAATCTACTCATTCGGACCCGATAAACTCTCCTTGTCCGCAACCGTCGCAGTTGGTAGGGTCAATTTTGCGTTGATTTGCAACGGCACATGGGGTGGGTGGGTGGCATGTGAAGTTAAGCACGTTAAGCATGTTAAGTTAAGCATAAGCATAGAGTCACACGTTTTACATCGAGGCGAAACGCTCATTTATTAATTACAAATGCATAATCCAGCAATTCTATGTTTTTTCGATAGGACTACAATTAATTAATCAAAGTACTACCTTCTGCATACAAATGGCAGACGACTTCGACAACGCCAAGGAGACGTGGGAGGCGGTGATGGACACGCTACAGAAGCGCTACCGCCTCGACAACTCACAAGTGGACGTCGAGAATGAACGTGAAGACGAGAGGACGCGCTCTGGAAGATTCTATAACTGCATTAAAATTGGCTGATTAGTATAGGCGAGTGGTAGTGCAGTACACTACATACTAGTGATTCTGCCTGTAACAGAGTTGGAGAGAATGGTAGTTCAAACTTTTTTTATGATTTTTAAACCCTAAACGGATAAATTTTAATTTAATGCCCTTCTGAACCCTAAATATTGAGGAAAAGCACACGTTGCGATGGTCTGCTGGCTGGGTATGCTGGTGTGACGTCACCCTGATGACAGCGTTTGGAAATTTTGGGGGGAGCTGAAACCCTCCCAGTTACACTGACTGTTACAGGTGTATATGTTAGAAAATTGGTAGAGCTAGCGATGCCTACTACAGCGGCTCAGGACAAATCTGAGGCGATTATCTACCTGTGATTGCAAAAAATATTTACACAAAGATATTCGCTTAATGAACACTGGCGGATCCAGGATTTTCTGACAGGGGGGGGGGGCAAGCTCAAAAAAATTTTTTGTGGCTTAAATTTCAATTGGAGAGCTATATTTCGCGCGTTTGGCGCCGCAGCCCACTTTTCGCGTTTTTCAACACTTAAAACAGGCAGTGGCGCTACAAAACACATTTTGCATTTTTGCGGTTCTTTAGGTTGTTTTTAGTAGAACACGTGAGACATTTTGTTCAAATTTTCAACATCGCGCCGCAGGCGAAAATTTTCAATGTTAACTGTCTCATTCCTTAGAATTTCAAGAAATTTAGCATGAGTTGTGGCCAAAAGTACCTATGCACAAAAGCGCGGGCCGCAGGCGAAAATTTTGGTTTTCCAACCTAATCTGAGCATTTTTTTATAGGGCGAAACGGTCACATTGGGTCAGCTTGCATCCCTTGCCCCCCCCCCTTTACGTGCCTTACTTGCATCTCTACTTTGGATGGGTGAGCTGAACCAAAATATAACCTTAGTCAAAACCTTAGTCCAAACGCAGCCGTCCATACACTACAGCGCCGCAGGCAAACATTTTCCGGTTACGAGTGTGTAAATCTATGGGAAATAGGCCAATATTAGCCCGGTTTGTCCCTCTTCCCTGTCGTCTGGGCCCCTTCTGCCCCCTTTGCCTGCCCTCGCGACGTTCTCTGCCCCCAACGACTGCCCCCAGCCCCTTCTCTGCCCACAGCGCCTGCCCCCGCTGCCCCCACTCCCCCCCGCCCCTTTGCCGACCACGACAGGTGGGGCACGCCTCCCCCCCCCCCCCTTTGGATCCGCTAGTGTTAATGAAACGACAGTGAGAAAGATACGGAGCGAATTTGTGCTGAATACTCGCATATTGGCTCCTATTTGTGCGTAATTGTGTGCTTATATAGGGTACTGTACCCGTCGTTTGAATTGTCGGATTGCTAGAGTTGGCGTAGTTTTGGACGTGAAAATGGGCAAAGAGGATGAAAACGAGCGCGAGAGGCGGCGAAAGCGGTGTTTTTCTTCTATTTTGGCTGCACAGTGCCAATGTTCGTTTGTGTATGTATGTATGTATGTTCTGCTTTGCGCAACAGAGAGAAGCACAAGAAGTCGGATCGTTCTCCATCGAGAAAGGACAGAGACAGAGAGCGTAGGAGGAAAGGCAAGAGACGCGAGAAGGACGACGAATTCGATGAGAGGGCGCAAAAGAAGAAGGCCAACACAGAAGCTCTCATCATCCGCGGCATCCCTCCCCAGATGTCCAGACCCCCCCCACCTTCCAGCAGCACTTGAAACAGATCGCGCACGACAGTAAACATAATGACGAGAACAATGGGTGCGAAGAGTAGTGAGAGAATGGCGTCGATTTCTCCGGCCATTTTCTAAAAAAAAACGTCTACGTCCTACATTGTGCGAAAAGGTTGCCTGACACGAGCGACACACCTGTTCTTTCAGCAGCAATGCAGCTGCGAATGCCACTACCGTTTGAATGCAGAACCACACTAGAATGACGAGTTGTGAGTTGGTCTCTAGGTGCGAGAGGCTGCGGTGCAACAAAATAGCGCGCTGCAACGCAAATTATCTTTGAATTAGTAGCCAACAGTATCTTTAGTATGCAAATAAGCGAGGTAATGTACCTCCTGTACAAACGTTGTCGGAGACAGATCCGTCGTCCTGGACTGAGGTCGCTGCTGGTCGTCCCGGTTTTTGCGCCTCTGACTGCGCCGTTTCTTCGTCTGACGCGTCAGCTTTTGCTGGTAGGACCGCGCGTAGTTCTGAAAGGCGCGCGCGCTCACCCACAGCAGCACCACCACTCTGAAATATGCAAATTATTTTGCAATTTTTTGGTGACGACAATGTGGTGTGACGAACATGACTGCGAACGCGAGCGCAACGGAAGCGGTGACGAGCATGGCCAGGTGGTTGGCGAGAACGTGGTCCCTATGAACCAGACCCTCGATCGCTTGGTAGATTTCTCCGCCGAGAAGGATGCCGCACAGAACCACGAAAAAGATGCTCACGTAGAGGTCTAAATCCGGCCGCACTATGACTGACATTGAACGTGTTTCGGTGTTGCGATGCAATGCACACCGAATCTGCTGTTTCTGAACGAGTTGAGCTGACTCGTCCGGCTGCCGGCGACGCTGACGACGAAGAGCATCAGGTGGATTCGAGAGAACAGACCGAGCAGCGCCAGTGTGTGCGTTCGCAGGCAAAGCGAATTGGCAATCCACGATCCTGAACTGTTGTTGACGGTGAACATGCTTGCAATGGCCATCAGCCAGGGGGGGGGGTGCGCGGACCGATCATCTGCAAGACGACGAGCAGGAAGGTGGCGGCCGCGGCGGCGATGAGGACGCGGCGGGCGCGGCCGAGTCGGAAGCGTCCCAGCTCGCGCGCGTGAATCTGCGCCGCCGCCGCGCCGCCCATGGAGCTGGTGGGCGCCGCCAGGGAGCTCGCGGGCGCCATCGTGCTCTCCTTGTCCGTCGTCGCCGTCATCGGCCTGAACGTTCTGGTTTCAGTAGGCCGTGTACAGAGCCCAGGGAGGTGCCGCCAGGTCTAGCTCGGAAAAATGCCAAAAATTCGATCCACCGCTTCATTGCGCCGTAGTTCTGCGCGGCGGCCGTCTCGGCGATGGGCTCGTGCTCGATGGAGCTGACATTCTTCTGCGTCAGCGCCGTCGCCATTTGTACGCCGCCGCTCGACTCTCGCCTTTACCAAAGCGACTGGGCGCTTCCGCTGCGCCTGTCTGCTGCTGTTGTTGCGGAGCCGCGCCGCCACGCAGAACCGCTCGAGAGCTGTGCCGGCCCAATGGATGTGTGCGCGTCGCACTCCAAACTCGTCCGTCGTGTTACACAGCGACGACGAGCGAGCGGCGACGCCGGCCGCTGGAGGGAGTGTGCCGCTGGCGGTCGAACAACCAGCGGTCGTGTACGCGCCTGCGCGTGCCCGCGTATGGGACGATTACACGCACGCTCAAACGCTTCAGGCGTGAGCGTGCGCAACATACGCACAGGAGTACTATACCACTACCTCAAAAGTATGTAGAACTGAAGGTACACTTCTCTACACCGGGTTACATGTAGGTATACATAAAATCAAGGTCTACTAGTTAGCGTTGAACCAAATACCGTAGTACATTCATGTAGCTCTCGGTCTCCCAGACGCTGTAATGCAATTCTGTCAAGTTGTTGCATGGCCGATTTGTTGTAACCAACCAAAATACAGCAAGAAGAGAATTGAATAGCAAAAGGGAAAATCACAAGTTCTGTCTGAGTTGCAATTCTTTTGCGTCTCGAGATGATTGTTTTCGAATTTTCGCTCTCTCTGGAGTGGATGTGGTCGCTCAAGAGCGTGGCGGGCAGGGGCAGTAGTGGGCGTCTTCGCCGGGCTCTCCGGGCTCTCCTGGCTCTCCGGCATCGCCCTGCACGCCCTGGATGCCTCTCAGACCGGCGCGGCCTTCGTGGCCCGCGTCGCCCGAGTCGCCAGGGCCGGCGTCCGCCCCGGGCTCTCCCTTGTCTCCCGGCTCGCCGACCGCACCGGGCGGGCCTCGCGGGCCGGGCACGCCGATCTGCACGACCGCGTCGTTTCCTCGAGGACCGGGCGGGCCGCTGGGTCCGTCCGAGCCGGCCGGTCCGGGCCCTCCCATCTGCAACGATCGATGCTCGGCGCTGGAGGAGGAGGAACGCAACCAGGCAACGCTGGCAGCACCTCGCCAGGGTGTCCGGGCTGTCCGTCGCGTCCGCTCATGCCGTCCATTCCGGCCGCGCCGCGCATGCCGCGAGGTCCGGGGCGTCCTGGCGCACCGGGCGGTCCCATGCCGCCGGCGGGGCAGTTGAAGCAGGCGCCGCCGCCCTGCGCCATCGCCATCTCGTCCTTGGCGTCGTCTCCGTCCTTGCCGTCCTCACCGTCCTGACCGTCGTCTCCCGCGTCTCCATTCGGGCCTTTGGGACCTGGCGGTCCGGGCGGACAGTTGTTGCTTGGGTTGCAGTCTGCATGATCAAGACAATCGTGACTCTTCCGGCAATTTTCCAGCATTTCGTGAGTAACGCACTGCAGTTGGACGAGCCGCCGTTGTTGTCGATGACGCCGCCATTGTCAATGATGCCGCTGTCGCCCCCGTTGCCGTCGTAGTAGCTACCCGACTGGCGTCTGGCCCTGGGCGAGGCGCCCATCACCACCATCGTTCTCCACAGGTCGTTGGAAGCAGTCTAACGAGCCGATGTTAGTCATTTCTATCTTTCTAACTGCGGCATTTTTGAGAGAGACGCACTCGGAACTCGTCCATTTCAAGGTCGAGCTCGCTACGGATGTTCTTGATCTCCGAGATGATGGTCGGCACGAACACCAGGCTCGCCAGAATCGCTGAAGCCGGCACGAGGCTCATCTCTGTGCAACCGACGGATGCGCACTCGATTCTCACCGATTCCTCCGAGCAGCGCGGCGACTCCGCCGGCCAGTTGCAGGGACGTCGACATTTTGAGAACGCCTTTGGATTTCTTATAACCGTATTTGCAAGTGATCCTCCGTACTCTGCTCTCATCTATTTATACGACGCGCGGCCCGCGCCGCTGACCCCCTGACCAAGTTCGAGCGTTTGGCTGCGTCGCGATCTCATTTCGTAGGCGCCATCGTCGATGCGCGTCGTCTCAACGCCGATGATCGCGCCACGTCAAATGAGGGCAAAAAGACGAATTGTTTTGCCGCGCCGGCGTCGGAGGATGCGACGACACCGATTAACGACACCGCATCAACGCCATTTATCCAACACAAACATTTTGTTCAGGGACAAACGAGACAAAGACGACGCTAGGGCACGCTTGGGACGGCTACAAGCACTTGTGCACACGTGCCATCCGTCCCGGCGACGCATCGAAGTCGCACGCATGCGCTCGCTCTTATCATGACGAACGCAGTGCATTCGCGTTTCTCGGGTCACCACAAGCGAAACCGCATGACTCGTGGCTGGTAGAGGCTCGCGGCCGACCTTCCAACCTGCAGTGTACCCAATATGTCGGCGCAAGGAATGGCATCGTTGGCGTTAAGCGTGGCTTGCGCCCTGCTGCTGAGCTATGCGGTGTCCAGAGATTGGTTCGGATACAAGTGGATGAAAACAAACTTGTTCCACGATGACCCTCACAAGATGAGCGTCTGGGGAGTTTACATGCTGGCAGCGGTGACGTATTGGACTCTATCCCTTCTGTTCCTTGCCGTAGAGATTCTGGACATCAAGTCTCTCACGCAATACAAAACTCAGCCTGGCAAGGTTGACGCAAACAGGGTAGGTACACTTGCGTATGTACGAATGCTTGTTACCACACCCCACGCGAGCGACGTAGCCAGAATTTTTGGTCTGTAAAGGTACCTCAAATTCACTGTGGCCGTTTTCTCCAGCTTGACACAAAAATGGTGTCGCAGCCTGCAGGAGCAATTTTCGATTTGTGACACCGAAAGATTATTGTGCGAGTTGTACAGTTTTTGACTCAAAAGGTGCGCCACAGGCGCCACTTCTTCCCCATTCTCTCAAGCCTTCTGTTCTGGCTACATGCCAATGCTCCACTTCTCGCCACAAATGGGTTTCCATTGCAGCTGAAGCCGAGCACTCTCTGCAAGGCCTTCTTAAAGGTACTGTTCAACAACACGGTCGTCGCCTGGATTTGCATCTACTCGTTCGGGAGAGCGATGCAGTGGCGTGCTGGGCCGGAGGGGGTCTCGGAGAGGCTGCCGTCCATGTGGACCGTACTGTGGCAGTACTACTCGTTCGCGCTCTGCGCCGAAGTCTGCTTCTACTACTCGCACCGCGCCCTCCACTCGCCCGCCCTCTACAAGGCCATACACAAGATCCACCACGAGTACACCAGTCCAATGAGTGAGCACCGACACTCAACATGATTTGTTGTTGAACGGAGCGGCAGACGCGCGCAGGTATGACGGCGATGTACTGCCACCCGCTGGAGTACGTCGTCTCGAACATGGTGATGCTACTGGCGGGGCCGCTACTGGTCGGCTGCCACGCGTCCGTCACGTACATGTGGGTGATCGTCGGCAGCGTCATCACCTGCGTCGAGCACTCGGGCTTTCATCTGCCCTTTCTGCCTTCCCCCGAGTTTCACGACTATCATCACTTGAAGTGCGTGCCGATGTGCCTGCCCAGCGTGCCTATGTTGCTTATCGCTAGAGAGAGAGAGAGTCTATCCGTGTGAAAATTCAGATTCAACCAGAACTACGGCTCGATCGGATTGCTGGACTGGCTGCACGGCACTGACGAGCAGTTCAAGAAGTCGAAGCAGTGCCAGCGCAACGGAGTTCTCCTCTCGCTGACGCCCTTCACTAAGAGTATTCCCGATGAATAAACTCTTTTTTCTCTTCTGGCTGGCTATTGCGGGGGGTTGGACTGTCTGTTGTGTTTGGGGGGTCGTCGGCCGGGCGGCGCTGGGGGGGGCTTCCTCTGCCTGGCAGCAGGCGGCTGCGGCGGGCTGCGCGCGGGGCCCGGCGCGGCGGGAGGCGGCGGGCTGCGCGCGCGGCGGCTAGGCGGCGCAGGGGGGGTGGCCGCGCTCGGCGTCGGCCTTTGCTCGGAGGGGGTGGCGTCGCGCGGTTGGTTCTGCTCGCGGTCGCCGCTCGGGGGGGTGTGCGCTGGGCCGGTGTGGGGGCCGCTCTCTGGGGCGGGTCTGAGTGGAGGTGCCTGTCGGCGGCCCTTGGCGGGGGCGCCGCTCGCTTCCGGGCCAGTGGGTCCGGTTGTCGGGTTGCGGGCTGGCCGCCGTCGCGCTCCCCGCGGGGGGTGGGGGGGTCGCGGGCCGTTGGCCGCCGCTGGGGTGGGCGCCGGGGGCCGCGCCCAGCCCCGGGATGCCAAAAGAAGATAGCCAGCAATGCCGCAGGGGAAGTCACGTCCACTCACACCACAGGGCTCTCAACAATCCTCCACCAACAAGTGCAGCAGCAAGGCCCACCCAGCAGTCAAAAAACACACCCGACACAAAACACCAAAAGACAGGGGGCCCCGAAACGAAAGACAAAAAACAACCCCAACCACCCCAAAAAAAACTCCACACTCACAACACACACACCACCCCCACAAAAATGTAAGGCTATCAGGCTTCTGGGGGAGGGTGTTGGTTAGCTTCCATGAATATAAGACTCACTAGAAACTATTACTACAGAGGAAGAGTCGTATTGTGACTGTTGTTGCTCGTTGTTTGATACTGAGAGAGAGGATCACGCTCACCAAACTCTTTCAGTGATAAACTCACAAAACTGCTGCTGTCGTTTATTTATGGAATAAACAGCAAATGCAGGCTTCGCACAGAGTATGGCATGCAGTTGAAAGTGAAATCAGACGATATTCGGTGATGTGACGCCAGGCAGTTGCGCGAGCAGCGACGAGTCGGCCTCCTCGACGGTCGCGTAGAACTCGAACGTCTTGCCCAGCAGCCAGCTGTAGCTGTTGTCGAAATACAAGTAGTCTGAAGAGAAGGCGCGCTTAGCTGCTTGCTTTCGCCCGCAAACACGACTCACAGACGGCAGGCTCGTGAGCGCGCGCGTGGCCCCAGATGGGCACGGCGTGCGACAGGAGCCGCAGGTGGGGCGCGACCATCTCGAGCTGGTCCAGGTCGACGTCCTTAAAAACACTTTACGTTGACACTGTTGACCACGCAGCACAGGGGCCCGTAAACATTCGAAAAATTTGGCGGGCAGTATATCACGTCGCCGTTGCTTGTCCGCGAGGGGCTCAGGAGGGGGCGCCGCATGTACGTCAGATTCTCATGACCAGCACGAAGGGGCCCATGTAACGATAGCGCGCAGCGCATTCCTTGCCCAAGGGGATTCGTGCATACATGTAGGGGGGGGGGGGGGTGCCCGCCCCCACATTTCCCCCCCAGCCCCCCCCAACCCCCCCCCCAATTTTCCTGAGTTTTCCACCCATTGCAAGAGTGTCTTTTTGCCTTTCTCAGTGTATTTTGGCCTTAAACGCTAAATCCGCTATTTATAGCCTATTTTAAGGCATTTTTCAGTGCCTATTTAGCCTTTTTGGGTTTTTTCCCTCTGACCCCCTCCCTCTTCTCAGTCCCCCCCCCAGTCCTGGACCCCCCCCACATAGGTGTAGATTGGGTCAAAGCCAGGGGGGGTGGCTGGGGTGAGGGGGAGGGCTCCCACCTCCCGCGGGTCGGATTTTGGAGGGGGGGGGGGGTCGAATGGAAGATTTCGCACCAAATAGCGCGCATATAGGTCTTTTTTGGTCCAAAATGTGTCAAAACACACCTATAGCACTTTTTGCGCTTTTGGGTCCGCTACACAAAAAGGACACAATACGCATATTTACCTATTTCTTTCTATGAGAGGGTTTCCTGCACTTATCGGTGGCGTGGCCGGGGGCCTCTCTCCCGGCGGGTGGCCTGGCCGGGGGGGGGACCCTCCCTAGCCCTCCCTGGCCCCCTGCCCCCCCTCCCGGTCCCATGTATACAACTCACTCGTGGCAGAACACGAAACTTGAGACTACCACTGAGCTATGTACAGGGTGTCCCCCCTTCCTGCCCCCCTTTTTGTCCAGGCCTAACTCATGCGGGGGTACCCCTTTCTAACCATTTTAGCGATTTCTGATAGCGTTTCTCTCCGACTCCAGCCTCCTATCGAGCGAGTATTCCTTTCAGAACAGACCGCCTTTCGAATCATGCATTTTTCACAACTTTTTATCACTGATCGGCAGATTCTACCGCAAAGCCCCCCACCAAATACCACCAAACCTTCCCAATCCCCTCCTTCATCTCTTCTACTTTATCAAACTCTATCCCCACCCCACTTCAATTAACAAAACCCTACAAAACGCACAGAGAAAAACACACGGCACGAGGACCCCGCCACATCCACCCCGCCCCCCACACCCCACCCCCCCAAAGCAGACCCGAAAAAAACTACCCCATCTCTCAAATAAACCCGCCCCCCCCCCCTCTCCCCCATATAGAGTCATCGGATCGTTTACAGTCCTATGTTTTCTTGTTGTTCTTTGTTGGATTCCCTTACATTGTTTCTTTTTCTTCTCTCTTATAAAGTGTTTACAGAAGCGCGCTGGTGATTTCTGCTCGTCTTTTACAAATTCAAATTTAAATTAGATTTCTGGTGGCGCCTTCTCTTGCAAACTTAGCTTCAGAGATTTGGTCTTATTGAGTAACTTTTCTTGTTTTTTTTTTTCTCCGCCTCCCGCTGTACAACTCTCTTTCTCACTCTCTCACTCTCAAACTCTCGGACTACTCGCCTTGCTGCTGACCATATCCAGCTCCTTCGACCCGTTCGTCTCGGCGTCGGCCGTGCTCCGGCCCGCCTTCTTGTACACGGAGAAGCCGACGTCGTGCCACGAGGAGGCGCGGAAGTACCAGCTGGGAGAGAGAGAAATCCAACTAGCCAAGACCTCTACAAGGCACTCCACTTCCTCCAACTCACAATAAGACGGAGTCTGGGCTGTGGACTACGGCACGCAGTATGACGTGTCGGCCCCGGGCTATGAAGAGCGGCTTGACGCGCGCCTCGTTGGGCAGGACGGAATTGGCCTCGCCCAGTTTGGTGCTCAAATAGTTCTCTCGACCCACCGGACCGCCAAAGGTGATCTAAAGATACAATACACCTCAATAAAACTAACTAGGCACGCAACCATTAGCATCAAAAGGACCGCTCACGCTGCTATACACAGTGGCGGTTCCACCGTATCTGTCGGGAAGTTGGTCAGGCTCGACTAGTTGGAGAAGAGCGTCCTGATACCCATTTCCTGCAATGCGTACGATGGCCCATTTAGGGAGAAGGCTAATTATAAGTTGGGGCTGATAAAATATTGGAAGCTAATTACAGAGTTTACGGTATTAGAAACGATCAATTGCCTATTTGCATACAGGGCTACAATGGTGTGAAGGTACCGGGAAAATCGTAAACAACGAGAAATACATGGATCGCAGCCAAACTACCTACTCACTTCCAAACACCAAAATCTTGTTCTGTGTTCTTTCATCGAGAATGGGCTTCACCACTTTAAAAGCCAGTGGGAATATCGCAGGGGCTGCAAAGAGATGTTTGAATTTTTTTGCAAACACGCAAAATGATGCGAACCATTGATGACAAAAATCTTGTTGACCAGCTCCGGCGAATGCTCTTGCAGTAAGTTGGAGATCTGCTGAAACACCTCTAGTCCGGGCCGCCACAAGTGCTCTGTGCTAAACCCGTCTAAGTCCAAAACGTAGAGGACTTGAGAAACTCTCCAGCCAAACTGAAACATGTATTGGAAACCCATAATACATTAGACAAATCCAATTAGCATCTCCACCTTCTTAGACGCTTTTTGTGTTTCCAAAATTGCCAATTCTTGCCAATAAAGCACAGTGATCAATCCGTCGTCATTTTTGTGACTCTTCAGTATTCCTGGAAGTAAAAACTTTTTTTGGTGACCGCCCTTCTTTATGTATGTCACTGCATGCATATGTATGTCAATGAAGTTACAATGTACTACTGTACCTTTGGCATCCAGTTTTCCAATCGGAAAATAGACAATTGGCAAGCCGTGCCTCGTGTATCCAAATTGTCCATGCGGATAAAATTTGGTCATTGTCTGAATCAGAAGCGCAGCTAGAGATGTTACATGTACATGTAAATGAACAATATAGAAATTACAGGACAAATTCGTTTCGATATGTAGTTCGGGTCGTCCATACACAACGCCTTTCGAAATCGGAGATGCTAAAATGTAGACTGGATGCACTCAGCTAAATTGGTGAGTAACGCTGAAGCTTACATTCAACAGCATATTTTCAGCCTTGTCCACGTTAAACTTGCGTGCTAAAATACCGTTTTTTTACCATATTTCAGTTGCCGATCAAATCTACCAACCTCTTAGCCATCGAAGCAGGTACGTGTCGTCAGTCAGGAATGGCCACTCTTTTCGGCACGCTGTCGCCAAGATTTTCTCCTTGAGCTGTAAGGGGGGAGTGTAGGTACGCGCATTACACGGAAACGCTTGAACATGTCTTACAATGTACATTGTATGTACACCTATGTACATGGCACATGTACATTGCAAGGGCGTCAACCATGCTTAGTTACTGTTGACCTCTCCAATCGCTGCACGTTCGCAGTGTCTGAGACAGTCAACGTTGAAGTCATCACAAGGCAATCCTTTCTCAAGCGATCCAAAGTCCATTTAGACATGCAGATGGCGCTGAATGCTACAGTTAACGTTGCAATACCCTCCTTAGGACTTGGTCTAAATTCGATATTCTGCTAGAGGGTAGAAACGGAGCGCCCATAGGTATGTACCACCACACGACCACACGAGTCACAGATGCGTCGCTTCCCCTGTTGCCGTGCCAACATTGCACGTTCTCTTCCACCACTGACCAATACCAACTGGCGCCAATAGCCCACAGCCAATCAATGATTGTGCACAAGCCAAAATTCTGCTAGCTTTCACGTGTGACTAAACCGGGCACATGACTCGCAGTACAACACAAACAGCGACGCTACTGTTGGCGGTTTTACTGTTCGACAAGTCTGCCAGCGAAAATGCGACACGGCGGAACGCGACGGAAGGCTCAGGCGATGATGACCCCTTGAAAGAACTGGGACAAGTGTGCTACACCGACGGTGGCAAACGTCTCGATGGATGGCGGAAGTACTACGTTCTCAACGAGTCGCTTCCCAGCGACTTCCAACTACGAATCCGCCAGGCGCGAGCGATAACTCCACTTATCGATAAAATGTGCACATACAAACAATCCTTTAGAATCTCTGCTCAAAGGTGGAAGAATTGCTGTTTGGATTCTGGCAGTGCCAATACAATTTGTGGTTCCCGAATAGAGAAAAGAACAAGAAATCGCACATTTATTGGACGTACGAGTGTAGCAGACTCGCGTACTCTATGTATTTGTTGCCCCAGGATTTCCATTTAGATGCTCATCTGGTGAGTACTGCTGCAAAGACAAATCTTGTTGCATTCACAAACCGATTTCTGAAGCCATCTTACTTCTGTAAGGAAAGTCCTTTATTGTTTCCTTGCAGTTGTTGTAACATTGCTATTGTTTTTAGACTGTCAGTTACATTTCTATGCACGCTTCTTGTAATTTTGGTCAAGTTTCTACATAAAAACCTTGTTTTGTTTTACAAGAAGACCATTCTGAAATTCATGGATTTGAGTCGACAAAATGACGACTGCGAAACTCTGCGCACGACTTGTTCGCCTTACTGACTGTCTGTGTAATGTTTTCTGACGCAGAGTTTTCAAGGGAATGAGGAACGGTTAAAAAGTCGCGAGATTTCTATTGAACCAACCTCAGCGAGGGTGCACTTTTGATCAGGACTGAGGCTTTCGACGTCCAACGGATCGTCGTCCTCGTCCTTTGGTCGATGCATCGCTCCCAATGTCCGCTCGCAGCCCCCACGCGCCGCAGTCGCTGACGTCGACTGGGACAACAACTACTGAATGACGGCGAGGCAACGGCGCGCACGCCAGCGCCACACACGCACGCACGCACTCTCTCGCGCACTCACGCATAGAGGCGGCTGCCTGCACCACTCTCTCTCTCTCTCTCACCTCATTACGTACGCACATGTACATGTGACAGAGGTCAGTCAGCGTACAGCCGAGAACAGACTCGCGGACAGGTGAAGGCTAGACTGGAGCATAGAGTGTATTCCACGCTCCTAGGACTGCAGTATTTCTGCCACACGTGAACAATAGAACAGGGACGTCACATGCATAATGGCCCCAAGGGGTCCTTGAATATTATTACGACCACAGTCAAAGCTTTGCTTGAAACTGCGCGTTTTGGTCTTTGTAATGTTATAACTGCAACTGCCATTTGCAGTATGATGTTTCAAGGGAAATGTGATCAAGGGACAGCAACAGATTGGAGTAATGGATCATACTGTGGTGTGTGGATTCTTTCACTGCGGTAAAGCGGTAACTACAGTAAGTGCGTTGCGAGTTGTGCTTCTGCAGAATGGATTACCTTGTGGACAGTAAACATGAAGCCACCTTGACGTCAAGTGAATTTGCATTTACAGTGCATTGAATTGAACAAAAGTTTTTTGCCACCCCATAAATATGCTGGCCTGGGTTACATCTGCAATTTAATTTGTTTTAGTAGACACAAAGAAAAGTGAGTGTCATAACATGGCCAACAGTGCCACTAAAATGGTGAAATATGAAGAACCGTCTCCAACTGACTCTGATAAAGGTTATTTTTAGATTCAGTGATTAAGACACGTTAACTTTGTTACCATATTTAGCCTTGATTGTTTGCAAGCGATTGAAGGTTGTGAAGGTGGTTCTTGGCAACAAAATTGCTCCTGATGGTTCTTCAATCAAAATTCTCAAGCTGCTGCCTTCAACACCACCTGTTAAAGTACTTGCTAAGCAAAGAATCAAGTTTGCAAAAAGAAAACATGTCATGGACCAACCACAATCTTGCAAGAATTTTATTCCAGAATTGGGATTTGACTTGGCTGAATCTGAACTGCTACAACAGGTATCTGCAATTTGCATAGGTGTCATATGACCCATTTTGACCAAAAAGTGCCAGTATGCTTCAAAAAATGGTTGACTAACCCACCACTTTTTGCCCTGGAGACCCCCCTCCCCACCAAAGGTGCCATTTACCCCCCCCCCTCCACCAGTCTTTGAGACTTGAAATTTGCTTGAAGTTTATAGGACCCAATTTTTTTCAAGTCCCTTTTCAAGCCTCAATTTCAATTTTTGATGTTTATAGAATCTGTCCCTGGTGTTTGAGGGCATATCTGTAACTGGGGTGGGGTTTTAGGAGTTCCCCCTCCCCAGATGCCGGGTTTGACCCTACCCACACCCTCCCCAACCTCCCCCCCAGGGTTTCCTACCCCCCCCCCAGGGTTTCCTACCCCCCCACCCCCATAATTTTTGGAAACTTTCTACTACTTACTTTCATGACAAATTAATGTGTTTTGTACAGCATTTTTGACCAAAAATTTGAGCCAAAAATCGACCAAAAAGTTCCTATATTGCATTATTTACAGTGTATTTTGACCAAAAAGTACTTGTCTTCGAGTTTTTACAATTTTTTTACTGAAAATCGACCAAAAATTGCCTATTTTTTCCTTCCCCGACCTCCCTCCAGTTTTTCACCCCCCCCCCCCCCCTACAGTCTGCCCCCAGGTCCAGTTCCCAGTTATAGGTATGGTTTGGGGGGGGGGGGGTCATCAGAGCCAACAGCCCTTTCTCACTCAAAGAGCTAGTCATACTCACCTTAGTCATACCCTGATACAGTATAAAAACTCTCCTACCCCAATTCCAATGGAGGTACAAGCCTGAATCACTAGCGGATCCAAAGGGGGGGGCGGGGGGGCGTGCCCCCACCTGTCGTGGTCGGCAAAGGGGGGCAGCGGGGGCAGGCGCTGGGGCAGAGAAGGGGCCGAGGGCAGGCGTTGGGGGCAGAGAAGGGGCAGGGGGCTGTCGTTGGGGGCCTGCGCCTGCGGCGCGCGCTTTTGTGCATACTTTTTGGCCACAACTCATGCTAAATTCCTTGAAATTCTAAGGAATGAGGCAGTTAACATTGAAAATTTTCGCCTGCGGCGCAATTTCGAAAACTTGAACAAAATGTCTCACGTATTCTACTAAAAACAACCTAAAGAACCGCAAAAATGCAAAATGTGTGTTTTGTAGCGACACTGTCTGTTGTAAGTGTTGAAAAACATGCGAAAAGTGGGCTCCAGCGCCTAACGCGCGAAATATAGCTCTCCAATTGAAATTTAAGCCGAAAAAAAATTTGAGCTTGCCCCCCCCCCTGTCAGAAAATCCTGGATCCGCCAGTGGCCTGAATATTAAGATTTCCCAATTTAGGCAGCAAAAGATAAGGAAAAACATGGTGTGCTGCCAATTTGTACAATGCTTCAACAAGCAAAGCAGCAGAGAGTGGCATCCTACATTCAATGGAAAAAGAATAACATTACTCAGAATGGCTTGTGGCTGCAAAGGGTTTATCGACCATCCAACTGGAATGCACCTGTTAGACGCAAAAATGTTCAAGTGGTGCCACGCAATATTCAAAACACTGCAATCCTCTTTCCTCGCTGGAACCTCAGCCGAGCAGCATTGAAATCAAACCGTCATTTTATTAGGCAGAAGCCATCAGCCGAAGTCTGTAGAATGAATAGTAGAATTGATTCTGTAATTCAAAGCGTACGAGAAAAAGCATTCAGAGGAAACCTATGCTCTCAGCAATTCGAACATAGAATAGCTGACAAAACCAGAATGAATCATTTGCCCCGGTTGAAATATTGTAGACTGAGACCTACTTTGAAAGGAATGCAAGGGCATCATACAGTGAAAACTTTGCCTGTTGAAACTACTAGTTCAAGAACTCAGTTTAAAGAAGTAATTGCCCCTCAAGCACCTCTTGAGAATCTGGTTAATCCTGTCAGCAAGCACACTGGAACAACAGAGGATGGTTTGAAACTGCTTGTGAAAGTCGAGGAGATTGATATGCTGAGTGAGTTTTTTGCATTATTTTTCAATTTTGTGGTTTAATACTGATATCTGATACTCCTAACTCCAATGGCAACAATTATCTGTTTATAGCCGATGCAGCAGCCCCAGTAAAAAGTGAAGTAGCTGACAACCAGTTGGACAAACGTTCAAGGAGATGTGAGATTCCGCTTTTTACAATTTTTCACCCCATGTTCAGTAATACTTTCAGTTTAGCAAGACGTCTTCATGCCAAATCGGCTTATCTCGGCCGTCCTTCACTTCAAGCTGTAGCAGAGCGGGACTTAGAACTGTCGCTGGCAAACTGCTGTTTGCTGAAAATTGAAAAAGTACGGCGAAAAAGAGCGTCAGTCGCTGGCTGCGCAAACTTCAACAAGAGTGCAGTGCGGGTTGGGTTGCAGCAACAAATGACAGCAGCGTACAAGTGCACCATGTGTCAGTTTGCCGCGTTCTTGCGAGTTGACTGTCTGCTCCATCTTCTCGTTGTACATTGCATTCCAGCCCATGAATCCTCCTTGGAAACATATGTACGCGGTTCCCACGTACTCGGTTAAGGTTACAGGCGAATAGTGCTGCTCTGTGGCGCGCTTTTGTGTGTTCTTAGCGATTTCTTGTGTTGCTTGTTACACAGATTTGCAAAGAAAAATGTCGAGACTGATGGCGTCATTCAAATTCATGTGAAGTGTTTATCGCCATGGTCATTATGTGTATTCTCACTTTGTTTAATCGGTTCTAAGTCCTGCTCGTCGAGTCAAGTTAAGTCAGTCAACTCTGATATTCTCCGTATTTTGTAACGTTGACATGCAGCCGCCATGCTGGATGCTGGTGACCTAATCACTAGGTGCAGTGCAGTGAGAAAGACGAGTGTGTTGTTGTGCGCGTCTGTCGTTGCGGCCTCGGTTTCTAGACAGCCTACCTATAGTCCCGTTCGTTTGCGTTGCGCATTAGCGCGCACCGCCGAGAAGACGAGCGAGGCTCGCTGTCTGTCCCACTCATTGTACGCAGTATACAGTGGTGTGTGTGCGCTGGCTGCTGGTGGCGCCGCCGCAACGGAGCGCAGTGATAGCGTAGAGGCGTCTGGCACTTCATACACGCCCTGCCAAAGGTCGCCTCTGTCACTTCGCGCCTGTTTATGAGTGCACCTGTAAAATGAGTGCAACTTACGCAGCGACCCTTCTGTTGCTGGCACCGGCCCTTGTCTGTCGATCCAGTGGTGCCGACGAATTGGTTTTCACCCACGTTGTGAGTTGGGATTTCCCAGATAGTTTTGACCCACGCAAGCGTGCGTAGTATTGTACTCGCCATGGTGGTATGTTTGCACTCGATGCAGTCGAACTTTCTGGAAAAGGAATGCAATGTATTTGTGAATGTTTTGGGTGTGGCGTCATGGCGCTCGCTCGCCCGCGGCCATGTTCAAGACGGGTATGGAGGAGAACGGCGAGTCGACGTGGCCGCAGGGCTTCGGCGAGCTCACGTCCGTGGGCATCGGCCAGGCGTACGAGCTGGGCGTCTTTCTCAGAGAGCGCTACAAGACCCTACTCAGTGACGACAGCCGATACTCCACCTTTGAGGTCCGTGCTATCAGTTGCCATTGCCGGCACAGCCAGCAGCTAGAATTGAAAGCTGTGAAGCGCGCTTCAGGTGCGTGTTCTCAGCACCGACTACAACCGGACGATCATGAGCGCGCAGGCCGCGCTCGCCGGCCTCTTTCCGCCGAGCGGCGAGCAAAAGTGGTCCGAGACGATCGACTGGCAGCCAATACCCGTGCACTCTTCGCCGCTGACCGTCTTGGTTCGACGCTATGAAAGCTCTCCGCAATTCTTAGTTATAAGCGCTGGTCGCTTGCGTTTAGCCCTATTGTCCGCTTGCACTAAAGGCCGGCTTTGGAATGTTGAACTCGGAGAAGGTGAAGAAGGCCGACGAGGAGAACGCCGACTTCTACAAGTTTCTCTCAGAGAAAACCGGGGAGAACGTCACCAACGTCCTTTCCTCGAGGGACCACGTCTCGGAACCGCTGTCCTCAATTGTAAGAGAGAAAAGTTGCATTTGCGGGGAATGTATCTTCGAGCGAAGTGGCGGTCGTCTGCAGCGCGCGCACCCCAAGACGCACAAGATGCCGGCCTGGGCCACGGAGGAGGTGTTTCGCAAAGCGAGCCACCTCACGGACATTATGTACGGTGCCGTGTACGAGAACCAGGACGCGGTGCGACTGTGGGGCAATCCCATGTTCATTGACGTTCGAGAAAGGATCTTTGACATCGCCAACGGCACTGCCGACCCCCGACTCAAGCTGAACATCCACTCGGCGGTGAGCTGCTGCTTGAATCCTAAATGTTGCAATATTGTGTGTGTGTACGTGCGTGCGTGCGTGTGTGGGTGTGGGTCGGTGTACGCACGCACCGTCTTGCGCGGTTCAGCACGACGCCTCTGTCGCGATTCTTTTCGCCATCCTGGGCGCGCCAACAACACCGTTCCCAGTCTTCTCATCGGCAGCTATGCTAGAGCTGTACAACAGCACCGAGGGCGAGCTGACGTTGAAGGTTCTTGACCTGCGTGCCTTGCGCTCATCGGACACAGCGCCTGGCACGTTCCCGCTCAGTTGTTCTACCGCAAGGAGCCGGGAGCCGAGGCAGTGGAGCTGCAGATGACCAATTGCTCGGCGCCCTGCACCGTGCAGAAATTCTTGGACAGCACCGCATTCTTAGTGACGGACGACTGGAGGCGCGACTGCGGCTTCGATGACCCCAAAAAGGAGGAGAAGAAAGAGGGTAAGGAAGAAGAAGACAAAGAAGAAGAAGAGTGGTGGGAAGATTCCTGGGTTCTCATCGGAGGTGCGAACGAAGAATCGAGCTCTTTGGTTCTTTGCACTTCTGTGCGCAACGGTCGCCTTTTAGGCATTGTTGCAGCGGTGCTGGCCATCCTCTTGGTCGCGCTGCTGGCCTCGTGCGTGACGTGGCAGGTCGCCAAGAGCAAATTCGACAGGGAGAACCGAAAAAGCTACCGGCTCAACTATCCCAATTGACCAACACTGTAACCTGCGTGACTAGCGTGCAATAACAATCTATAGTAGCACTAGTACTTTTCTGTGCAACTCCTGTGGAATGGAATTTGCGTGTGCCGTAAAACATCTCGCTCGACAGCACGTACTGTACTACTCGCGCTTTCGCGCACAGAACAGTCTACAAGGCAATGTGCACGTTTTACTGCTGTGCAGTGCGCTCATCATTTACATGACAGGGCTTGTGCAGACAGACACAAAGATAAGACGCAGCCAAAACCAAATGCGGGTCGCTTCATGGGCTTACTGAAAGTGATTCATACGCTGCTGCAATTCCCGAGTCAACTATTGCGTGGAATGGCCTTTTGCAAGCCGTCATCACTATTCGCAGTCGCGTGCTTCGCGTGCGCAATATGGTACGCTGGAGCAGAAGATAAAAAATTGGTTTTCGCGCACGTGGTTCGTTGCTGTCAGCCTCAGATGTCAACTTTGCGTGAACACCGAAACAACCGCATTTACACGCCATTGATGACAGCATGTGGCGTTCGTTTGCCAGCCCTTATTTCTCTAGGCGTGGAGGCACGGCGCTCGCGCCCCCAAGCGCATGTTCAAATCGGACGTGGACAACGGTCCTTCGACCTGGCCTCATGGCTTCGGCGAACTCACCTACAAAGGCGTCCGACAGGCCTATGAACTGGGCGCTTTCCTACGTCGGAGATACGTGAAACAGTACGGCTTGCTCAATGCAGCGGGTGACTATTCGATGTCTGAGGTCAGAAAATCATGGGTGGTCTGTCTGCAGCGCAATGGTGCGGACGCTGCTTTCACAGTGCATAAATGTATAGGCGAAGGTGTTGAGCACCCATTTCAATCGGGCCATCATGAGTGCAGACGCGGTGCTGGCCGGGCTGTACCCTCCACACGGAAAGCAGCAGTGGTCCAAGAAGCTCAAGTGGCAGCCAGTTCCCATCCAAACAACTCTGCCATATAAGGTCTACTCAGACTTCTCTTCTCATTCCCCACTGCGCCCAACGTCGCCTCAAAATATCGGTCAGATGTCAGATAACGTGAAATGTTTAGTACAAATGCCCAACAGCGGACTATATGGCACTGCGAGCGCTACTAGACTCGGATGTGATTCCCAGGACTGACAACGACGAAAACAACAAGAGACTGTACAAAATACTGGCAAAGCACACCGATGAAAAGGTGCAATCAGTGTTACACGTCGTCAAGAAGCTGCACGATCCATTCGTCTCTCTGGTACGTGACAATTTCGTAGACGCAATTTTCCCACAGAATGGTAGTCCATTTTCAGCACACGCATCGCGACACCCACAAAGTTCCAGTTTGGCTGACGGACGAGTTGTATGCTCGTACGATAGAATTAGTCGAAAGCACTGTGCAAGATTTAATCGAGTCGGTCCATGCAAAAGACCAGTTGGTAAAACTGTGGGGTTCGCCAATCATTGAGGACATCGCTAGCAAATTCCAAGAATTCGCGCAGAGCGGTGGCCAGTCTCCCCTCAAACTTTACATGCACTCCGTCGTAAGTCGACCGCCGCGTTTGGTTCCTGTTCACGGAACTGCATTCAACTTAAAATTCAAATATGACGGCCTTGACAGCACGACGTCTCGCTGGCGATCCTGCTGTCGACGCTGGGAGCGTTTCACGGCCGCCCGCCCCCCTTTGCGGCGGCCGTCATGATCGAGCTGTACAACAACTCGGCCGGCGAACTCACAGTCAAGGTGCGAGCGGCGCTGAATGCAAATGCGACAGGGGATCGAGTATACCGGTTCAAACCGGTTCAGGCCCGAGTGTTGGGGGGAAGGCTCCCGGGACCCAGAAGTTGGGGTAGATGTCTAGAATGGAGAAATGTTGCACCAGAAATGGCATCAAATATCCACTTTTGTCAAAAATATGGTCTAATAGCTTTATTTTCGTCTAATAGCTTTATTTGCTAAAACACTGAAAGGGCGCAAACTGACTTTTAATTTTTTTGACAAGTTGAAAAAATTCGAACAATTTGGTGGAGTAGGGCTGGGGGACTTCCGACTGGGGTATCCCCACCCAGAGTGAAAAATTCAATTTTTTACCGGTTTCACAGCGAATACCGTAGTCTCTAGACGTTCTATCGGAACGAGA
The DNA here is from genome assembly GCA_030248085.1 of Paralinhomoeus sp. GSCO2_6. Taxonomy (NCBI): domain Eukaryota; kingdom Metazoa; phylum Nematoda; class Chromadorea; order Monhysterida; family Linhomoeidae; genus Paralinhomoeus; species Paralinhomoeus sp. GSCO2_6. The sequence continues at coordinate 36,150 of JASAMY010002299.1, forward strand.
CCACGGCCGAGCCGCACGAGATCGAGATGGCGCGTTGTGGCCGAGTCTGCACTCTACAGCGCTTCCTCGACAACGCGGCGTCTCTGCACGTTGAGAACAGAGAGAAGGTGTGCGAACTCGACAGCGAACGCAACCCCACCACGGCCAGTCCAGACGACGACGACAGCGCCGAGAGCAGTGCCAGCATTCACGTCTGGATATGGATTGGAGGTACGCGGCACGTTGACAGCACTGTGGAATTTTATGGCGAGACTCACTCAGTACCACCCCCCCCCCCCCTCCAGGACAGGCGTGGGGCGCGTTGGAGTCCAACATTTTGCACCGGAATAGCGCGGCCATAGGGTATAAATAAGTAGCGTTTTTTTTTGTTGGAAGACAAGACACTGAAAGGTATGCAAAAACACGCTATTTTATCGTTCTGGGGAGGTAGAAAACTTCAGAAATGCTCGGGCTGTGTGTGTGTGTCGAGGGGGGGGGGGCGCAAACGATACAGGTATTGCTTACGGCACTTGGGCCATTTCTCAGGAACCCATGACGTATTCAGGATTCGCAGTGGTCATCCTCCTCGATGTGTTGGTTGCCGTTCTGACAGCGTGCCTAGCGTGGAGTTGCGCCAAGCGGCGCTATAGCCCTGAGAAACAAGGCACTCCAAAAGTGCACCAAATCATTCAACACGTCGAAAACGGGGCAAATGCAAAATGACTAGCTACACCGCTGTGTGAAGCGAATTACTGTAATGTAATACGTTTTGCATATTGCCACAACATATAAGCGGGCACGACAGTGGTCGAGAGACGAGATTAGGAGCGATCATAGCTAACGACAGTCTTACACTCTCAGAGAGGAGTCACAAAGGTTCGAACAGAAGTCGGCATACCTGTAACTGGGGGGCGGGGTTTGGAGGCCCCATTATTTTCTAGACCCCCCGACCCCCAGAGACTTTTTCAAGGGATTTTCACCCTATTTATACCCATTTTGACCAAAAAGTATCAGTATAACTAAAAATGGCCAGCTACCCCCACTTTTTGCTCCGGAGACCCCCCAAAATGCGGCAGTTACAAGTATGGAAGTCGGCTTCCGAATCTATAGATCAGGAATATAGGTAGAGAAGGTAGTCTAGTTGGTTGTAGTCTGACGCGATCACATGGGCAAGCAATTTTTCTTCGCCATCTGCTGAAGACTGTCAACCGTGTCCATGGTCTTGGAAAAGGCCGACGAGCCGCTCGGAGCGCGCACGTTTATCGACGAGCTGCAAAGAAACAGCAATTCAACGCGTGCATGCGTGGTCCGAACCTATAGGACGTCGCAAAGAGGGGAGGGGGTCCTGCTCAGGGGGGGGGGCTGCCCCCCCCCCCCCACACCCCTGTCAAAAATGTGTGTGGAGGTTTTCGTTTGCGTTCCGTTTCATTGCTTGGTTTTATCGGACAGCCATTGCCATTTTTTTTATACCAGCCCCACCCCTTGGTGACAAATTTGCGACGTCCCTGTCTCGAACTCTTCCGCAGGGTACCGATTGCCGACTAGGTGACTGCGGACGAGGTGTCCGCTCTCGAGGGCGGCCAGCAGCGACAGCTCTGCCGCCAGCACCGTCGCAGCCACGACCTCGGCCAAACGGCGCGCATTCCCGCCCGGCTCCTCGTCCTCGCCGCTGCTACCAGCCACGCCCAGCATCTGCGCGACATGAACGACAGTCGCCGACTGCTGGCAGCCTACGGCCTAGTGGTAGAGAATCGGCCTCTTGCGCGCACGGTCCTGGGTTCAAGCCTTCGCAGGGATCCGCTAACGAGGGTTGCCCTATCACTGGAATTCCTGGTGCTGTCGATCTAGGCCCTACATTACGTGGCGTTCTTCAGAATGTGTTTAGCTATATATCCCTCTAGACGAAAGGGCGTCATGGAGAAGGTATGCTATATGGCCCATCGACGGGCTCCTAGCGTTCTCCTTAATCCAACAACAACAGCACAGTCGGTCGGCGCGCTACTCCGTTGGCACCCACCTGTAGACACTGGCGCTGCGCGGGCAGAATCGTACCACCTCCGACGGTGCCCACTTCCAGTGAGGGCATGGTGCAACTCATCTGCAGGTCGCCCTCCGTCGTCTTCTTGACGTCGACAATGCAGGCCGAGCTAGTGCCCACCTGGCCTAGGTCCTGCCAGGGGGGGGGGGGTGCGGATTGCAAATGCGTCTCCAGAAAAGAACGCATGGTGACTAACCTGTCCCGTGGCGAGGAAAATGGCGGCAACGATGTTGGCTGCGTGGCAGTTGGAGCCGCCGAGAGCGCCGGCGGCAGCGGAGCCGACGAGGCACTTGCGGACGTGCAGCTCGACGATCGCCTCCACGTCCGACTTGAGCACCGACTCCACCACGGCGCGAGACACCCGCGCCTCCGCCGTCACCGACTTGCCCCGACCCTCGATCCTGAACGAACCCCTTTCCATCACTCCTGTAACAGGATGAGGCGGAGTATCAGGGGGGGATGACCCTTAGAGGGAGGGGGTCCCAACCCAGAGCCAAAGTGAGGAAGAAGGAGGTAAACGACCAGAATGGAAATGTTTAGCATTTAGCAACCATAATGTCAAAATAGTACCTCTCGCTAAATCAATCACTGAAGAGTACGAAAAAAAATCACTTTTATTATGTCGACAGGATGAAAACTCTAGAAAATTACGGGAAGGGGGAGGGGTCGAAAAATCCGAGGGGATCGGGAGAAGGGCGAGTTGGGTGGGGGTTGATTTCGGAGTGGAGGCCGGAGGCACCTCCCCCTCCAACCCCAGTTACAGGTACGCCTTCGCCATAACTACGGATTCCGCCACCGCCTCTGACATTCAGGCAAACTGACGCAGACTTACCAAAGAAAGAAAGAAAAATCGACAAAACCCCCACCAGTTGACGGCGGCCGTCTTCTTGTCGGCGCAGTAGTTGCCGCTGAGACTGACGACGCGCATGTCGAGGAAGTACTCGGCTTTCAGCACTTTGAGAACGTGCTCGGTCGCCTGAAGTCGAAATTAAGATTAATTAAAAAAAAACATGGAAACTGGCGTGTAGACGGCAAATGCAAACCTTGGACACCATATTCATGCCCATCGCGTCGCCCGTTGTCGCAACGAAGCGGACGTACACCGTGTCGCCGACCGGAAAGCACTTGATGCTTTTCAATCGGGCAAACCTATAACAAATTGGCAAACCAAACACTTGGCAAAAAAAAAACAAGCCTACCTGCTAGTGCTGTCGAACATTTGCTTCACCACTTGGAAGTTCTCAGACGGCTCCAGAAAGCGGATGAACCGACTGAAAACGTCGTCGCCAATAGTAAAATTGAACAAAATCAGGTGAGTTCAAACGGACCATGCTTCAGAAACACTGGGAAATTGCAGCACTGGCGCTCTGGACATGCCGTCGTGGTAGACTACTGCCGTGACTCCATCGCCCTCCTACAAAGTTGCTTGTTTGGTACAAAATCAACTTCTTTCTTTTTTTTCATCGGCATTTTACGCGAGCTCACAGTGAGCGCTCTGCAGCCCCTGTTCGTGCTGGCGACGAGGCAGCCCTCGGTCGTGGACAGCGGCACGAAATACTTCTTTCCGTTGACCCTAAATTCCAAAAGTGGGAGTGTCTAGCCCTTATTAGCGAGGGGGGGGTGAGGAGGCGTAGAACGCACAGGAGGGGTCCTGCGTAGCCAAGAGGCACGGGCACATAGCCCAGCACGTTCTCGCAGCACGCGTTCGACACCTAGACCAGCGATGGTGCATGAATGCAGATGCAGCTCGAGAAAAAGTGCACGACTCCAACTGCGCACAAAGCTATAGTCGTAGTTGGTGTACGGCAAATCGCCAAGGTCCAACTGGCGCGACTGCGGCCGGTCCTCCTTCGTCTTCTTGGACGAATCCGTGTGCCAATCGCCCGCCAACTTCCGCGCGAGCCACGTGCGTCTGCGAGCAGTCAGAATTTCGAAAATGTCTCAATTCCAAAAAAAGTCACGAAAACCTTCGCGTGTCACGGCGGCCATACCTGACTTTCGTGGCCCGCGTCTCGTCCGCCAGCAGCTTCTCCAGTTGGAACCCGCGGATTTTCCCAAAATTCATGAGCTCCACCAGTTCATCAGTCGTCAGTTCCTTGTAACCATTTTCTGGGTCCTTGTCCACAAGTTCTAACAGCTGCTTTAGGGGGCGAGTCTCCGTCGTCTTCTCCTCGCCATTTTCAACGTACTTTGCCCAAACCGCGCCGGGAAACAGGCGAGACAGCAGGTCCACCTGGCAAAACTGATCGCTTGTCCCTAAATTTCACTCGATTTTTTCCGAATAAAAGAAAAATTGCGAAACCGGTTCGATCGGACCTTGAGAGTCGTCTCCGCCTAACAGAAACTGCGCCGGCTGCATACTCGCAGCGACCGCAGCGACAAGGTAAAATAACAGGCGCTGCGTCACCTTCGTTCGAACACGTGTAGATCGAAATGGTCTGCGTTAGACGCGCAAGCCAACGCGTCGATTCTCAGTCAGCTACCATTTCCAACCGAATAATTACAAACGCGTTGATGCTCCAAATAAGCACGACCGAGCGTAAACGTTAGCTTAGGTACCGATTGAATACCCAAAATTGGGCGTGGGACTGGGAGCTTCACTTCAGTCATCTTTCGGAGTTGCACAAATGCCATAATGCCATTTGGGTTTCTCTAGTGGAAAGTACAATGCACGAGGCCACCGTCTGTACCGTGCTGCTGAAAGCGCAGAATTCGAATTGCAGTTGTACGAGTCACGCAACCACATTATGCTGCTGCGCATTCTGCTAACACTGAATTAGCAGCACGCTCGTGTGCCCCTTCTACTTCCTTCGCGCGTTTGTCCATTGATGAGGCTGTACCTGTAGCATGCCTTTGCGTAACAAAACAGATCACACAAAATGACACCAGTGAGAATCAACACCGATCAAAGTACAGCGAAGAAGAGTACCGAATTTGTACCTGTGCTATTTGCGCGGCGTTAGCAACGAGAGTCAGAGTAATGAGTCATTGTACGAGCTCTGCGGCTCTGATTCCCCGTCCCCGGCAGGCGTGCTGTTCTGGTTGGGGATGCTGCGCGTCGGGCTGGCGAAGTGGGCGAGGCTGTTGTGCGGTGTGCCGCCGCCGCTGAGAACGGCTGAGTAGCGGAAGCCGGACGGCAGGAGGCGCGCCTGAGGCGCGCCCGTCGTCTCGTCCGTGTGTCGCAGCTCGAAGCCGAACGTCGCGAGGAAGGCGCGACGGAAGCTGCAAAGGAAACAGCCGCTGCTAACAGCGAATAGCCGCTAGCAGCGTGCGTGCCTGCGCGAGACGCAGAGCATGAGGTAGGGGCTGACGAAGGAGCTGAAGCAGGGCACGCAGCAGTCGATCCAGCGGTCCAACGCCCTCGTCTGGTCCTCCTGGAGCAGCCCCACCGTGCCGAACACCGTGCAGAACTGCACGCTACCAAAATTGGCCAGAGTCACGGCGAACAGGCGCACTTCCGTCGGTGTCTGCTGACCTCGCCTCGACGGCGAGGCGCTGAAATCGCCTGTCTCACTGCGCAAAAATGATCATGTAAAAGCAAAGTTATGTGAGAGTAAAACTAAGAAAAAACAAAGTTGCGAACGTCGACTGCTTGCGTCGGTTGTAGATGGAGAAGGCGGTGAAGACATATGAGAGTCCGATAAGCGCGGAGGTGACGAGCAGCTTGATGGCGATGATGAGGAAAGTGAGCCTCTGCAGTCGCAGGTCTTCGTACTGAAAGGAGAATTGCCCGTCGTCTGCAGCGCCGCCTCGAACGCCCGACAGCACGCCCGGAGCCACCGAGAGAAGCGGCGCCGTCCACATCAACGCCACGCAGAAACGTATGACCGACTTCGACCACCTCTAAACTCAAGAATTCACTAGAGTGGTGAATGCTTGGAATAGAGAGCACAAACGCTGCTGTAGTCCAGTGGAAAGAGCATGGCGTAGCAGCGGTTCACCGACAGAATGACGGCACCCAGCGACTGGGCGGTCGTCAGGTGGACGATTCCATTGATGGAGAACGACCTCACAGCGGTCCAGAACACCGTATCGGACTCTAGTTGGCTGCTCAGAGAAGCCGGCCAGAGATTTCTTCTTGGAATGATTACGAAGAGCACGGAATGGAGAACTGCCATTAGATCTGAATGTTGATATGGTACATGTGCTGTAGATATGAAAAGGTACCTATAGTTCTTTCACGAATTATTCTTGTTGTTGGATTGAGGGCAACGCTAGGAGGTTACTGGCCCATTATATAGCATACCCACATCCATGACATTTGGAAGAACGCCATCTGCACATGTAGGACAGCGACAGCACGAGAAAATACATTGATAAGGAAAAACTCGTTAGTGGATCTACCAAGAATCGAACCCAGAACCCAGAACCGTGCGCAGCACAGGGGGTGGTGGTTGGGTCATACCGACGGCGGCGACGTGCATGGAGATGCGGAAGAAGGCGCTGCAGAAGGGCTCCTTGTTGCGGTGCTTGTGCAGCACATGGATGTAGACGATGAAGACGGGCACCGTGACCACGGACAGGAAGTACTTGAGCGCCACGAACAGATTCAGCAAGAGCTCGCCAGCTCCCTCCAGGTCCCACTGCGGTCGCGCTGCTGCCTCCGTGCTCGCCATTTCGAGCCTTCTGAAATGAGGCAACAGCGTGGCAGCGTTCCCTCTCACCACCCCTCCCCCCCCCCCTCTCCCTTCGATGACTTAGAAATGAGGGACGCCCGCCAAAGCCGCAATTACTTTCATTACCATGTGCAACAAAGCTATGTATGTAATTGACGAGACGTTGATTACTCAGTTGAGATAGAAGCGCAGTAATAAGAGCAGTGACAGTGCCCGAATGCACATGCCGAATAAGGTTGTGAGGGGCCGCGTGCTACAGTGGTAAGCTCGGTGGATATGTCGAGTGATTGTTCAATGGTACACCCTGGTAGCTTCAAAAAAAAATGTCAAGAAATATTCCAGTTGCATGATCTCAAGACGACAAGCACACACACGCTACAGTTGAAACGTCAACAAACATGAGTCCTGACATGTGTGAGCGTACCAAAATGGCAATAGAAATGCCCAGCAAAACAAGACGAATTTCGCGCACGGACTGCTGCGGCTCACAACTTGCTACCTTCCCTTCCTTTCCTTGCTATGTAGCAAGAGAGCAGATAGCAAAGGCAAATATGCGGCTTGGGGTTGTAGGCAGGCACATCAAAGGAGGCGCGATTGTATGGGGGGGTCTTAGGCCAAATCAGTGTGTGTGTGTGTGTGTGTGTGTGTGTGTGTGTGTGTGTGTGTGTGTGTGTGTGTGTGTGTGTGTGTGTGTGTGTGTTTGTGCGCTTGTGCGTTTGGAAGAGCCCGCTCGTATGCAACGCGAAGGAAGAGCCGGTCGTCGCCAACAGGAAGGAAGCTGCGGAAAGGGCCTCTGGAAATTAATTAGCCGCTGTCATCGCGGTCGGGGGTTTCAAAGTACGTGCTCATCAACACATCCGACCAGAGCGCGTCGACGCTTGACAAACAGAGTTCAGTGCGACTGCAATTTGAAGACAAGAATATCCAGATGTCGGTCGGGTGTCCCTTCTCCTCTAAACTCAGTGGAGTTTAATTTCGTTCGCACTATTCGGAGGACACTGTAGAGCATGCCAAAAAGACAAACGTCTCGGATTCTCGTATTACTCGAGATTACTACTGTATTACAACAACTACTGTATTACTCGAGGGTCTTCCAATTAGATTCGCAACAAGTATGCTGTTTGTTCATCAAAATTCTCCGGAGAATCTTCTTTCTCCGGAATCTCCGGATTTCTGCGCTGGATTCAATGTTGAATAATTCGTACGAAATTTAAACCGCAAGTCAATGTTAAGTCAGCGAAACTCAAAGGGTTGCATATCCTGTAGAGACGTTACCAGTCAAGTAAGTGGCTGCATAACCGTATTGAATATTGCGTGAAAGAGAGAGCCGTCTCAGATGGTTATGCACGCAGCCGAGCGTGTCCCATCAGTAAAAGTGGTTTATAAAAGATGAATGTGTCCAAAGTGCAAGGTCGAATGGAGTATGTAGGTTGCCGTGTCATCCGGCGCAGTGGATACGGAAATGGTTTAAATCGAGGTGACTGTCATTAATTGGATCACTGCCGATTTGCCAGAAACGACGCTGCGCGAGCGGCTCGCATTATGTACCAACTTGCTTGCATAAAATTGAGTTGCGTTAACAAGTACCTTCTCTCTTTGGTAGATACTGTATCGTACATCTGCTGGCCACGCTTCCGCGTTACGCCCATACATTCGGTAGGTATTTAAAAAAACACGCCGACTCAACATCAATCAACCCTCTGCATGCGAAGCTTTAGTGGTCGCTGCTATAAATATCACAGGGTGCAATGTTCCGTACACGCCATTCCGCCCTGATGTGCTGTCTACCAAATTCTTGCTTTGGGTCATCATACAACATCAAGTACACGACACGACACCAAAGAGAACGCGTATGATTATTTGAGATGAGATGAGATGACGGAAGCGGTGTACCGAAATGGCATTACCCCAGGGATAATTCGCTGCTCGCCCAAGTGAGCGGGAGCGCCTTTGGGGGTCTACTCAGGCCGTCCTCATCACGGTTTCATGAAGATCACTGGCGGCGGCTGCTTTTTGACGACAGCCGCGCCGCCGCACGGTTCCGTCTCCGCCGCAAACGCAACGGCTAATGAGTTTCTCGTGCCGAGGGACGCTGCGGTCAGAGGCACACAGACGTCGCAATCAAATTCTCAGCTGCTGATAGTGAGGACGGAGCGAGCCTACCAGTGGTGCAAACGTCCAGTTCGAATTGCATACATGGCGGCGACTGTGGCGCTCTCGATTGTGTTGGCGATCCGCCGAGCGCTCTGCAAAGTCGCCAGCAGACTTCTCGGTCTCCTCATCACCGTGCTCGCCAAACTCGTGCGTTGAAGGGCGCTTCATCCCCGGCCGAGCCATTGATGTTACCATCGAAACACTCCCTCCCCTGCGAGCAAACCTTAGGCTTTGGCTTCGGGCTTACTCAGTTCCTGTTCAGAACAGCGTACCCGTCGTTCTGCACCTCTGCAGTCTGCTTCTGCTGGGCTTGTACTGTCTCACGGGTGCCGCCATCATCACGAGTCTGGAAAGCGAACGTTCCGAAGAAGAAGACCCAAGGGGGAGGCAAGATGCCTGCGCGCGTCGGTTCCTTGAGCGCGCGAGAAGTCACACTGAGGAAAATGTCCAGACTTTGGCGACTCGGCTCATCGACGAATGCGTCACTGTAAGCGGCCTGCTACTACGCACTGATTCGAATGCAGCTCGATGAGTGAAGTGCTTTTTGCAGACACCTATACATCGGGAAACATGGGACCTTGTTAACGGCTGGTTGTTTTGCTTCGGAATCGTCACAACATTGGGTAAGTCACTGTCAACAAGAAATCCAACACTAATGATTGTTCCTTAGGTTTGGGCACCATGGCTCCAGTGACGCAATCCGCCAAGCTCTTCTGCATCGCGTTCGGACTGGTGGGCATTCCGATGTCCATGATCGTTCTGGGGCGACGTCGCTTGCGATCACTTTTCGTAATCCGCTCTATCTAATCGTCTGGAATAAAGTTCACTCTTTCAAAACTGCCCCGGGCCAGAGCGGACCGATCCCCGAGGCGAACCTGGGCAAGGGCTTGTGGGAGACGTGGGCTTCGTGGCGCGAGCGTCTGACGACCGCGGTGCGGTCCGTCTCTTCGTTCGACAAGAAGGCCAACGGCGCCCTGAGTCGCGTCGACGCGATCGGCGCCGTCCCGGAGGCGACCGCGCTCGCCGTCCTGGCCGCTTTCCTGCTCTACATTGGCCTGGGCGCCTTCCTCGTCCGCTATTGCGTCGACACGCACTCCGACTTCGTGGGCGGTCTCTACTACGCCTTCCTCGGCCTCACCGTCCTCGACTCGCGTGTCATCTTCCCCGACAGGTCCCTCCCCCCTCCCTACATGACCTTAACAACATTCCAATAGTGCCCCTGGCCTGGGGCAGTGTTCTTTTTTTCTCCCTGCTGGTTGTGTAGACCATGAGAATGTACCTACCTGGGTATGGTATCCGCTATATTGTTGCTCATAGGCATGCACTATTGAGGAGGGCCACAATGGGGGATAGAGACAATGTTTGAGAATATGTGGTATACAAAGTTTTGCAGGCTGCTAAACGCGCACTCGACATTTAGAAAAGAGCTCCTCCCGCTTGTCCTCCTATACGTGGGCATCGGAGTCGCGTTGGCCACGGTCGCCATCGACGTCGGCTCGTGCTACTTGAAGCGTCTGCACAACATCGGAAAGAAGATCAGAGGTGCAAAATTCGTCAAAATCTGGTTTGGGGGCAATAGGTACGTGCCAAACAAAACAATGTGCATCGTACACAACTCTTCAAAAGGTATTGTTGCTAGCTTGGAAGTGGGTGAGCTGGTAGACCAAGTTTGCTATCAATGCAACGTGGACGCGGAGATAGCCGACAACTTAGATTTGGACGTGGTCGCAAGCAGCGCTGTGCTTCTCAAAGCGGGGGTGTGTTTTTGCTCTGTTCAAGCATATTTCTGCAATGAGAATCCAGTGTACAATGTTTTAGCTGATGAAGAGGGCCGAGAGTATCTCCAACACAACAAAGTCCTTGTACGATGTTGAGCGCCAGCTGGCTACAACCGAGGACCTACCGTTTGAACAACAGAAACTCTGGAGGCTTCTAGAAGGAGCCGACAATGACGGTGCGCTATTAAAGATCTTCACCTGTAGCGTAACGGACCAAAACTCCATCTCGCGGGGACAGTTCTGCACCGCATGTGTCTGGCCTTCGACCGCGAGCAAAAGTACTCGATCGGCAACGGCATCCACGTTCTCGCCGCGGAGTCTCTGCCGCAGGGTAGGAGAACAGCGGTCCCTCTACCGAGAGGCGCGAGAGTGTCGAGGGTGGCCGGTATGCGTCGCTTGCAGCAGTGATCTCGGAGGCCACCCTACTTGCGCCGCGATACAAGTCGTTCACCGAGAAGCGCGACGCGTTCAAGCGCGATAAGGCGATGCTGCACAATGCCTACAAAGAGGAGTGGGACAAGCTCAAGGTGCTGCAGCACTCGAAGTCCGGCGGCGGCTCCAGCGCCGGCAGCAGCCCAGCCGTTAGCCGGAGGGGCAGCGCCAATCCTGCCGCCGCAGTCGACACGCGGCCAACGACGAGCGCTCGCCGAACGTCCACTAACAAGTCAGACTCGCAGAAGCGGCAGCACCAGCAGGAGAAGAGAACGAAAAAGTAGTGATATCTCTAGCCCATAAAACGCCACCCCAGAAGATTCCACGAGGACACAGCCCTTTGTGTCCTCGTGAACTCTGTTTCTAGGTGCATTTTGGGAACAGTTCACAAAAATTGCTTTCAAAATTTCTAGTACAGAAAATTTTGTTCTAGAACCAAGAAAACATGTTCTGGAAACAGACATACTACCTAGAAACAAAGTTTGAGAGGACAGACATTTTTTGCAAATGCACTGATGTGTGGACTGGCGATTTATGTGGTACTAGGTACTAGCTCATAAAGCACCACCCCAGAAGACTCCACAAGGACACAGCCCTTTGTGTCCTCATGAACTCTGTTTCTAGGTGCATTTCGGGAACAGTTCAAAAAAATTACTTCCAAAATTTCTAGTACAGAAGATTTTTTTCTAGAACCAACAAAATATGTTCTAGAAACAGACATATTACCTAGAAACAAAGTTCACGAGGACAGGCATTTTTCGCAAACGCACCGGTGTGTGGACTGGCGTTTTATGGGCTAGCAGATGTTCATAGTTCATACCCGTAGGCGCAAACAGCTCGTATACGGTTCAGAAAGTGACCTTGTATTTTTCGAAAGCATGACATGAAAACGGATCTAAAAACAGAATATGCAGACACAAACAGTACACAAAAGCCGTTTCAAAACTTTACTTTGTGTTCAAGCTGAAATATCGGTGAACACGTGCGCGATTAGAGATTGAATATTGTACTCTGTGTTTCGAACGTGGTCGTATTCGAATGGTAACAGCTTTACAAAAAAGTGCGCTAAAATGTAGCGCAAGCTCGTGACACCGTTAGCTTGCAAGCAAATAGTAGTTAGCTGCGGTAGCATAAAATCAAAATGGTCGAACCTTCGGCGACTGAACTGCCCGTTTTGCAACATTGGTCCAGAATTTGGGACGCGCTCGCGTCGAGCCAGATCGTAGTGGTGGTGGCCGAGACGGGTTCGGGCAAGTCGACTCAGCTTCCTCGCCTCATCTACGAGTCGGCTCTGGTCAGACGCGACGCGCTCGTCGCCTGCGCGCAACCGCGCAAAGTCGCCGCCGTCTCTCTGGCACAGCGCGTCAGTCAGGAACTCGGCAGGGCTGTCGGCGATCTTGTGGGCTATCAGGTGGTGATCGACCTGTAAAAAGATAATTGTCAAGCTTTGTTGAGCGCGTACCTGTAACGGCCTAACAGGGTCAAACCGATTGGTGGGAGGGGGTAACTGAACCCAAAAGTGGTGGGGGACAGAATTTTAGAACACAGGAATTTTGCACCGAAATAACATCAGCCTTGCGTACTTTTTGATCAAAATGAAGTTTAAAATGCGTCATTTCAGTGTCTTGTAGTAAAAAAGAAACGAAAATAACTTGAGAGCACTATAGAAATTCTAGGGGGGGGGGGGGGGAGCAGGGTCGCTCCCGCAAAAAAAATGTGGGATAGCAGCTATAGCCAGTTGGGGGTGACCCATAGGTGTAGATTGGGTCAAAAGCCAGGGGGGGGGGGTGGCCGGGGTATCGAGGGGGGAGGGTCTCCCGCCATCCCGCCGGGATCGGAAAGTTTGGAGGGGGGGGGGGGGGGTCGAAATGGAAGATTTCGCACCAAAATAGCCCCCAAATAGGTCCTTTTTGGTCCAAAATATGTCAAAACAACACCTAAATAGCACTTTTTAAGCGCTTTTTGGTTCACGCTACACTGAAAAAGGACACAAAAATACGCATATTTACCTATTTCTTTCAATAATGAGAGAGGGTTTCCTGCAACTTATCCGGGATGGCGATGGTCGGGGGGGGGGGGCCTCTCTCCCGCAAAAAAACGCGATGGCCTTGGCCAGGGGGAGGGTGAACCCTCCCTAGGCCCTCCCTGAGCCCACCTATGGGGTGACCCCCCCCCCCCCCCCCTGAGCCCACCTATGCATCCCCCAGTTTCAGTTTTGTTTTCGTCGTTTTTGCATGGTGTGTTCCTCGACGCAGGTCGGTGGCTACGTGCACGCTGGTCGGCGTACGCGGCTGCTGTACGCGACCGACTCGGCGCTGCTCCGCCAGGCGGTGGCGGATCCCGAGCTACGGCGCTACTCTTGCGTCGTCGTCGACGAGGCGCACGAGCGCAGTCTCTACACGGACCTACTGCTGGGCAAGCTCAAGCTCTGCCTGCGTTCCAGAACCGACCTCAAGGTGCTCATCACGTCGGCCACCATCGACCCCTCGGCCTTCCTTCGCTACTTTGCCGAGTTCGACTGTCAGCTGCTCGACGTCCCTGGAAGACTGTTTCCGGTCGAGCTGCGCTATCGGCCCCCGGCGAACGGCGTCGACATTCGGTGCGTCGTTTCTCGGAATCGGAAATCTGAACTCAGAGAATTCTCAAGATGTTTCAGCAACAACTACGTGAGTTGCGTGGTCGCTTACGTTGCCGAGATCTGCGCCTGCGACGATCTCGGTGACGTCTTGGCATTCCTGACGACGCCACTGGAGACGGAGAAGGCGGAGCGGCAGCTGGTGCGACTCTGCGAGGCCCGCGGCAGTCGAGTGGTCGTGTTGCAGTTGCACGGCCAGCAGCGCGCCGAAGATCAGCATGCCGCTTTCGAACCAGTCCCCTGCGGCTATCGCAAAGTCGTCTTTGCCACCAACAGCGCTGAAACGTCTATTACGATTCCCGTGCGTGCGCAGTGCTGCTGCGCTGTGCTCTTCTGGAGGATCTGTGGAGGTCTAGGGAATCCGTCACGTGGTCGACTGCGGCCTGGCGAAGCAGCGGACGTTCGACGCGGTGCGGGGCAGCGGCGCGCTCGTGGTGGGCGCGATCTCGAAGAGCTCGGCCGACCAGCGCAAGGGTCGCGCGGGCCGCGTCACGGACGGAGTCTGCCACCGGCTCTACTCCAAGGCCGCCTTCGAGGCGATGCTGCCCAGCCTCCCGGCCGAGATCATGCGTACCAATCTAGGACTGGCCATTCTCCAGCTCAAGACGCTCGGTTCGTCCCGCAGGAGGACGCATGCATTCGCACCCCCCCCCCCTCTGCCCTTCATTTCCCGGAACCTCTGGCAAGCCGAAGCGCACCGCAAGTCAAATGGCAACAGTCTTTTTTTCCTTGCGGCCTTCTTGCACTTTTTTGTGACTACGCAAAAAAGGGTTGCCGTACCATTTCTGCTTCGTAACTCAATTCTTGCGCGGAAACGTACATTTTAGCTTACATTTCACTGCATGAACCTCCACGCCGGTATTGCGATTAAACCTTCCGCCCACTCGGTCTGACATGGTTACAGTACAGGCATACATATAACCGCGTTGTTCGATCTGTGGGGGGGGGGTGTCGAGTCCATCCTGGGGGGTGTAAAAAAATTGTGGGGGGGGAGCTGCCAGTAGAATAAAATGTGGAATGTAAGAATTAAATAAAATGTGAAATAAAATAAAAAGGAGGGCCTAATTAGGTACTTTTGGATAAAAATAGAAAAATCACTGAAAAGGAAGAAAAATTCCCTACTTTTTTAATTTGTGGGGCCGGAGAGCGTGGGCGGGCTCGCGGTGGCAACAACACAGCGACCCGGGACGCGAGTGCGTGCGTCGACCGCTCCGCCCTGTGGCTCGCGTGTGTGCGCAGGTCGAAGACAGCGGCCCTCGTCTGCCTCGACTGCGGTTGGCCGTGGCTAGCAGCACCAGTCGATGTCGAAACGGCGGGCTGGTGGCGCACCAACGTCGTCGTCGACTCTGAATCACAACAATGCGCGCTCGGCTCTCAGGAGCGCGATGCTCCCGTTATTTAACAGAGGACTGCGAGCGAGCAGAACAGCGTGTACTCCCTGTCGCTGTCAGCAGTTGGCGACGCGTGTCGAAGAGCAACCAGCGGCTGTGGCGTCTCGAGCGGCACCAGCGTCGTTTGTTGTGTGCAGCCGTGTGGTCGTGTGAGCGATGCGAGACCCGCGAACAACGGTTTGTCGCAATACGACGCTGCACAGTCCACCACACGGGAGTCGGTCGGTGGAAGAGAAAAGAGAGAGAGAAAGGAAGGGGGAAACGCAACCGACTGGCGATAGCACGGAGAAGTCGCCGACGCGGCGCACTCTGCGTGGGCGTACGAAGGGGGGAAGGAGGGAAGGAGGGAAGAAGACAAAGAGATGCGTAGGTGGCGTGGTCGGTTGGCACGAGTACGCCACAGGTGCAAAGGGGGGAAGGTCGTAAGTGCAAAGGCGACAGTTTGAACGTGCGCGCCGCTGCGGATGCGGTAGAACGAGAAGAGCGGGCGCACAGGGGGTCGGTACGAAGTATAGCGGAGAACAGCGCACCGAAATACGACCACCACAATTGTAGACAGGGTTGAAACTTGAAAGGAGTTGAGAAAGAAGGTAGCAAATTTCTGGGGGGGGGGGGGGGCGGAGGAGGGGTAAAGTTGCCGCCTGGGGGGGGGGGGGGTGTGGGGTTACCCTCGCACGTTACACGTCACGAATACGTACTGGACCGCCTGCTGTTTAGGTATTGACGATCCGCTGAATTTCGACTTCCTCGAGAAGCCGCCCGTTCGCTGTCTCGTAGCGGCAATGGAGCAGCTCGAGGAGCTGGGCGCGTTGTCGGAGGGCGGCGAGCTGACGGCTGAGGGCCGAGCGATGGCCGAAGTGCAGCTGGAGCCGCGACTCGCTCGCGTCCTGCTCGACGGACTCGCTCTGGCTGCGGCCGGTCAGCAGCCCTCCGCCGGCCACGTTCTCAGCCTGGCCGCCTGTCTGCACACGGGCAACTTGTTCTTCTACGGCAAAACTGACGAGCAGAAAGTCGAGGCGAAAACGAAGCAGGTGGAGTGACTCGTGTTGTACTGACACTCGAGCTTAGAGAGTCGCGAGTTCAGCTCGGCTTCTGGAGCGAGTACGGTGACGCGCTGGTCGCGCTGCAGGTGTTCATTCGCTTTGCGGCCGTCAGTCAGCGCGATTCGAGCCGCTGGTGCGTCGAGCACTTCGCCAACGCGAAGTCGCTGCGCGCTGCTCGCGACTCGTTCCGCGAACTGGCCAGCACCGTGGGCCGCCTGCAGCTTCTGGCCGAAGGTCGCCGTCTGCGTGTACCCGGTGAACTGGACGAGCTGACGACGACGGCAGTGGTTCGCCTGCTGTGTCAAGGCTTCGCGGGCAACCTGGCCGTCTACTGCGGCCACCCGAGGGCGGGCTACTATTGTCCAAGATTGCGCGCCTTTCTGCATCCGCATCCTGGTTCCGCAGTGGCGTTGCTTCCCACGCCTCCAGACTGGCTGACGTTCGAGTACGTTCTTGAGACGAGTCAGTCGTTCATGCACAACTTGACGCCTGTGAGTGAGGACCTGCTCGAGCAACTGTCGGACGGTACGCGAGAGCGGCGAGAAGCCGCCGAGAAGATGGTCTTGAAGCCAGTCGATCTGCACATCGGACCAACTCTGAAGGGCCTGCTTATGAGGAAAGACACTCGAGTTGCAATCGAAGGGGAACTGACGCAACTCCTGGAGGGCAGGCAGGCGTTTCTGGGAGTAGCACTACCCATGGACCCCTGGTTCCGAGTCCAACTTTATGTCCCGGAACTTGCTGCGGATTTGGCTAGAGATTTTGTTAAAACAAGGCACGACTTTTCCGCAGCGTCGTACCGACTCGAAAAGCAAACGTTCGAAACGCCCTATCTGGAGACGAACTGGCGAGCGGTGCTCGAATCAGGCGTCAACGTGCTCTGCCTGTTGCATTCGACCGAGTACCGAATGGTCGTTGTCCACAACGTCGCTGCTGCCGCGAACGCTGCTGCAGAATTGCGACAGGTCCTTGGTCAGCTTTCGGTTTTTGGTATCATTGCGAGTCACCGCAAGTTCTTTGATGACGGCAAGAACAAGAAGTCCGCGTGGGGGACAGTTACCTTCTCGACGGAGGCCGACGCGGCGAGCGCCGTTGCCGCGCTCACGGACAAACAGGCGGTCTGGGTTCGCCCTTCTTACTTTCGCAGCGGGCCTGCACTGCTGCCGAATTCGCAGACTTACTCGGTGAAACTCACCTGGTCCCGTCGACCGCCGAAGCCTCCCGCCTTTGTGACTGTCGACCTGAAGCAGGGCGTGGTGTCGGTCCAAGCGGTTCTCGAGTCGATTCGCCGCATCGCGTTCGGTCGGCCCAACGTGCGCGTCCAGTTGAATTTGAAAAAGGCGACGACGGTGGAACAGATGAATGGCATCGTCATACACAATCTGCCGATGCGGGAGGGCTTCGACGACGAGCAGCTGACGGAGCTCGTACGCGCCCATCTGCCGGCGAGCGCGCGAGAGGCGGTGACCTGCTCCATGGCCAGGGCCAAGGCGTTCGAGACCACTCCCGAACAGCTCAACGAGTTCAGGCGCGAGATCGACTCCTGCATACAGCGCGTCCTGCCGGGTGCTGGGCCCACGGTGCACCTTGTGACGCCGACGATGAATAGTCGCGTCTACACCTGCTACGTCAACTTTGCCAACCCTGACCAAGGCGAACTCTTCCATCAGCGCCTTCAGAACGCTCCACTGCTTCTGAATGGCCGCCAGGTCGAGGCAGACTGCTCCGTCAGCCAGTGGATTCCCGTTCGTGAGCCAGTGTTCCGGGTCATGGCCGACCAGCTCAAAGTCGAAGTTGATCGTCTGCGGATTGAGCATCCTTCGGCTCAGCTGGAGTTGTCGGACAGTTCGAACGCCAAGAAGAAATACAATGGCGCCACAGTCAGAATCGTGGCCAAAACAGTGCTGACGTTGCGCACGATTCGAAATTCGATCGCTCAGCTGCTGAAGGGACGCGTCGTCAGCTGCTCTGGTCGGGGCGCGGTTCTCTTTACGCGCGGAGGTCGCGAGTTTCTCGAGGCGCTGCAGAGGCAGTGCGGCGTCGGCTCGGTCTGGCTGGAGTCTCGACGGTTTCGCGCCGAGGTGGCAGTGTACGGAGAGACGGAGCTGGCGAGCTTCTGCGTCGACGCCGTCCGTCAGTTCGTCGTCGACCAGTCGCGGACGAGCAACGAGCGCCGGTTCGACACGCGCCAGCCCAAGGGGCTGCTGAAGGCGCTGATGGCGCGCTTTGGCTACTCGCTGGCCGACGTCAGGACGGCGCTGGCCGGAAACTGCCTCGACGTCCGTCTCGACTTTCGCGCGCGCCAGCTGACGGTGGTGGGCGACGAGGAGAGCTTCACAGCCTTCCAGCGCCTCTACGACGACGTGAAACGCCAACTCGAAGCAGCCGTCGCCAACGATTTGACTGCGATTGACGGTAGACCTGTAGATGGCAATGGTTGAAAAGGCACAGCGAGTGAGCATTTTAGAGCCCGAGTGCGCTGCCTGTCTGGCCGAGGTGGACCCCGAAGGATTCCACTGTTTGGAGCTGTGCGGACATTACTACCACAAGGAGTGTATTCAAGAGCAGGTTCAGGTTTTTCTGTCAGTTGGGGGAGTTGCAAAATGGCACATCAACACGTATATACATGGGTACATGATACACCGAGCGTGCATACACGTAGTCAGCGTGCGTGCATGTGTGCACACTAGCGGATCCAGAACGGGGAGAGGCGGGTCTCCCCCTCCATACCTGTAACCGTGTCTGGAAGAGTGCTGGGGGGGAGTAAATGGCCAAATTCTGGGGGGGGGGTGTCTGGAGCAAAAAGTGGGGGGGGGTAGCCGGCCATTTGTTGAGTTATACTGGTACTTTTTGGTCAAAATGGGTATAAATAGGGTCTAAACAGTGTTATTTAGCTGTTTTATGGTCATATAACACTGAAAAGCACTGAAATACACCAACATTTACTCACTTTTACCGTTTTAGACTGAGTGAAAATCCCTTGGGAAAATTCTGGGGGGGGGGGTTTGGGGGGAGTTGGAAAAATTCTGCGGGGCCCCCAACCCCCCCCCCAGTTACAGGTATGTCCCACTCCTGTCAGCTCAGATTTGGGGGGGGGGGGGAAGGAGGGGAAGAAGAAGGAAAGAAGGACGAGCACAGGGCAAAGTAGGCAGATTCTTACGTTTTCCTTGGATTAAGGCACTCAAAAGCGCAAAATTTTCGCCTGTGGCGCTGTGATTCTATTGCAATTCACTATTGTGTGTTGAAAAATAGTGCAAACAAAGCAAATGCTGATGCCAAGGCCAAAACTTGACTTTTTTGGGATAAACTGCAATGAAAAATTTGAATTTCTCCCCCCCCCCTCTGTCAGAAAATCCTGGATCCGCTAGTGTGTGGGTGTGTGTGCACTGTGCAGTGCGTGTTGTGTGTTCCTGTGAGTTACCATGTTTATTTTCGCTCTTCAGCTGAAGTCGACCTTATACCCGAACAGCGCCCAGTTTCCCATTAGATGCGTGGCCGAGAATTGTGACAAGCCATTCTCCTGCTTGGATCTTGAGAACTTGAATGTCGGTTTAAGTCGTAAAATAACATATTACGGGCGGGTAGAGACGGCGCGGCGACATTAGGTGGCCGCATTGTGCAACATGTCGGAACTGACGCAGTTGGCCATCGAGCGCTTCCTGGCCGCTCAAGCTGGCGCGTACGGCTACTGCAGACGCGACGGCTGCAATGGGGTCTTCAGGGTTGGTTGGGCTTTCATGACCGTCACTGCTGTGCTGTACGAGAGAGTGCTGAATGACAGGCGACTGAGAAGCCGGACGCGTACCGCTGCGAGCTGTGCGGCCAGTCGATGTGCACGGCGCGTCAGTGCAAGCTCGAGGCGCACGCAGGTACCACGCGCCTGAAGAAATGTCGTAGAGAACGCGCCGCGGCTAACGCCGGCACAGGCAAGTCGTGCGAGGACGCGAAGCGACACGGCCTGCAGCTGGCCGACGACGCCTACTACAACGCGCAGTGGATGCGCCTCGACCCGGCCAACCACAAGCTCTGTCCCAAGTGCAGGTGTCGCATCGAGAAGAACGGCGGCTGCAATCACGTCACCTGCGCCGCCTGTCGCACGCACATCTGCTGGAACTGCATGGAGTTCTTTGGCAGCGACCGGGAATGCTACGATCATCTCGACCAACGACACGGGGGCGTATTCTAACGAGGAGTGGTGGGTGATTCCCTAGTCTACTATTACCAGCGTAAGGGTTGACTTACGTTCGAATTTCTGCCCGTCATCATATGGCCTTGCTTCGTTTCGCATAAGCGTGCCGTCGATTGGTGCAGAGTGCCTTGATCTGCATAAACTACTATCACGGGTGTGAAATAAAATTATCGTGTTTTCCACTTGTCAACTCGGAACGTGAAAATGTCTTCCCTCGCAAGCTTTCACCTTTGACTTTTCAACTTGAGTCGCGCTTTCTGAAAGATGCCTCGTGGTAAAGTAGACAGAACTGTATGGGAGCGCCCAGACGTTCAGTCCATTTTGAAAGAGCTGCGGGATGGTCACACCGATTATACCTTCCGGTCGGCCGCTGAAAAGATTTTCGTATGCTCATTCGATTGTTTCTTCGCCTGCTGACGCGACTCGTTCTCTTCTCTTCCAATAGGAGTTGACGGGCCACTTCGTCAGCAAGTCGACCGTTGGCAATCACGTCTTGAATCCTCATGTGGGCGACAGAAGGAAGTGGCGAAGGGGGCGGCCTTCTACAGCACACACGTCGACCAGACCTTCCACAGCGGAAAGCACTACTCAAACCCCGCGAGCGTCTCTCCTTTTTCGATCGCCCGCCGCTCGTCTGTCGACCTCCTCGCTCTCTTCGGCTTGTGCTCCGGCTGATGGAGAAGACGGTCGACCTGATGAGCCCTCGACGCTGCCATTTGGTGCCGACCCGCCTCGGCCAGTCGTCACGGCGGCGAGCGGTCCATTTGCGCCTCTGATGCTGAGCAAGCAGATGAAAAAATCCGTCGTTGTGCTCGCCGAAGACGGAGGCTACCGGCGCTACACGCGCACCATGGTGGGACGCGCTGGCGACGAGTACTTCCGCTGCATCGTCTGTCACCACAAGTACGCCAAGACGGCTGACAAGCGCCTCAAAGCGCTCACTCCCACCGTCATTCGTCGAGTGGACGGCACGCTCGAGTACGGCAAGGCCGCTCGCGGCGTCCACCACGCCGACTGCCGCGCCCTGCACGCCTATGAGGTCGAGCTTCTCGAGGTCGACAGAAGAAACCGACTCGCCATCAAGAGCGGCGCCTTGGAGCCCAGACTGGCGCACGAACAAGTACCGCGCAATGGAATGCCGTGTGGGGGATTCTCGAATTATTGGTTGCGCCTTTCAGACTCGCCTCGCCTCCCTGGAAGTTGCGGACCGCTTTCGAGACGACTTGGATGCCGAGCCGAATAGCGTGGTGGCGCTCTACCCGTCCTACTCGGAGCTGCGGTCCTCGCTTCACCGAGTCCGCTCGCGGGCCCGCGCAGCCAGCAGCCGGCTCTCAGCTGCGACCACCGTCGGGCAACCCCAAAGCAGCCTTGGCCAACGGTATGGCGGGCTGGTATCTTCCAACTTGTAACAAGTAACTTGGTGGGTGGGGAGCGGGCGGGACCACCACACCACCCACACAGGAATGATCAAAAGTTGTTTCAGCTTCTCCAGATGGTTATAGTTGCCTATTTTTGTGTCCTTTCTCGTGCTTTAACCTTAACGCAGCAAGTTTTCGCTGTTTAAACCCAATTGCGCCCCAAAAGTACCCATTTGCGCCGTGTTTTGGTACCGAAAGTTTCATCCGAGGACTCCCTCTTTCCATTCAACCTCCCCGTCCCGGACAGAAGGTGTCCCCCTCCAAGACAGAAGTCCCAGTTACATGTATGATCTTGCATGCTTTAAGCTCGAGTGTGAACGTGTGTTGTTGTTGTTTTGAAGCGCTCTGGCAATTGTTTGTTTCAGCCGTATTTGCCGCGTCGTCATCAAGCGAAAGCTGGAGTCGACACCCGACGGTCGGCAGGCGCCAGACGACCCGGTGGGCTGCGTCAACGTCTTTGTCTACCGCCCACAGCGACAGCGGCCAGCGAGGAAGCGCCAAGAAAATCTATAGCCACTCTAGTTGGCAGCAACTTTGTAGCAGCCAGTTCTTGTTTTTCCACCGGTGTGCATATTGCATTGCAAGGTTTCCGTAGATGTGTCTATGGCAGCAGTATAGTCATACCTGTAACTGGGTCTGGAAGAGTGGGGGGGGGGGCTTAAAAATGGCCGAATTCTGGGAGGGGGGTGTGGAGCAAAAAGTGGCGGGGGCAGCTGGCCATTCTTTGAGTTATACTTGTACTTTTTGGTCAAAAATAGGTATAAATAGGGTCTTAACAGTGTTATTTAGTGTTTTATGGTCATATAACACTGAAAAACACTGAAATACCAACATTTACTCACTTTTATCGTGAAAATCCCTTGGGAAAATTCTGGTGGGAGTGTTGGGGGGGGGGGTATTGGAAAAATAGTGGGCCCCCAAAGCCCCCAAACCCCACCCCATTTACAGGTATGAGTATAGTACCCATGCAAGTGTCGCTATTCGGCTTGTTGACGTGTCATTTCGGTGCTGTCGAATAAACCAACGTGTGTGACCGAACCTGATGAGGGTCTCCTCGGCTACTGCTTTTTGTTGGTTCATGCGTGTTACATGTTCGAATTTCCGTGTACCGCGACGTATTTGTTGCAACTGCCTAAAACAATGAAAAGTGAATCCTAGTGTATTTGAGTAGTATGCAGTGCTATACAGACATGTAACTGGGTTTTTGAAGTGGGGGGGGGGGGCGGGTCTGAGACCATTCTGGGGGGAGAGGTACGCTGATTTGAAGAGGGAAGGGGTCCCAGAAGGGAGAAAAATGTACCTAAGTAGTGTCTAAATAGGTACTTTGTAGTCAAAAATGCGTTAAAATGGGCTATCAATAGCGTTATTTATAACTGATTAAGGTCAGAAAACACTGAAAATGACGAAAAGTACACTACTTTTTACAATTGTAGACAAGTTGGAAAACTTCAGGAAAATGTTGGGGCGGCTGAGTAGGTAGGCTGAGTAGGCAAGGTTACGTGTATGGTGCTGTATGCGGCCATAAAACACCTGAACAACGAAATTTTCAAAAAGTGCCTATTAAAACGCTATTTTGGTGAAAAATTCCATGGCTCCGGAACTCCCGACCGCTCCTCGAAGCCTCCCCGCAGGCGCCCTTCGAAGTCCCCCCCCCCCTAATTGGCGGTAACGTAAGCTTTATAAATTGCGCGACACAGTATGCTACGTATTTACGCGCGAACGACGTCAGACACGCACCGTTGTGTTCGCAAACGTGGCGCGTTGACTCTCACAGTTGCCCAATTTGATTTTGTCCGAACCGTCAGCGGCAGCCAAACCAGTTTGTGAGTCATGGTCCTGTTGACGTTGATCGCTCGCGTCGGCGATGGCCTTATCCTTGCGACGTCGATTGAAGGCGACGAAAATGTGGTTTCTTTTTTGTCAAATTCTTTGTTGACAAGCAACCAGTTTGGTCCGTTTAGCACGACCACAACATGGTGAAGTACACGAACCAGGCGAAGAAGCTCTTCAAAAAGCTCAACGCCCAATCTGCCGACCGCTGCACGCTCGAGACAGCCGGAGGCGACTATTTATTCTAGTGAGGAAGGCGAAAGCCGGCTGTCTATTAGAACTAGAGCTGACTGACGTTGCGTGTTCAGTTACGCGATTCGCGAGGGCGTGTGCAGTCTGTGCCTGTGCGACCGCAACTTCCCGTCCAAGGTCGCCTTCCGCTACCTCGACGACATCGGCGCCGAATTCGCCGGCCAGCACGGCACGCGCGTCGCGGCCGTCAACAGGCCCTATCACTTCATCGAATTCGGTAGGTCCGAGTGCGTCCGTGCGTGCGTCCGAGAGCTGAAGGGGTAGTGTGAGTGTCGTCACATTGGCAGACCAGTACATCCAGCAGGCGAAGCGCAAGTACTGCGACAGTCGGCTGACGCACCAGCTGACGAACGTGTCCAACGAGCTCATGGACAGTCAGCGCATCATGGTCAAGAACATCGAGGACGTCATACACAGAGGAGAGGCCCTCAACAGTGCGCCACCTTCTTTGGGTCATTGGTCACAGTCGTCAGAGGTGTAACTGGCCATCGAAGCTGAGGGGGGTGAATCTGGGATTTTTCAAAAGTCGCTGGGGGTGACCTGCACGGCCAAATTTGATACGATTTCTCTTTTTCCAGCCGCAATAATGACCTAGAAAATGCTTCATGAATGCTGAAAACACAGCGCCGCAGGCAAAAATTTGGGAATTTGTGGCCAAAAACGCGCTTCAGCGACTCTAAAATTGGTCAATTGGAGCAAAAAAACAGCGCCGCAGGCAAAATTTGGTGATTTTTTGGCCGAAAACGCTCCCAAAAGACTCCAAAATGGTCTGTAGGTGCGTAAAATACAGCGCCGCAGGCGAAATTTTTGACATTTGGACAATAAATGCCGCTCACAGGCCTGAAAAACACCTTGGGAAGTATGAGAAACACAATTCAGCCATAGGGGTAACCTGCAGTCAGTGCAGGATTGACTAAAGCTGGGGGGGGGGGGGTGGTCCTGCTTTTCGTGCAGGATTGACCGAAGCTGAGGGGGGGGGGGGTGAACCCTACCTACACCCAACCCAGTTACACCTATGACAGTCGTGGAAAGTTGCTACCTGCCCCCGCCCCCCCCCCGTGGTATGGTCAGGCGAGGTGGTCCCCCACTGGGGCAGAGTCGTCCCGCCTTTTTTCTGCTGCTCTCCCTGGTCATCGCCATCCTGGATAATTTCTGGATCCCTTTTCTGTATAGAAAAAGGGTAAAGGTGCGTGTTCTGGACTCCTTTTCATATGACTCTCCCGCCCAAAAAAAAACGCTTTCAAACCCTACTAACCACAGTTTTGGAGCAAAATTTCGACATGGGGTTTTACTTATCCATCTCTGTCTCTGTCGAACGTACTCTCTCTGTCGGTGCGCGCGACATCTCAGTCTCAGTACATATTATTATTCAAATAGCTACCGTATTCATTCTAATCGCTGCGCCCTGGGTTGCAGTTCTGGACGACAAGGCGGCGGACCTGGCGGTGCTGTCGAAGAAGTACCGCGACGACGCGCGCTACCTGAACCTCAGGAGCTTCTGGACGAAGGTCGCCGCCGTCGGCATCGTCATCGCCAGTCTGCTGCTCTTCATTCGTTTCAAGTGGTTCTGACCCGCCTATGTTAGAATCCCGTGCGTACTACTGTGGTCGACAGATCGAATCGAGTTTGTTGAAAACTGTTTTGTGTGGGAGGCTCCCACTGGGAGCCGTTTTATTTATCGTCCCAGTTCTTTGTGGCCGGCGCTCGGTTGTTGCGAGTAAACGCTCGTCTCTCACCAGGAAAACAGTCACGCAGTACAGCTACCGCTTCTGTCCTCTAGGATTGTGATGGCTCCTTTCGGAGTGGGCTTTTATCAGTTCGACAGGCAGCCAGGGAGGAAAGGGGCGCATGCGAGGCGCACTCTTGCGACCCGCTGCTCTCTCGCTATCACTTTCTTTTTGGCTGCGCAGAATGGCGACGCACAGTTTCGACTATTTGGTGATCGGTGGCGGCAGTGGCGGTATTGCCTCCGCTCGCAGGGCCGCCCAATTCGGCGCCAAAGTCGGCGTTATAGAAAGAGGTCGTCTTGGAGGCACCTGCGTAGGTTTTTCGCCTTCAAGCGAACTCAAACACGAACCTGTGCGTA
Organism: Paralinhomoeus sp. GSCO2_6; assembly: GCA_030248085.1. Lineage (NCBI taxonomy): Eukaryota > Metazoa > Nematoda > Chromadorea > Monhysterida > Linhomoeidae > Paralinhomoeus > Paralinhomoeus sp. GSCO2_6. The sequence continues at coordinate 61,991 of JASAMY010002299.1, forward strand.
GCATCATTCTGCGCATGTTCTGTGTAGGTGAACGTGGGCTGCGTGCCGAAGAAGGTGATGTACAACACGGCCGTGCACGCCGAATTTCTGCGCGACCACCGAGACTACGGATTCAACGTCGACGGATACGCATTCGACTGGAGGTCTGCTTGGAACTGGGAGTGGGCGGGGGGGGGCAACTATCCCCAAGTCCGTTCCCAGCCCAGTCCCCCCAGAAGGTGGTCTGACTCCCCCCCCCCCCCTCCGGCCGGCAGGTGTGGCGTCTTGATCGCTGGCAAGAGCGCAGGCCAACTTCCTCTTTCAGCCGAATCAAAGGTTCGCGTGACGCGTACGTGCGCCGGTTGAACGCCATCTACGAGAGCAATCTTGAGAGGGTGACGCGTAATGCATCCTACATCCTTGCGCTTTTTTGTTTAGTTCCCATTTTCCTGCAAGCCTATTTTAGTCGGGAGTCACGTTGATTCGCGGCACCGCGAAGTTTGTCGACAAAGACGGCACTGTCGAGGTCAACGGCCAGAAGTATTCCGGGAAAACGGTGCTCGTTGCCGTCGGTGGTCGCCCCGTGATACCCACCAACATTCCAGGTCGCCCCTCCAGGGCGCTTCCTAAACTGAATCTGTAAAAAAAGAAACTGCGCGTTTAGGTGCCGAGCTGGGCACGACAAGCGACGGCTTTTTCGACTTGGAAACGCTGCCAAAGTAATAATCACTGAATGTTACGTGACTTACACTACGGAAATGCATCTTCTTGGCGCAGGAAAGTGGTAGTGGTCGGCGCTGGCTATATCGCAGTGGAGCTGGCGGGCATCCTAGCCCAATTGGGCGCCGACACCGACCTGCTCATCCGCTATGATCAGGTGAGGCAGCTCTGATAGCGACGGGATTTTCCTGTGGATTTTGTGTCGTTAGGCTCCACGCAACACTCCAGTCCCCAGCTTTCTCCGCGAGCGGCCCTCCCCTGGGAGGGGGGAGGGGAAGGGGGCGATTACCGTACCAACCTACGAAGGGAGAAGGGAGGCAGCACAATTAACCCCCCCCCCCCCTGCAAAAAGGAGCCCTCCTCAAGAGACCGGGAGAAGGGGGGGGGGGGTGACTACCGTACCTTCCGTAGGGCTGGGGATGGATGGGTTGGGAATTCGCCCACGGGGGTGAGCGAGCACCGTGACCACCTTCCATGCAGATTATTACTGCTGTCGCTACTCGAGCGCAGTCACATCAGCAAGTGAATGACGTGCGCGCACGTTGCACTGTAATAACTTAACACTAGGCAAGACGCGATTCGTCTTCAGGTGCTGCGGACGTTCGACCACACGATCTGCGCCAGTCTGACCGAGGAGATCGAGCAGGGCCCCGTGAAGCTGCGCAAGCGCACCCAGGTCCGCTTGCCATGAGTATAGAGCAGTGCGACTTTTGCCACTGCCCATGCGCACTGCAGATTAAATCCGTCGAAAGGATCGCGGGCTCGCGCGAGCTACGATTAACGATCGACGCCGACGGCCAGCAGTCGACCATCGAGAATGTCGACTGTCTCATTTGGGCCATCGGGCGGGTGCCCAGCACCGACAAGCTAGGCCTAGAAGCGGCGGTACGCCAGATTCTCGCTACGTTCACCTCTTCCGGTGCCAGCTGCGCTCGACGACGCACAGGGCGTGACGACGGACGGCAAGGGCCACATCCTGGCCGACGACTACCAGCGGACGTCCAACCCTCGGATCTGCGCCGTGGGAGACGTGTGCGGCAAGTTCCTACTCACGCCCGGTTGGTTGGCTGGGAGCATCTTTTCGCAGAGTTGACGAATTGACCGCTGAGAAATCTCAGTGGCGATCGCGGCCGGTCGGCAGCTGGCGCACCGACTGTTCAACAACGAAGAGGACGCGCGCCTCGTCTACGAGAACATCGCCACCGTCGTCTTCTCCCACCCACCAGTCGGCACTGTCGGACTCACTGAGAGTGCGTGCCTACTTTTTTCCTTCCCCGACCCCCCCCCCCTCTCCAGATTTTCACCCCCCCCCCCAGAAAGTGCTCGAACCCTCCCCCCGCAGGTCCAATTCCCGGTTACAGGTATGGTCGTGGCTCCAAGTCGCATTCCCCTTCCAGTCCGACCTATACTCGCAACTCGGGCGGGGTGGGGGGGGGGGGGGCGCGACCTCAATAGGAACCTCCTCCTTCCAGAATTCTAGTATTATTCCTTCGAAAATAATGAATGTGTGTTTTCAGTAACTAGTGTTGAAGCAAAAATCTCCGTCCATTCCCATTCTTCTCCCATGTTTGCCCCCCCCACCGATACCGGATCATACCGGACCGGATACCGGTTTTGCACATATGCCCCTGATCCCCCCCCCCTCACGATCGACTGCGATTCAGAGGAGGCTGTGGACAAGTACGGCAAGGAGGCGGTCGTGATCTACAAGTCCAAGTTCACGCCCATGTACTACTCCGTGACGGAGCACAAGCAGAAGGCAACCATGAAGCTCGTCTGCGCCGGCGCCGACGAGCAGGTCGAAATTTTGTTTGATTTTAAATGTCAATTTCATTTCTTTTCCAGGTGGTGGGCATCCACCTGGTGGGCCAGGGCAGCGACGAGATGATGCAAGGCTTCGCGGTGGCCGTGACGATGGGAGCTACAAAGAAGCAGTTCGACCGAACCGTTGCCATACACCCCACCGGCTCGGAGGAGCTGGTCACCATGACCGGCCCACAAAAGTCTGAGCTCTGACTCCTGCAGAACACTTCAGAACATTTCTAGGCCAGCCGAATCAATCTAGCTGCTGACACTAGGCCCTAGAGCTAGGCAGGTACCCCGTGAGAGGTCGCCTTTTCCGACAGCTAGTACGTAGCGCCATGTACCACGTCCACAATTTTTGTCTTTTCTGTGTACAACGCAACGGGCAGCAGCAGTACGGGTAGGCGAATGGGCTCCCGGGGATCAAAAGACCCTGTCGTGTACGAGCTGTTGCTGCGGCGCGGGCCGGTGCATGGTTGGGCCGTTGTGAATGCCACCGGCGCCCCCCCTCGCGCCGCCTCTTCCCTGTCCGGCGCCCCTGCGGTTCCGACTGGCGTAGAGCTCGAAGTTGGACTGGCCGTTCGCCTGACGCGTCCAGTGCGAGAGGTCGTCCGCCGGCAGGGGGGTGCTCCAGAACCACTCGTGGTCTGTGACGATGGGCAACTCAGATTCGTCGGCAGGGCAAGACCGCTGCGCACCGATCGCCTTGAGGGAGCCGATCCTCTTGGTGGGGTCGAGCGTGAGCAGCGAGTCGATGAGCTGGATCGCCAGGTGGTCCTTGACGATCGCGGTCAGCTTCTCGGCGATGCGGCGCTTTTGGCCCTTGGGCAGTTCGAACTTGCTGTAAGCTGGCAGGCTCTCGCACGCCTCCCACACGGTCGGCTCGATGCTGCCGCATAGCTTGCTGATCAGCTGCAGCTGTTTCTGCTCAGAATCACCTGCACGCAGGGGGGGGCATGGTGGGGGTGGGGAAGGTCAGAGCCCAGAGGACGAGAGCGAGCGCACCCTGCATGATGGGCACTCGCGTCCAGAACTCGGCCATGATGCAGCCGGAGCCCCACAGGTCGACGGCTGTTGTGTACTGGCGCTCGCCCAGCAGCAGCTCCGGCGGCCGGTACCACATCGTCACCACGCGGTTCGTGTACAGCGGCTCCTCAACAAGCGCTCAACGTGCCGCTGCGCTCGGGACAACTCTACGACTAGGACGGATACGCATACCTGTAACTGGGGGGGGGGGGGTTTGGGGGCCCCGCAGAATTTTTCCAACCCTCCCCCCAGAATTTTCCCAAGGGATTTTTACTCAGTCAAAAGTGAGTAAATGTTGGTGTATTTCTGTGCTGTTCAGTGTTATATGACCATAAAACAGCAAAATAACACTGTTTAGACCCTATTTATTTTATACATTTTTAACCAAAAAGTACAAGTATAAACTCAATGGCCAGCTACCCCCCCCCCACTTTTTGCTCCAGACACCCCCCCCCAGAATTTGGCCATTTACTCCCCCCCCCCACTTTTCCAGACCCGGTTACAGGTATGTGGATACGGTGTCCGCTCCCCCCTCGCCTCACCTATACATCTTTTTCTGATCTCGGGCTTTCGGCAAAATTTTGTGCCGAAACCCCCCCCCCCCCCACGCCGCCCCAACAAGGCTGACTGACAGGTTTCATGAATGGAAGTTGGCCGAAATTAGGCGGCGGGAATGACAGGAGTGTGTCCGTGTGCGTCCATATTCATAGATAGTTGTGTTTGTTTAGCTTCGGTCACTCACGGGTTGTCCCTGTGCGCTCTTGAGAATGGGCCTGGCCAGGCCGAAGTCGCCGAGTTTGAGCACTCCCTCCTTGGAGATGAGTATGTTGGCGCTCTTCATGTCGCGGTGGAGGATCTTGGAGCTGTGGATGCAGTGCAGACCCGTGAACAGCTGCTTCATACAGCACTTGATGTCTTCTAGGCGGAATTTAATCGAGTGGTTCGACAGCAGGCCAGCCAGGTCGTGGTCGTAGAACGTGAAGACCAGGTAGAACACCGCTCGGCCCCGGTTGAACTTGCTCGCTGAAAGTGCAGCAAACCGGTTTTCGAGTGAGCGAATCGAAAGAAAAAAAGAAAGGAACATTTCGCAGCGCAGATCTCGATGAGCTCGACGACGTTCTCGTGATTCAACCGCTGCAGCATCTTGATCTCGCGTAGTGCGGTGATTGGGAACTGAGAACGAAACCGGTACAATACAAACAATTGCCTCTGTTGATGATCTCGTGGCAAAACGCACCCCCTCCTTCTCGTTCTCCATCAGAATCTTCTTCAGTGCAACCAGTCGGCCGGTCTTCTTGTGCACCGCTTTGAAAACCTCACTGTAGCGGGTGTGTACATTGCCTAATGCCTATGTGGAGTGCCTGTAAGCACTACCCAAAGGTGCCCTGGCCGATCTTGGCCTTCTTGTCGTAGTCGGACACGTCCGGGAGGTAGGGGAACTTGAAGTTCTCCGAATACTTGGAGACGTGCATCGTCAACTGCAAATAGTCGTCCATCATTTTCACAATTCTCACGAACCTTGACGAATTTTTCGCAACGTGTTGTGGTGTAAATCCGAATCAAGTGAGAAGTACGATAACCGGAGTGAGAAATACGGTAGGCGCCCAATTTTTGCCCGATTGCGACAATTCAGGTCTAGGCCTTTCTTAGGATTAAGCCAGGCGTTTCTTAGGCTTAGGCTTAAGTCTATCTTGGTGCCAGCAGTTGTGCAGTAGACCGTGACGTGCAGTTGGCTGTCAATGAGTCGCCACCCACGCACGCACAACCACAGATCTTTACGTTTGCTGTGATCCGACTACTCTATCAGGAGAGGACTGCTTAGAATATCCTTCTGGAATGTGCAGTTACTGTATGTATTGAATGGAACTGCGGTGTATTTAGCGGCGTGCCACAGCTCGCAGGCTCTGTCTGCATGCACGCGACCATCGATCGTTGCGTCCCATTTGTTTGCAGGACACACGTTCACGGAGCATCGCACTGACGCATACGCCAGAGTGACTCATCAGGCCGTCTGTACAGCACGTGTCACCGGCGTTCGAGCGGTCGTGACTGGGTCTGCATTGATGTGGTTGATTGTTGTCTCTGAGCCTGCAGCGCGTCGTCTCAGAGCTGGTGCTCGGCTTGGTCGACGTCGTCGAAGTCGTTGTGCACGTAGGTCTTGGTGGCCGTCTGCTTGGTCGCCTCGACGCGCGTGATCGTCACCGACTGCGGCTTCGACTCCGCCGTCGCGTCGCCGTACACGATGGGAATGGGCGTGCCCGACTCCAGCAGCTCGCCCGAAGTCGCCGTCAGCGGACGACTACAATTTGGATGCCATGGGACGACGGACTGAGCTGACCATGTTGTTGTTGTTGGATCAAGGGTTACGCAATGACCCATGTGACAGGTATGTATCTCCATTACTTTAGCCAAAAGGATATATCCTAGGGCTATAGCCAAACTAGGGCAGCGACAAATCCAAGCACGAGCAAATCCACGGAGTCCATGTTAGGTAAATCCTCGTTAGTGAGGGGTCCATCAAGAATCGTGACCAGAACCGTGCGCTCTAGCACCAGCTAGCTAGGCCATCCGCTGCCTGGGCTGACTCCGTCGACGTTCTCCACCGACCTGCGGCTGCTCGTGGCGCCGTTCTTTTCACTGGAAAAGACCTTGACGAGGCCGTCGCTCGTCTTGTGCAGGCCCAACGAGGTCGGCGTCGACGGCGAGTCGTACTTCTCTGCGCAACAACAAACAGTTGGCGTCCGAGTGTGTAATGCGCGCGCGTTCGGATCGGTTGGGGCCCGGTTTTGCTCCCTAGACAAAACTCTACACCCCAGTGCAAAACCCTACACAAAAACACCCCAAAAAGAGCAACCCTCGACAACATGAAGGATGCTTGCTAGACTCAAATTGCCAGAGATCCTCAGGTGGAACAAAGGCGGTTGGCGTTAAAATGGGCGAGTTCCGGTCGGGTAGGTTTGGCAGATCGGACGCGTACCTTGAATCATGGGCCCCGTGGGCGGGGGAAGTCGGAGCGGCTGTACGGGGGCGGGTACGGAGCTGACGGAGGTGAGGGGCGTGCTGACGCTCTCCTCGCGCTGCGCGGACGAGCTGGCGGGCAGCTGGGAGGAGCGGCTGGCGTCGCCGAGCAGCGAGCGGCCGCTGCTGCCCGCCTCGCCACCGCCACCGCCCTGCGTGCCCGTCCAGCCGCCGTCGCGCGACAGCAGCAGACGCCGCTTCGTGTCCTGTCGCAGCACCGACGGCTGCGCGCTCTCCTCGTAATAGCGGGCCACCGCTGAAGAACGCGTCCGTGTTTCTATTTCGACAACAACGAAACACATCCGTTCCGCGCACTCTTCTTGTTCTTCCGGTTGAGAAAGTAGCAGCAGATGGCGATGATGCAGAGGAGCAGCACCAACAACAAGAGTACGGCTCCCAACGACAGGAGAAACGCCATCCTGCAGAAAACGTTTGACTCTGACTCCCTATCTATGCGCACATGCTGTAACTCAGCGTAACAGTCCTCACGTCATATCTGGACTCCCAGGATCCACGGGTGCAGCACCGGTAGTCCCCTTGCCAGGAGGACAGCAGCCAGCGTGGCAGCACTCCATAGTTGTAGAACATCTACAAGTGCATACTTGAACGCCTTTTCTTTCTTTTGTCGTCTAATGTAAAATTGCTATCATTTGCACAATCAAGCGTCGCTTTGTTTTTTTTCAGTGTGTTGATAAACTTCAGAAAAGGGGCGAACTCGTAGACGTAGGTCTCGATGCGGCCCTCGCCGAGCGTCTGGACGGCCTTGCAGGGCTGCGTGGGTCCGTCGATGTCGCCGATCGCCACGCCCTGCCCGCCCAATCGGATCGATCGATCGCCGTTGTTGCTCATCGCTGCTGTCGACCTCGTCCGTGCGCTGGAGGCGGCCGCTCTGCCCTATTGAGACGCAAGCGCGTGCGGCGGGCGCCTTGGCGCGCTAGAAGAGTTGTGCGCGCGAAGAGGAGCGTGCACGGCCGACGAGAGGACGAGCGCGATTCCACGCCCGTCGGCGCCCGCCCGACGGCGATTGTTCCGTGGGGCGGCCCTAACTTCTGACAGACGGCTGGAAGAACTTGATTTGTTCTCTCGCGCATTCCTGCGCGCCCGCTGCGAGCCGGGGGAGGGGGGGGGGGGGGAGAAGGAGGAGGGGGAGGGGGAGGGGGACGACGACACAACAGATTGAGACGATGACTGCGCCGAGGAATTTTTAAGTGGATTTGACGGCGGCTCGCGCCTCCGCTGCTGTAGAGGAACACGCGGCGTAGAGAGAGAGACACTCACACTGCGGTGAGTGGCCGCGTTTGCGCGTCGAGCGTTTATATATGTCGCGGCGTGCGCGCGCGCTCGCCGACCGGACAGTCAGTGTCGGTCGGGTAAACGGCAGCGGATTGACTCGACTCCCATAGGCGATTTCGGCGTCCTGAACGCCCATTCCCAGAGTCAATGGAGCGTCCACATTGAATGAGACACATTGTCAACTGCCGTCGGCCGAGTCAACCGAAGCTCGCGCTAGAGCACGTGCCAAACGCAAACAAGTACACCCCCTGCACCCTCTATTGTGCATTGTCCGTGTTGGATATTTCAACTACAAATGAATACAGTGTATGGTACGCTATTTTACTGATAAAATTTATTTTTACATAACGATCCGTTCTTACGAATATCTGTTTGTCTATAGCTCAAATACTATGCTTTAATAATTTAGCGGTAGGTATGTCTAACTATAGTTGGCAATTAATTAGCAGTGTCACTCTCCTACGTGATTGCTGGAAAACGGGAATTTGCTGAGTAATCTCCGGTTGAATAAGCTAGTGATTGGGAATACCTACATCTACATGGCCTTTAGTACATTGTATGCAACTTCCTGGTCCGAATTCTTTGACTTTGGGGCTTCGCAAATCTCACGTTCACTGGGTTTTATCTGTGTTGTGGACATGCTGTTGTTGCGTCAAGACACCTGAGAAGTAGTCGCAAGACGTTCGCAAAACTACACTGGTCGGCAACATGCTCGAAAACACGTATACGTGCACTCATTGTTTGTACTAAAAGCAACTACTATTAATGATCCGTACTACTCGTCTTGCGTTGCAGGGTTGTACTCGGAATGTTCCACAGACCGCGATGGGCTCGTCTGACACGCGATTTCTATATTAAACACCCTGCTTACGTATTTCGTCGTCGGCGCCACTGCTTCGGAGGATTGTCTTATGTATGTAGAGGTACCTAACTGCGTCCTTTGGGTTTCCTCTACGTAAGTTGTGCGCCTGTCGCAACGTATGTAGGTAATTAGAATATTCTTTTAGCTGTTCCTCATAATGATTGAGTTAGCGAAAACACAGTCTCAGTTTGTGCTTTTAGCACGTTTCCAGCGGTCTTGCTAATACCATAGCAGAAGCGCGAACATCTTCCGTCTCAGACCCAATCTTTCGAGCAGCTCAATAATCAAACTTCTATATTTGTATGTCAGAAATACGATTAAAAACTGTGTAAAACAACTCAATTTCTGAAATGAATCGACTTCAGCGGCCGCGCAGAGGGAAAGTACACAGCCGAGAGTGCTGGCTGATTGCGTCGGCGCCTCGGCTCTCGCTCGGCTTGGCACGCTCGGCCGACTTCCGCGCGCCGTCAACAGCCAATTATCGGCGCGTTAATCAGATTTCACACCTTTCGTCTGCCGCCCGGACCGCAGCCGACACACAGCGCCCCCGCCGTCGTTAGCGCGCCCCCAGTTGCCAGGGCTGACCGTTAGCACAGGTGACATTCAAAAAAGTGAGAGTTCAAAGTGCGAGTGAAATGTTTGGCCACTCACTCACTCACTCGCCATAGGAGTTGTTTCGCTGCCAAAAATACAGTGCTAAATTGCTCGGATGTTAATTCTGAGTAGAGCAAATTGACGTGTTTGCGGCCGCGTGACCGCGGCATAAGTCGTTGATTGAGCGGTGAGCTCATCCGCGCCACACATCCTGGCCTCTTGCGTAGGTCGCGTCTGTGCAATCAAGTGCAATCTTCGGATCGTGGCGACGACGACCGTCACTCGGCGGGCAAGCGGGCTTCAGTCGCGCGCACGGCTTATGACTGGGTGCGACGCAGGTTGATTTGGCGATGAGAAGCGGCGGCGCGGCGGCTGATTAATTAACTGTGACTGACGCGACGGAAGTTGCTCGGAAGTTTTCAGCCCCGCCGGCGCTGCACCGCCCGGCTTTTCAATTCGGAAGGCCGGCGCCAGTCGGGGCGGTTATCAGCAGCTCGCACGTGCGCGCCTATTCAGGCGATGCGAAGGTACCTTTTGCGCCGCCGATGCTGCCTATCCGATCGGACGTGTCGGCGTCGACTCGCCGCCGGCGGCACGACCGGACATCAGTCAGGGCGAGCGCAGCGCTCCCGGCGATGTATGTAGCTCCTTTTTTGTCCGGCTCACGTGCGTGCGGTTCACCAATGTGCATTTTAGCTGGTGTACTAAGCGCGTTTGCGCATAGCCGCTCCTAAAAGTCTCACTGAAACGTAATGGAGAGAGACACCAGGAGCGCTCGAAAGTCCAACTCCAGCAGGCACCCTGCCAGTTTCATTCTCGGTGCAGCTCGCGCCTCGCGCGCGAATTATTCATTCGTTTATGCAGATTGTTCGTCTTCAGTTCGAATTGAGTCAATTAAGTGCAGAAATTGTAGGAGGTCTCTGAGGGTCCGTGGTCTCTCGGTCTGCTGGCGCGCACCGACGTTCCCTCTCTCAGTTCGGTCTCTAAGTCGCGCGTGCTGGAAAGCTGCTTCTCTCGTTAGCGGTCAACAAGTCGTCAGTGCTGCCTCGGCCTTGCTCTCTCCCTCCCCTCTCACTCTCTCTCTCCCTCTCTCGACCTCATTCACCCGCGAGGACATCGCACCTCTCTTCATTAGCCTAATCGGCGCCTCTTCCCGACCCGCTGAGCATTTTTCTCGAGACACTCTTCAAAGGTTGAACGCCGCACCGTCGCGCCGTCGTCGTCGCGTGGTCGTCTTCGCGGACGAGCTGGTGGGCGATGCGGCTGCCGCTGCTCCAGCTAGGCCGAGCGTTCAACGGGACGGCTACGGACCGACTCGTCTGGCTGCCCGCCGGGGCGCTGCTCAACTCGACCATGGTGGCGCTGAACGTGCTCGCGCTGCTCACGCACACGCGCTTCCGGCTCATACACAAGTCGTCCGTGAGCGGCGCCTACCTGCTCAGTCTCTCCTTCTGCGATCTCTTCATCGCAGCCTTCGTCGTCTTCCCCCTCCTTGTCTCCACGTATGCAGCTTTTGCTCTGTGGCTTGCTTTCCGTAAACGCACTCTCTCAAGGCGGGGGGGGGGAGTGCTGTATGGATGCAATGACGAATTGTATGCAACTGCAAAATGCATAGACAGGGGTCTGCGAATCTTCCTCTTGATGAGTGTCACAGAGAGTCGCGTACACTACATACAATTGCGTAAGGCCGAGAGAGCCCAACAGGAGTTGCTTTGCTTCAGCCTCTACTTCGGCGCCTCATGGCCGATGGGTCGCTGGTCGTGCGGCTTGTGGCAGTGGCTCGACGCGGTACTGAGCACCACCAATCTCTACCACGTGCTCGCGGTCGCCGCCGACCGCTGGTGGAACATCGAGAAGCCGCTGCGCGTGTTCAAGCGCAACGCGAAGCTCGCCAAGCGAATGCTCCTGATCGTCTGGCTGCTGCCCTTCACCGTCTGGACGGTCGCGTACGCGCTCGCGCTGACCGCGCGCGCCGCCGACGACAATGCTGACACGACCGAAGAGGAGCTGGCGCTCAAGTGCGCCTTCGTCTGGCGGCCGGGCGCTCTAGAGACGCTGCTCTTCACTTTCTTTGTCTACGCGCCAGCCGCAGCCGTGGTCGGCATCTTCGTCCGCATCGCGGTCGTCATTCGCTCGCACATGGGCTTCATGCGCCAGCACACCGCTGGACGACTCTCGGACGAGGCGGTCGCGGCCGCGGCCGTCGCCAGCAACGCGCGCAAGTCGCCACAGCTGTCGGTGACGCTCGACAAGGGGGACGAGAAGATGAGCCACAGCGACACGTCGAGCGAGACCGCACTGGGCCACGCCAACCCCGGCAGGCCCAGGTCCAGGGCCGACACGGGCGGCAGTTCCACGTCTGGACTCTGGCTCGTGCCGCCCGGTGGCATCCGAGAGCGCGTCGACTCGCGCGTGTCCAGCAACTCGCAGCCGTGCGCGTCGTCCTCGCCGGCCACGCATCACCGTCCAGCGCTCTGCTTCTACGACCGCCAATCGACTCGTTCTCGCTCGGATGGCATTCCACCGGCAGCTGTCGCTGGCGGCCGTGCCGCGACAGAAGGCGCGCAGCGGCGCTCGCCGCCCGAGCACGGTCTCGTCGAGCACAAGCTGTCGACGCCCAGTCCGGCGAACACGCAGCATGCGCTCCGCCTGCTGCACAACAAGAAGACGTCCGTGCCGTGCATGGTCCGCTTCAACGAACGCCTCTTCCGGGAGCCGTCGATCACCATTCGTCGTCAGCGCCTCGTCAAGGGTATGGCGAAGCTAGAATACGACATGATCGACTGCAGACTCAAGATGCAGGCGTCGGTTGTCGAGACGCCTGAAGCGGCCGCTCCAGTGGTCAGTCGGTTCGACATTGATTCACTCCCTGTCTTCTCCTTTCGGTGTAATTGATCGAGTGGCCTCTCAGGACGACGTCGACGAGAAGTCGTCGAGCCGCTTGTGCGGAATGGGTGGCGCCGCGTCGTCGGCTGCGTCGGCGCACTCGTCGTCGCACCGTCTGCGCTCGAAAGGCGGCCTTCTGTCGGTGGTGCGTCGGACGCGCCAGGCGTCGGAGCGTCGGCGGCGGGGCGTCGCGAAGTCGGCCTGGCTCGTGGCGCTGACCTTCTTGGCGGCATGGGCACCAGTGTTGGCCCTGTGGCCCTTCCACGCTTGGCTGCCGCGCAGCGAGCTGGCGCGATGGCCCTACGCCTGCGCGCTACTGCTCAACTACCTCACGGCGCTGCTCCACCCCCTCATCTACACCATGAGCAACGAGAAGAGCCGCGTCGTCATGAAAACCATCTTCGTGTCCACGCCTGAGGACCGCCGCCGACTCAGCGCCTACAAGAGCGCCAGTGCCCTCTGACGCGCGTCCTCCGACCCTTTCCCTCTCCACCTGGTTGGCAGGCGTTTGAAAACAATTTGGTAATTGAAACGCACTGCCGAGGTGACATACGTTCCAAACAGCTGAGCGTCTCAAATCCCTCACACGCTTGACGTTTTGTTATGACCAAGAGGTCAACACCCAGCTGATCAGAAAATAGGGTTTATGCTGTAGAAAAATACGAGGAAGCGCCAACGGGTGCAAAATAATTAAGGCATCAAATCGGAAAACTCTTACGTACTGTATCTCTTGAGTTGCCGTTGTCGCAAACGTGTGAGGAGACGTTTGAATCGAGGGTTGGCTACGGTGCCGTGTGGGTCGTGTTGATGAGACACCGGGATATAAATTTAGTTTACGACGGTGCACTGAGTAAATATGTACACCGGTGTGTTATACTTGTACTGTAGAATCGGTTGAGGCGTGTGCGCGTGCTGTAAGTAACGTAACAAAGCCAAATGCAAATTTATCACAGGTAATTTATGTAAACGTTCTACTCAAAGTTCATCTTATCGCAGAGGTATCGTAGCAGTCTTCGTCTGGCTTCTCGCCGTGTCTTTGATTCCATCAGCGCACGCGGGTCGTTTCTGTCGTAGGGTGCGTGCGTTCCATTTTTTTGCGTATTTGTCGATGATGTCGTTGTGCTGTGAGGCTGACCGAAGAAAAGCGCATCGCTCGTGCGGTGGCCCCGCTCGCGACACTTGCCGCTTGGGTGGGACGGCGGGGCGGCCCACTTTAGCGGGATTCGGTGGCCGGTGCCCACTTCAGCCGAGAGCGCGTGCTGTTTGTGAAGCGTTCGAAATCGGGACGCCGGTCGTGCGCGACGTATTTGGGCGCGCCTTCGCGGCGGATTATTGAGGTTGGGAGGCGCGCCGACCCGCACTGTACCTACCGACCCGTGGCGAGTCGGCGTGGAATTTACCAGTCGGCAGCGCGCCCAACCAACAGCGAACAGTGCCATAGGCACGCTTCTTCCTCGTTGACTGGGCAAGGCACATGTTATTTGCGTCGTCTCGAATGGCACCGCCGGTTGTCATGGCTACGGGACAGTGAGCCTAGGCGCCTGCCTCGCTACGCGTCGTCGTCGCGACGCGGCGGCTGCTCGGCGGATTTCACGAGCGCAGCCGCTGTTGCCGCCATCCACCCGTCGTCAGGACCGTCCAGCTACAGTTCTTTCCTCGGCAAGAGCACGCCCGCCATGGCTGACGTTGGCAAAACGCTGGCGAGCGTGGGCAAAGTGCTGGGATTCTTCCAAGCGGAAGACGCCGCTGGGAGGTCGGCCGACGAGGCAGCGGGTCTGGGCGGGCTCTGCTTCAAGCCATGCGGCATTGACGACTTCATCGCGTCGAGCAAGGTAGGTATGTATACGCATATTGTCCTAGAGAACCGTAATTAGCAACTGCGTGTTGCACATGGTACACGAGGTAAACTACGTACTGGTTCTGATGAACCGCGCCCTCTAGGCGTTCGGTCAGACGATGACGGACCTGTCGCGGATCGTCTCGACCGTCGAGGTGTGCGTCGTGGTGCTGACGGTGCTGCTCAGCGTCCTGCTGCTGCTCGTCTGTCTCTTCGTGGTGCGCAGCCTTCTGTGCGGCCGCCAGCAGCCGGTCTTCAGGACCATCGGGGAGGCACAGGGGCCGCCCTGCTTCTACGACGGCGGCGCGTCGAAGTCGAAGCGCGCCCGAGTCTCTCCCGTCAGCTCGAACTCGGACCACGGCTGCGAACCGGTCGGCGTCAATGGACTCTACCGGGGAATGAACGGATAGACACATGCGTCTTTGTACCTGCCAATTCGTTGCTACACGGACCGTTGTTGTTATTCCGGTGTAGCCTGCGGTGTATCGGTGCATTGGTTTGTACCATTTGTAAACAAAGGGCTGGTCGTCATGGGTCGCCAGCAACAATCTGCTCCGTACACTGTTGTCATTGACTATCGTAAAAGGACAAAAATAAAGTGGACGAAACAAAATAAATTAATCAAACGAAAAGTTTCTTGTTGCACATCGTGCTGCACATTATGTTAACGGTAGGTATATTTAGTGATAGGTTCCATGAACACTTCCTCACCCATGAACACTGTACACGGCAGCGTGCCTACAACAACTCTCTGACAGTATCTGAAAATGAGATCGCGAGGTGTGTGGAGCGCGCGGATGCGCGCCGCGCGTAAGGCAGAGTGTGTTCGAGTGGAGTGGATATCGATTGGCGTCGTCAGCTCATGGACGTGGTCCGCGTCTGCGCCTTGCCGTTGTCCGTGGCGACGGTGAGGGCGCTGACTGAGCTGTTGCGCTTGCTGTTGGCCGTCTTGGAGCGCGGCGGTGAGCGTCCGCTGCTGACGGCGATCAGCGGCAGCGCCATGCTCTCTGGCGGCTGGTAGGAGGCGGTTCGTCGGTGCGGCTGCGCGTGACGACTCGCCGCGGCGGCGGCGGCCGAGCCGCTCACGCGCCGGCCCTCTGAGCGGTCGTTGCGAGCGTTCGAGTTGACGATCACCGTGGACGCGTCCTCGCCGTCCTCCGACTCGGCGGAGAAGCGGACGCGCACCGCGTCTACGTCCGTTTTGCCGTCGGGCGTGCCCACCAATGAGACGCCCACGGCGGCGGTCGAGTCTGAACGCGCGGCGGTCGGTCCAGCAGAGACGAGCAGCTAGACTTCGTTCGAATCGCGGCCAAGGCGAGGCGAGAGGGGCATGCGCGGCGCGAGGAATGTGTGTGTCGGCGACGACAGAGCGCAGCAGTTAGAGAGGCGCAAGGGGCCCGGCTGACGTCCATCTCCGACTGACCGTTGGTCGTGCTTCGGATGCGTTTTCTAGCGGGCCGTTCCGGAGTGACGTCCGCAGAGTCGGGCACCGAGGGCGAGTTGTGCAGCCCCAGTCCCAGGTCGACGAGTCGGCCGATGGTCGGCCTGGAGAGAAGCGGCTTCCTCAGGTCAGCATCTTGGCTGTCTACAAGTGAAAGAAATGCTAATCGACAGAAAGCCATCCGCCAGGAGGTGCCATGCTGTAGCGGCAGCGGCAAGGCGCGATGGGAGCGAGCGGCTATGTATACTGTAGCTGGCAAGCGTTGAGCGGCTGAAGAGAGAGAATTCGGACAGAAGCTCGGAGCTCACCTGGCGTGGACGTTGCGCCAGTTTGGTGCGGAGACTCGCCACGCGCCAGTATCGCGTTTCGTCTGTGCGGGTGGTGCTGAGAGCCGCCCAGATTGTGCTCGAGAATCGAGGCGTGCCGTCTCGCTTGGAGACGCACCTACAGCGCTTTTGACCGTCTCGGAGCCGAGGGCGCATGCCGAAAACTTCGGTCGGTCTCTCAACCTGTTCCAAAGGGAGAACGCGACGCCTCCTTCTCGGCAGCTTGGCCCTGGCCTGAGTGTGCGAGTAGAACATGGAGAAGTTGCTGACGATGACGGGCACGGGCAGCGCGATAGTCATCACGCCCATGATGGCGCAGAAACAGCCGACCAGTCGACCGGGATTCGTCTGCGGCACCATGTCCCCGTACCTAAACCCCGTCTCTGTTTCAACGTTGCTTGTACAGAGCAGAGTGTACACTGCATCTACAGTCTACACAGCACTTTCGAAGCCGTGCACACCATTGAACCTGACGACAATAAATGTCCATACGAAGTTTTTTATACAATCCGTCTGTTTGAAGCCAATCGCCGCTTTGCACGTGTTTGCTGCGCGTTTTCTGTATCAGGCGAACATGCAAATTTATACGCTTAGCCCATTTGCCGAAAGTGGCAGGTCAGCGAGATATTTTGAACTGAACGCCATTCCCCACCACCACTCGATCAGACCCGCTACAGGTTCTGTATGGCTCGAACTGTAATGGATTTGCGCTCACCCGACTGTGGTCATGGTGACGACGGCCCACCAGAGGCCCTCGGGTATGCTGACGAACTTATTGTTGGGATTGTTGTGTATGCGCTCTGCGTAGTAGACGAGCGCGGCGAAGATGACGATGCCGAGGAGGAGGAAGAAGACGAGCAGGATCAGCTCCTTGGCCGACGCGCGGAACGTGTGCATGAGGATCTTCAGGCCGCTGAAGTGCTGCGTCAGCTTGAACAGCCGCAGAATCCTCATGATCGAGAGGAACTCGAACCATTCCGTGCCTGCAACGCCCCCTTGCCGTCTCTCGCTCGCGGACAAACACATCAATGTACTGTTACTCTGTGCTTGAAAATGCTGTATTAAATAGCGTGTATAGCGTTGTACACGACCCTTGTACAGTGTTGTACAGTGTGCAGTTGTACACGTTGTACAGTGTACACTGTACAGTACATTTGCAAATTGCACCATGTGTTATTGTGTGACCTTGACCTTGACGATGACCTTGTTTGTGTGTGTATAACAGTGTTACTTTAGCTAAAAATGCTAATTTTGTCATTTACGTTCAAGATTTTAGTACATCGCGTGATCATTCAAACGCCTCATACAGGGTGTATTTATCCGAATAATCGCACCTTACACCTGAGCCCCAGAACTCAATTCTAGTTTAGAAAAAAAAATTTTATGAGTAACAGTTTAATGTTTTGGTTGTACCATTTCCAGGTGAACAGACCATCAGTGTCGCTCATCCTGGCTTCAAATAGCCAGCCAAAGTAGAACGAGGAGGTGGCCAAAACGTCGATGATGTTTATGGACGACTTGAAGAACCTGCAGTGCAAAACAGGGCACTTCAAGTGTAGCTTTTCCCGAATTTCATTTCGTTGCACCCACTTGAGCTTGTTGGGGCAGAAGACGAATCGTGACACGATTTCAAACGTGAACCATATGTTGCAGAGTATCTGAAGAGTGTCGTGAATATTGCGCCGACGGAGCCGATTGGCAGGCAAGAAGGCACTCGCCTCAATGTAGTGGAAGGCGACGTGCGGCTTGGACTCGTACTGCTCGACGAAGACCTGCTGCTGAGGGCCGCCGTCGGCGAGGGGCGCGTGCTTGGCGTGCGAGACGGTCGACAGGTCGGTGATGTTGATCGCGTGGATGCGGGGCACGCGGAACGAAGGCTCCGTCTTGAGGCAGAACGAGACGATGCTCACGCAGATGAAGAAGACACTGACGACGGCGATCACCTGCACACCGACCGCTAACTCGTTCAACCGCCAGCCACGTGTCAGCAGCCGAGTGGCGGAAGGAACGTCACCGCACTTTCGAGGCGGTCGATGAGTAGGGATCATCAAAGAGCGCCCACACTTTGGGCTTGAGGATCATCCACTTGGACAGCTGCCCCCTGTAGTAGTCGTCTTCCCAGCCGAAGCGTTTCATCACCTCCTCCTGGGAAAGCGGCTCGCCCGTGTCGAACCGATCCAGCACCGCCAGTGTTTCCTGGGTCTCTCTGAAGTGGGATCAACTACCGAACCAAATAGTAATGCAAGCACATTCGAAGACGCGCAGACCTGTGCTGCGTGTACGTCATCCAGCAGCAGGGCTCGACTTGATTGGCGTCCAGTCCCCAGTACTCGAGTTCCGTTTCAAAGAGCGGCCCGCACACGTCGGTCGGGTAGTGCAGCTTGCCCGTCCTGTAGTAGTTGAGGACCTGCGCGAAGACGCCTGAAGCACGAGGGTGAGAAGAGCCTGCAGTGTCTTATTAGCCATACAACCAGAGTCTCCAGACCGGGATGTCGGTCGAAGAAATACTCATTGAGAATGGAGTCGTAGTTGGCTAGAGCGGGCGTGAGCCGACTGAGCCGGGTGGCGGGGATCTTCTTGAGGGTGGCCATGTACGTCTCGTGTCGAACTCCGCCCACGTTGAGCACGATGCGGTCGTCCATGGAGAGCGGGGCGCCTGAAGCGGGCCGCCTGTCTGGCGTGGCGTGAACTGCGTGCGCTCTCTGGGGTGTCCGTGTCAGCGAAAAGCAGTGCACTGTATATGTAGGTTAGAGTTGAGATAGAGAGCGAGAGGGGGCTCCCGGGAGAGTGCCGGACGAGAGGAGGCGGCCGACCGGTGAGCCTGGGCGTGCTGGCGTGTTTTCTCGAGCGCCGCTTGCTCATCTGGCGCTCGACGCCCTTCGCCAGCGCGAGAACGATGTTCATTTGGGCGGCCGGCCGCGGCGGTTGGTTGCGGTCAGTCGCGTGCCCGTCGAGCGGCGCGCCCGCGGCGCCGACGACGACGACGACGGCGAGCTAGTCGACAACAACTCTAGGCGAGACTCACCAGCTGCTCCGCTTGGGCCCCAGCCGAATTCGTCGGACCGACTTCGGTTGCGCAAACGACCAGCCGGATACATAGGAATGCGAGAATTTAGTAGGTGCGTGTACGAAAGGCAGGTCGACACCGCGAGTCGCGCCGTCCGTAAGCTGCGGCTTCACACTCGTCGCGGCAAATTGAAACCGGCAAACAATGGGCCGTGTAAAGCGGTCGAGCAGCTGTTGAGTCTCGCTCCATGTTTCTCGTGCCGGGAGCAGGCGTCAGCAAGGCGTGGAGGCGGCGACGCCTTCTGGCTGCCGCTGACATGGCCCTGTTGCCCCAGCGTCACTTTGGGGAGCGGTGGGAGGAGCTCCGCCGCCGAGGGGTGGGAGCATGCCCTCTCTGGGAGTCGTCGTAGTATGAATGGCCGACAACTTCGTTTAAAGACCCCCACTGCCAGACAATTTAGCCTCGCTTATTCGATTATGGAGCGGAAACCCCTGGGCCTGATTGGCTCTCGACGGCGAACGTCTCCGCCGCCGGCCGGCTGCCAGCCGTGGCCGATATCGTCTGGCCCGACTTCCGCCGCCCTCGCCTCCTTCTGCCGGCCCGGCCGTCTCCCTCCACTCGGCACCACGCCTCGACGCGACGACACTAACGTCTACTCAGTGCGCTCCCCACATGGAAAATGAAGCGCCAGGCGGCCACTTGAATTATGCAACAAGGCGCGCCGCGCTGCACCGATCGCGCGATACACCTACTATAGGCTCGGGATAAGGCGCCGCCAGGCGCCAGAGGCCGCCGACGACAAAAATAGAAAATATGCCGAGAAAAGTGGTCGACAGCGGGCTTGGGCACGGTTTGGGCGGCAGGGCATTTACCTCGTTTGCGCTTCCTTTTGGTGCTCAGTTTGCCACCGCTCATTTTGCCTTTGCCGCACGCGGGAAAGAACCGTTTGAGCTTGGCTGGACTGGGAACCGCGACTGGGTACCGCTAGCGCCGCCGACCGACACGCACGGACCCGGACAGGAAATTGTTCCAGCGGCCGACCATCAATTTGCACCTTGCAGTCGCGTCGCTCCCGACCATTTGTCCCAACGCACCGCGCGCAGCTTTTACTGGTCTGTCTAATAATCGCGACTCTATTGGCGCCGAAAACGTTTTTCATCCCGGTTGCACGACGAAAACGAATGGCCTCCCGCAAAATAGTCGAGAAGTCGAGAAAAAGAAGGCTAGACCTCAAGGTAATGTTATTATTGCGACCCACACATCATGTTATTATTGTAGTAGGCATCTTGGCAATGTGACGGGATTGCTAAGCAATAAAAATGGCTATTCGAGGCGGGGTTGCAAAAACAGTCACCATTACTTATTTTTATTGTTTCAGACAGGTTGGTAAACTTATTCTTTTGGGAGGGGAGTGCATTGTATTATAGGTAGGGGAGAGGAAACACCTATGTATACACACGTCAGTCAGTCACCCGATGGACACATGGACACATTAGCTATGAGTTCATTGCGCTCCAATACGGATTTCTCTTGGTACCGAAGGGTGACGTGAACGGGGTAAACATGAACGGGCTTACCGTTCACGTGAACGCTTGGCGAGAGTAGATTATTGAGAGACGAGGCCGAGAAGCTCAGAGAAGACATAGTCTGGCCAGGGTAGCTTTTGACCAGCATATTAAAAGCGAAAAATGGAAGCAAGCGCTCCTGACACCTAGGGGACCGCTGGTCAGAATTTCGTTATGCGGTCGCGGCGGATAGCGGCAGCCGCAGCGAGGGACGTCAATTTCGACGGCGCCCGGCTGCGACACAATGCGCTGGCGGATGCCGACGTGCTGAGAGCACGGACCGCGCCCGTGCGGCGCTCAACCGTTCGCCTGCTGCTGTCTCCTTGGTAGAGCAAGAGGCGACTCGTCAGGGGGCGCTGCTGCTGCTGCGGCTGCCGGAAACGGAGGCGAGACGACATCTCGCGATCGAGTGCCCGCGCACTTTGCCAAACTGTCAGAACAAACACCGAAAATAGGTGGGCCTAGTGCGAGAAGTGCGCCGTCCGGTGTTCCCTGCAAAAAGAGCGGGAGTGTTATTTTTTGGTCAAGTGATACGAACGAGTGTTCCCATTGCATTGCAGTTAGTCGAAGCAAGGACTGCAGTGAGGCTGGCTCGAGCGCGCGAAGGGTAGCAGCAGCGCCTACCGTAGACGATGCTGCCGGACGAGAGACGATGTTCGGCTCGGTGGTTGTAGGAGAGCATGCTGACGACGACGAAGTGAGGACGAGCCGGACTGGCGGCCGACCAAATAAAATGTCTCGGTCCGTCGGTCGGTGGCCGGTGCGGCGGCAGCGCGTCCGTCGTCGTCGGCGCAAACAATGATCTGTCGGCGCGTTAGAGAGGCGGCGTTGAGAAGACGGACGGGCTGCGGTAGGGCGAGCAGCAGACGAGATTCGAGCTAATGAGGGCGCACGGCGCCGACGCGCGGACTCATCGGTCAGTGGCGCCGACGACACCGCGGCCAACAGTCGTCGTCGTCGTCATGGCCGTCTTTGTGTCGGTCGACGACGACCGGAGGGGGGCGCCGCTCGTCTGGCGGAAAGGACTAACGGTCCTCTAGCGACTCTTATTGATCCTTGGGCTAGCACCAGAATCGGGCCCTTGTGCCCCGACTAGGACACCTGTACCCTCGTCAAATGGGGAGGCGCTCGAGAGAATATCATCGTTGAGGAGGTGGCAATTGCCTCAGCTGAAGCACGGGCCTTCTCGGCGGGTCCGCTGTTTGCTCTGCGCGCTTCCGCGTGCGCCGGCAAGACGCCGCCGAGCGAGCACTTACACCTACTTCTTCTGCGGGCCAAGTGCCGGCGCCCAAGACATTATTCTTCGGGACCAACTAATGAAGGCACTTACCGAAACCGCGTCTCATAAGGCTGCCGTAGCGCCTCGACAGCGACTCCATAGTCGCGAAACTGCCGCCGGCCTCCGCCCCCGCTGGGCGCAACTTGACTCTTTGACGACGTCTGCCGGCCGGGGCCGCCCAAATGGGATCCCGCGAGTTGCGACGGCTGCGGCCCCGGCGCCCGCTTCCTCGTGTAGTCCCGAGACGGCCGGCAATCGGGCGCACGCGATCGCCCTTGTTTAAGTGGTGATTAAACGCAACTGGGACCCGCCGCCGCGCACTGCCTCAGAACGCTCTGGCGGCTCAGGCTCAGATTGAAGCGCCGTAGCGTCCGACACGTGTGCAAACACAATACAGTGGCGGCGGAGGCGGCGGCGGCCTCCGTCCACGGACGCGGCTCGTGGGCGGGCGGCGGACGCAGACACAGGTGGATCGGACGGTGGCTGACGAGTGCGATTGAAACTGGCGAATTGTTGCGCGTGCGACGACGACAGCCGACAACGGAGAAGCCGAAGAACGCGCGCGCCGCTAATGGCGCCCTGGCCAATCCAATCGAATCCGCCGTCAGGATTCCGGCGTTCGTAAAACAACACCTACCACCACCGAGGCTCTCTCTCGGGACCATTTGGCGCCAATCGATGGAGCATCTCCACGGCAAGCTCGATTTATGAAAATTCGGGTCGCTCGAACAGTACATCAGCGTCCCCAGCGGCGGATTCGTAGCGCGGCTGCCGAGGCGCTGAGGAGCGCTCCAATTAGTCGACGCGAAATCCCCGCACAGAACGTGTAAATTCTCTCATCAGAAGGGCCCGACTCACTGGACGTGGCCGAGGGCGGCGAGACGACGGTGTCGGCCATAAGTGGCTTCCGCGCATCCCGACGTCCTAATAAGACGAGGCCGCCGGTGGGAGACGGAATATGCTGCCCTCTCTGCCCCTCGTCTCTACAGTCCCTCTCGGAAAAGAGCGCCCTGTCGGCGCAGTCGTCGACCGACCAAGAACGAGACCACTCTTGCCGAATGACCGAGCCGGCGCTAATATTCATCAAAAGAATGGACTCGCCTTGCTGCTCTCTCGGCAATGGCAATCCTGCCGAGCTTTGCCCACTTTTCTCTTCAAAGGAGGGCCGCATCGACGCCGACAGCGATTTGTCTTGAACGCGTGCACAAAACAGCTGCAGCCCGACTGGAGAGGCAATAGACAACTAACAAAATGCACTTGCCTTCGGCTTAAACGAAGTTAGCATTGCAGAAGGGAACGTTTTTATTGGGATACTTAGTAATTAGGGGTTCCAAACATTACACAATAATGGACTCTTCTCCTACGGCTTACACTAATGCGAGTCGGTCGTTGCGACGTGAGGAGTTTGCCTTCTCTCTCTTCAGTACCAATAAATTGCAAAGTACAGATGTAAAACTTTAACGAGTGCCCTTCGGCGTCACAGTGCGAAGGGCGAAGACAGGACAAATCGCCATAAAGCAGAACAAAAGGGAACATCGTGTGCTGTTTCTGCGTGCTAATGTCGGTTTGCACGAACATGCAATGTACCCGTAACTGGAAGGGGGGGGGGAGTTGGGGCCCACTATTTTTCCAACACCCCACACCCCAGAATTTCCCAAGTTTACCCCCCCCCCCCACTCTACCAGAACCGGTTACACAGGTACAAGTATGGACAGGAGGCAGCGCATACCGGAATTGAGTCGCTTGACGCTGAGTATCTGATCGGGTCCCCGCAGGACGGCGTCCTCGGGAGCGACGGCGCGCCGTCCGCGGCCGTGGAGGCGACTGCGCGTGCTCATTTGAATCGCTAAGAGGACCGCGCGACCGCAGCCTCACGGCGCCTCTCCGGGACACGCAAACGCAAGCGACGGACCTGCGTTAAGCATCCCTTGCGCGACGCAGCCGACTAGCTGTACCAGGGTTGGCGCGTTTTACGGTCAACGGCCGAGTCGTGGGTCGCACGCCTCCGCTTGGCTCCGGCTCCGTCGACAGGCGCGACAGTCGTCGCCGATACAGCCGCCGCCGCCGCCTCCTCCTTCCTCGGTCCACACGGCCTGACGACAGGCGGGATACTGCGCCCAAACGGGAAAGGAGGCGACAGCGAAGGCGACGACGCGCAAATTGCTTTGCGCCATTTTTAACGTCTCTAATTTCAAATCAAACAGCCGGGTCGGATTCCAAGACCTTCGTGCCGACGCCAGCTCCGTCGCTCATTCACTTAGCAACTGGACTGGAATTGGTGTATAGGCAGTCGACGAGTTGGCGTCGCGATCCGCACTCGGTCCCTGTTGGGCAATCCGATACAAATTCAGGCCAATGGCCAACCAACGGAACGAGCCCAGCCGGCCTCCGTAGTCGCCGCTCGGCGCAACTAATGGCGCGCTCCACAACGACGACAACAGTGTGACACAGCACGCGTGAAATTGGCGGGCTCTGATGATGCAGCGTTTCTCGTGCCCATGTCGTGCGTGAAGGTAAATCTGCAAGGGCAAATATCTGCGTTGCTCGAACGGCGCGCGTCGGCCCAGTCCTGTCTGGGTGGAGTTGTGGTGAAAACGCGCTGGCGGAGGCGTGGCCTTGACTGTCGTCGGCGTCGACAGCCGAAGTCCAAACAGTTCCTAAATCCGGACGTTTGGAGTCTTCGTTCGACGAGTCATCTCAAAGGCGGGACCAGGTTACCGTAAATCCTCCAATAGTGCCCCCGGGGCACTATTTTTTCAACCTCTCCTTACCCGGGGGCACTATTGGAGGGGGGGGCACTATTGGAGGGGGGGCTTCTATTATTTCAACCTAAAAATTTTGAATGGTAATGCTAGTTTCGCTGTCAAAATTGCCGATTTTTCGATGATTTTGATCACTTTTGCCACATTTAATGGTTGATTTACCGCTAATAGTTGCTGAAACGTACTATTATTGGTTAGTAGTAGTGTGTATACACGATATAAATGTACCTACCACTATATTTTTGCCCATAAAAGGCACATGGCACAACATACCCCTTACCCCCGGGGGCACTATTGGAGGGGGGGGGCTCTATTATTTCAACCTTGCCGTACCCGGGGGCACTATTGGAGGGGGGGGCACTATTGGAGGGGGGGGCTGTATTGGAGGATTTACGGTATTGGGTTTGGAGTGCCTTTGTCGAAGGGCAGCCAGCTGTGGGAGGGCCGACCGACCGACCGAAACAGCCTCGGCGCGGGGCTCTGTCGGATGGGTAGGCGGGTGGGCGGTCGAACGAACTTGCGCGGCGCCTCGTCAGAATTCCCCGTCGTTCGCGTGCCGCGCCGAACTGTTTGTCCAAGCGCGGAGGACGCGCCACCATTCAAGACGACGAGCCGAGTCGAGCTGGCCGAAGCGCGGCCTCGCTCGCTCGCCCGTCCGCACGCCGACGCCGTCACACTTCCTCTTCTTGGGACGACAACATCGACGCACGACGGTCGGCGCACGCCAGAAGCGATGGGCTCCTCGTCGTCCGCGGCCAGTCACTGGCCGCTGCAGATCTGCAACGCGCTCCACATTCTCGTGGGTCTGCTGTTCGTCCTGCTGGCCGGCAGTCAGTTCTCGGCCTTCGAACTGTTCAACTTCAACCATGTCGATTTGCGCGCCGTCAACTGGCTGCACGCGGTCACGGGCGCGTTCGGCCTCTACGCGATGGCGCGCCACTATGGCAGCGTCTCCATGAAGTGCCTCTACTTCTGCAGTCTCGCTGTCGCCGTCTACACCGCGCTCTTCTACGCGCTTATCGCAGTCAAGGAGGTGCGTGCGGCCGACACGCAGCGTTCCCTATTCTTCACGAGCACAAGTCCAGTCCGTTCCTTCATTTAGATCCAGGCGTATCGAACTTACGAGTTCTCACCTGACGAAAGTGTGGAACGAACGAAGTACGAAGGGCGAATTGTCGTCTGTCTATCGGCAACGGTGCTGAGCATCCTAGAATCTGTTCTTTGCTTGGTGTCACTCGCCGCTTTGGATCGCCTGGCCACGAAATACGATCGAACGAATTGGGTGATGCCGTCCTCATTTCTCTTTAAAAGATATTAAAAATACGGTATGCAAATTTTGTTAGGACCAACAAAAGGAGCTTCGTCGTAGTCGAAGTCGTCTGGTTTGCCTTGCCACAATCAAAATATTGGCTGCAGCGGCACTCATCTTTGCGTCGGGCTATTTGGAGTTTCAATACAGGGAGCAAGACAATTATTTTAAAGTGATTTTTTTCGATTTCATGAAGCAGTGCAAATTGTACCGCATTCTCTCTATCTCTCCTAGGTGGCTGCCGAACATTTGACGGCGTTGCTGACGTTTCTGAGCGCATTGGCCGACTTTTCGTGTGTGTACTCACGAAGGCAGAAGTTGCTCAACTTGGAGAGTGCGTTGGTACTGTCCATCGTGGGTGCTGTGTTCAGCATAAAAACGTTCGAGTGGATGTTGGGCAGCTATTTCCTGGAGAACTTGAAAGTGTATCGGCAGCTCTACTCCAAAGGTCGGCACACATAAGCCTAGAGAGGTTTATTTCTCTTTAGTACTGGAACACTCGATTTTAGAGGCGTCGCCAGCTGGGAACGAGCAGCGCTTTCAAATTGTCATTTCGCACGGCTGCTCCCTGGGCGCGTTGGCCGCGTTGTTTCTCCTCTCGACGTTGACTGCGTCCGAAGTGGCCACTTGCAAAGACCGAAGCTATGGGGACGGAGTTGCTGTTCAGCCGACGACTGGCACGGTCGAGGCCTCGTTGAAGCTTCAGCGGAGGTTTTTTCTCTCGTAGTGCCAATTGGTTATAAAGAAATTTCTGAGACTGTGACGCAAACAATCACAAGCAATTTTTAGACTGTTCGGTTTCTTTCACGCTCTGTGCGGATTCGTCATATTCACGTTGTCGCTGGTCAGTCTTCAACTGTTGCCAATGCCGTCGATCGAGAGTTTCAAGGCGGAAGACATCATGGCTGCGTCGCTGCTGTTCCTGGCAACGGCATTCGTGTCTTCCGGTCAACTCCTTGTCATGGTCCACACCTGCGGCACGTTGTCACTCGTGTCCGCTGCCGTGTCGCTCGAGCTCGGCATCGTCAGCGCGGTTCGGCTGTACAAGGCGGCCAGCGTGAAACCTGACGTCTCCGTCTGGCTCTACGCCGCGCAGACGGCTGCCTTTCTCTGTGAATTCGTCACTTCCGCATTCGGCAGCTGGCGTTTTCTGAAGACGAAGCTGCCAAACGAGCCGCCATTCGCGCTGAGCGCTTCGAAAGGCCTAAGGCTGGAGGCGCTGCTGCACTCGCCCTACGTGGCGCTGGCGCTCGCCATTCGCGTCGTCGAGCAGATGATCTTCCTGGCGGTCGACAGCACCAAGGAGCTGGAAGTCGTCGAGGGAATGCTCAAGAGCCACTCTTTTCACAAGTGAGTTTTGCGCATTCTGTGTGTCACGCATGTAAAACTCAGGAGACGTCCGAGATGTGATGTGTCGCTCTCTAGACTCTCGATAGGGATGCTCGTGGCCGCGTCGGAGATGCTGCAACTGTTCTCGACTGCGACTGCGAGGTCTCTGCTGATCAGCATGAATCTTCAGATTATCACCTCCGCCGTGGCTCTGTTTATACTGGCGCCCAGCTGGTCGAGCGTGATGCGTCTGTACACGCTCTACCCCGACAGGGCGGACTCGCTCCTGAAGGGCTTGCTGAACGGCCGCGAGCGCTACGAAGTCTACCTTCGAGTGGCCTTCGTCGTCACGTGCTGCTTCGTCGCAGCCGCCGCCCTTCAGCTCTGCCTGTCCGTGTTCAGTGCGGCGAAGCACTCCTACCTGCTGCATCACGCCAACGCCTACGGCAGCGTGCTCCGAGTCAGACAGCCCAAGAAGGCGGCGAGGACGATCACGCCTTGGTCGACGCTGCAGCGGGGCCCAATGCAGCGGCAGCGAGGCCAGCCGCAGGCGCCGACGACGAGCACGACCGTAGCGGAAGACGACCCCTACTACTACTACGGCTACTACGGCGGCTCGCCGGCGCGCAGTGGGACGGGCATGAGCACGTACGGCTACGGCTACGAGCTGCAGACTGCCGTGAAAATGCACGAGGACCAGCAGGCGAAGCTGAGGAGCAGACGCGTCTTCCACAACGGCGACAGTGCCGTCAGACGATACATCTGATGACTGTCCGCTGTATATGTGTAGTCACCGACAGTCAGCTAGAGTGCGAATCACGCCTATACAATGTATGCTCCCTCGAGATGGTACTGCATGGGAGTTTATGCATTCATGTGTTCACTGGGAAATATCGGTGCATTTGGGGCATTTTGATGCTTTATAGTTTGTTTGTTTGTGGATCCTCCCTGTGGTAATACCGTATTCTACATATATTCCTCAACTAGCCGTAGCCCCCGTAGTGTATCTTACTTTCTAGGCCGCCATAAATGGGAAGGGGCAGTCGCCATTTGCAATGCAACGCCACACATGTGCAGGCGGACACATCCTCACCTATGTATTCAGTATCCACTTTCTTTGCTTTCCATCGCATATCCAATCCATTCGAATGCACTAGTGGAATCCAGATCCGCGCGCGCTGCGATCTTGACCTGGCAGGCTGTGGCGGGACTATGTACCTCATACGCTAAGCAATTTCTGGCCTAGCGTGGCGTTCGATTGTCACACACTCACGTTAGTCTTCTCACATGTGAACCAGAGCAACAGTCAGGAGCCCTTTAGCTATGAGATGACGATCACGTGCTAGTGCAAGTGGAAGTGCTAAAGTGTTTCTGGCTTGAGTTGCCCACAAAATGGCTTCGTCAAACGGAAAAGTGATCAAGGTCGGAGTGTTTCCTTATCCGCTGAGAACAGCGGAGTGTGTCACACGATTGAAATCTCTAATCCCCGAGCCCGACTGTCAGCAGCTTGGCGCCACCGCTGACTTGTTGGGGAAGGTGTTGGAGCGGGCTGCTATTCCATACGAATTGGTGCCCGTCACTTTTGATGGTTTTGGAAAGTACGTCGCTGCAACGAAGACGTGGCACGGTGAGGTTGATAACTTCCAACTATAATTCTGCTTGTAGTATACGTGCGTCCTAGAGTGCGTGCGTGCGTCGCGCGCAATCTACACAGATTATCACTTGCTCGCAGGTGTGCTGTCCCACCTGCAGAACGGCACGGTGGACACGTACACGCACGGCACGTTCACCGTGACGGCTACGCGCCTCGAGCACTTCGACTTTGCCTACCCCGTGTTCAGTCACGAGTATCCGTACTTCGTGAGACGACCTTCGCTGTCCGTCGGACAGGCTGCCAGTCTCATCTACGCTCCCTTCACAGCCCGCTTCTACGCCCTCTCCGTTTGCACTCTTTTGGTCCTGACCTTTATGTCGACGACCGTGTCGAAAATGGCTTATCGGCGGGCCTCGGAATGGCTCCACGAACTTCGACACGACGTGAAGCTCTTGTTTACTGGACGCCGACGAAAGCCGCCCTCCGAGGCGTCGCGAACACTGTCAAATCGGCTGCTGCTAACATTGGCTGGACTGTTCCTGGCGCTGCTGTCGGGACTCTACCAGAGTCGGCTGCTGACCGAGCTTCTCTTCTACAAGCCGCTCTTGCCGTATCAGACGCTACGGGAGCTCGTCACCGACTTCGCATCCGGCGGCCTGGGTATGGTCACGCTGTCGACCAAGAGTGGCTTCTTCGAGCGAATCACGACGTCCAGTCACTACGAATTTCGGCACGTCGGCTCGTCGATTCCGGTCGCTTGCGAGATGTTCAGTGCACGTATGTAGGTACTTTTAGGTTGTTGCGGGATGCGATCGATAGCGGCGGCACCGTTGAAGTCGAGCCGAATTTCGACGGCCTATTCGAGAGGATCGAGCGGACGGACCGGCGACTGTTCGCTCGGGAGAGCGTGTTGTCGGCGGCGCCCTACCTGCGCAGACGATGCGGCGTCGTGCCGCTGTTCTTCTTCGGCGCCAACGGCCGTCAGCTCGACTGCTTCGTGCGTCGTCAGGACTTCCCGCGCGACTACGCGCGACGCATGGACGAGGCGCTCATCGAGTTGCTGCCCTCCGCGGAAAAGTCCGTCAGCGACGTGCTCGCGGCCAGGAAATGTCCCCAGGAGGAGCGCGACGAGAGAGAGCACGAGAACATGGTCGACGTCAAGGTGCTGAAGCTCGAGCAGTTGGCCGGCGCGTTCGTCTTCGTCGTCGCCGGACTTCTCCTAGCCTCTGGCGCTTTTCTCGTGGAACTGACGCGACCCTTGTTGATTGTGTAAGCAGTGCTCCACGACAATTGAAAAAAATGCTGTGCAGAAAAGAGGTATTGAAGCATGCAAATCCAGCGTACGTACGTGCGCGCATAAGAAATGTCAACTACTGTGCCACCGAAGAAGGCTGTCGACTTTCAGCTTTTGGTCACTGACCCTTCCCAGTTCCCACACCAAAATATCACTTCTTGAAAAAATACGTAGAAATACACATGTATTGTCATGTATTGCGTGTTCTTCAGGAAGCAGAGGAAGGGAAGCAAAGAGTTTGTTTGATAGGCATTCACCTAAGACGTAACCAATCAGTCAGAGTGTGTAGAGGTGAATTGTCTTGTTGATCCCTCAAATATCGTTGTTTCGATCCGACTACACGTGCACTTATATACCGCATAGCGGTAGCGGTATTGTGGCGTGCGCGGCTCGGTTTTACGAAGAAAAATTCCGTTGCACCGAACCAAAAGCCTGTAAATACCGCTATCAGTTCCTGTACTGTTGCGGCATTTTCTTAGGCGTTGTCATCAAATTAGATTCAGAAGCGTTTGTGACATCCGCGACGTTTTCCTGTTCGGTTTCTGTAACTTGCGACGTTTCGCGGCACTGGCAGGTATCTCCCCCTTCTTTCCATTCTCCATTAATATATGTTCCAGTCAAAAGGACTCCATGGCGTCCATTCTTCAGAGTGCATCTACCGTAAATCCTCCAATAGTGCCCCCGGGGCACTATTTTTTCAACCTCTCCTTACCCGGGGGCACTATTGGAGGGGGGGGCACTATTGGAGGGGGGGCTTCTATTATTTCAACCTAAAAATTTTGAATGGTAATGCTAGTTTCGCTGTCAAAATTGCCGATTTTTCGATGATTTTGATCACTTTTGCCACATTTAATGGTTGATTTACCGCTAATAGTTGCTGAAACGTACTATTATTGGTTAGTAGTAGTGTGTATACACGATATAAATGTACCTACCACTATATTTTTGCCCATAAAAGGCACATGGCACAACATACCCCTTACCCCCGGGGGCACTATTGGAGGGGGGGGGCTCTATTATTTCAACCTTGCCGTACCCGGGGGCACTATTGGAGGGGGGGGGGGCCATATTGGAGGGGGGGGCTGTATTGGAGGATTTACGGTAATTGGGCTGCCACAATATTGGGGCAGGTAGCACACGACAGACTCCAAAAACGCGCCCATTTGAATCCCGAGCTCTTCACGCAAGGACGCGTTGAACGTTGAGTCGCGCGCCAAGGTTCGGAGATGGACGCTAGAGTAAGCCTAAACGCGTCGAGACCTGTTGAGTAAACAGCTTCAGCAAAAACGTGCGGAATACGACAACGCGAATAGTGAGCACTGTCTGAAACGGGTATTTCGCCTTTTCGAAAATCAATTAAACGAAAATTTGAGAAGAAAGCGCAGCAGCCCCACATCTCTCTCCGATGAAAAGATGTCGCGGCATCGCGGCGGAGCGTTCTCCAAGTAGCGAACGACTGATTTCTGCCGAGCTTCAATCGCTCCTTCTACTGCAACTTGAACAATGTTGACCGCTGAAGAAGCTTCACGTGCATACGCACTGCTTTTCCGCGAAACAAAAAGGATCCAGGTACTCAGATCGACGAATTTGTTGAACATTTGGGCGCCGCAGCGATCATATGGTGTGCCGCGGGCTATTGCTGCTGCTCCAGTGATGACTGATGATGTGCTTAAGCTTAAGCGATCCGAAAATACATATTCACAAAGAATTTCCATTCACAGAGAGAAGACGCAAGTGTAAGTGAAAGTGTGTCATGCGCCGTATGCCTTAGGCCTCGCGTCAGCACAGCTTATTCTATCTGGCCTGATTACGGTGTTACTTTCTTAGTAAACGAGGTCAAACGATGCCGCAGCGATGTATGTACGCACCAGTTCCATTGGTCCAGCGAAATCCGCGTCGTTTCAGATTTATCGGTGCAGTTCGATGCCATCTCCGCGAAGACAGTGTTGAGTACTCGCATGCTCTAATGAACAAAAGCTTCTATAGGCAAATCCCATACAGCGCGTACACAGCTACATTGTGTCATGCTTAAATTATATAAACAAATAATAAAACGTGTCATAAATACATTACTGTAGGTAACCTGGCTGTCGTTGGCGCAGTTCCCGCTCCACTCGGCTGACAGTCTTGCGCCGGTTGTCGCAATGTCGTGAAACACTTGCCACATCAATGAGTACACTGGTGCCAAGACGTCTGCAGGAAGAACAGTCATACATTTACTGCTGCTGCACGTGTACATATTTTTGCACTAGCAGATTATGTACATCTTTGCAATTATCAAGAATGCACTCACACCACATGAATGCACGCACAACTCACAGTGGTCTCGCAATTCCCGTTGGAAGAGGCCATCTGGAAGAGGCTTGCACGAGCCCGTAGCACAAAGCGCCCAGATCACAGCGGCGGATAACGACAACATGACGGTGCGTATATGTAGATATATGTACCGTATATCGCTAGAACGCTAGCGCGCGTCTCTCTGCTAGCTCTCTTTTGTGGACCTGAAGGTAACTTGCCGCGTTGGCAACTACCTAGTAGATATTGGTTATCCAAGGTGACAAGTTGCGACATACCGCAGTTAGTAAATTATTACTGTGACAGGTTGTAGCAAAGCAACAACGTACACCAGCCGACCAACTTGTTCACACTGCACTCCAAAACTCCTCCTCTCCAACACCGCACACCAAAGGCGCTGCAACCCTCACGAAAACGCCAGCCACCCGCAGAATAGTTACCAACAGCCACGCTTCGCTTCGGCCCTCAAACTCGGCACACACAAGCTCCCCGCTTACTGGACAGGACAAGCTTCTCATCTAGCCTCGTCGGCGCCCTAAGTCAAGGCTCGCCAAGCGACGCCCCGCAGCAGACGACCCGTGGCGGCCGTGCCCCCTGCTGCAAGACCGGACTAGACACCTGCGGCACAAGCGAGCGAGCCGCCACGGGTTTCTTGGAAGTTTCTTGCCGCTGCTGCCGGGCGGGAGAGCTAGAATTGAACGTAATTTTTGTTCTTCTTTCATAATAGTGCTTTCGCTGAGGTCTGAGGTGGCGCTGTTGAGCTGGCCGGTCGTCGCGCCGACGCTTGTTTCGAATTGTTTTCTACCGTACCGACAAAAGTACCCGTTCAAAAGAGGGTGTAGACGCGCATTTCTAAAAAAAGACCGGCGGATAGTCCGGCAGCTGTAAACGCGCCTTTTGACCGACGGACTCCGTGTCCGAGTCCGGGGCCGGGTCCGAGTCCGTGACCGGGTCCGGGTCCGGCGGCTGTAAATCGGCCTTAATAGCAACTTTAACTATTCTTGATCAATGGACAATTTACAAAGGTATTGCTGAATAGGTGCAGCCACAAGTAACAGCAACTATAACACTGTTTTTGATAGAACGACATAAGGCTGGCAAAAACTAACCAACATGTACGTACCAGTAGTGTTACTGTTCAAACTAACTTTAATTGAAATAAAACATATAGTCAACGAGTCATGGGAACACGGATTTGTTCTTGCAGTTTTGGTTCCTCCAAAGCGGAGTGCAAACTATTCTATGGCAATCCAGTGGCAACGCCAACTTAGGTATATATATACCTCATGGAAAAACACTGTATTAAGGAAAAATTTGCAGGTGGCTGCAAAAAAGGGGAATATGTGACTACCCTAGACAGTATTCAGCTTGAAAAGCAAACCATGGTATGCGAGCAATACTGAAGTCCTTTTGAAAAAGATTGTATAAGAGCCTTACAGTGGAGCCCATTTTGAAAAACGATTGTATAACAGCATTGAAGTGGAATGGAATGCAGCATACAATGGTATGACCCATTGACTTGCTTGTCACATATTCGGCGTTTTTAGCGCGAGCCACTTCATGGTTTGTCGGTTTTTCTTTCATGTGGACAACCCTTACAGGTATACACAGCATGAAGCCATAAACCATTGATTGATGCAATGGTGTAAAGGCCGACTTCATTTCAGACTGCGGCAAGACTACTATTGCTCGGCTGTAAGTAAGAAACCACTGCACTGCCTATATTGTACGTACAACTGACAACGATATGTGCAACTCCATTCTCTGTACGGCATGGTATGGAACAGTAATTTCAATGCTGCTTCAACAAGTGATTGCTGATTTTTATAGCATAACAAATGGTAACTTCTGGTATGGCGTTAAAACACAGCCTAAAATTAAGCCAAAGCCTAAGCCCACAGCCTTAATTGTCGCAAAACAAAGTACCATAAACCCTTTAATTAGCCCCCCGGGGGCTAATTTTTTCGTTCGAGCTCTAGGAGGGTGTATAATTATAGAGGGGGCTAATTATAGGGTGGGGGGCTAATTATAGGGGAGCTACAAATCATAGGGTTTACGGTACCATACCTTCGCATTTTGGCTACCGTATTTCGAACTTGACTTTGGATCGCGTCACAAGTTGTTGTTGTTGGATTAGGGGCAACGCTAGGAGGCTGTCAATAGCCCATATAGCATTCCCTTCTCCATGACGTCTTCCCGTTCGTCTAAAGCCGCATAATTCGCCAAAGAAGCTTAAGAACGCCATCGGTTATCTAGGGCAGTGACGACGCGAGAAAATCCATTGAGAGGGAAGTCCTCATTCCTCAATAGACGTTTGTACGTTTGTGCTATAAACAAAACAATCCATATCAGTGTCTCTGTATGTGCGCACCTGTGTGTGTGTGTGTGTGTGTGTGTGTGTGTGTGTGTGTGTGTGTGTGTGTGTGTGTGCGCGCGCGCGTGCGTGTGTGTGTGTGCATGCGTGCGTGCATCTGGTCTGCTATGCAATTTATGCATCGTATGTCTGATGACACTCGTGGTGAGCGCTAAAAACGCCGAATATGTGACAAGCAAGTCGATGGGTCATACCATTGTATGCTGCATTCCGTTCCACTTGAATGCTGTTATACAATCGTTTTTCAAAATGGGCTCCACTGTAAGGCTCTTATACAATCTTTTTTCAAAATGGACTTCAGTATTGCTCGCATACCATGGTTTGCTTTTCAAGCTGAATACTGTCTAGGGTAGTCACATATTCCCCTTTTTTGCAGCCACCTGCAAATTTTTCCTTAATGACAAATACAACAAAACAACAACACTCACCATAAGGGGGGGGGGGGGTGCAATACCGTGTCTATATTGACAAGAAAACCACTGGGTGCAAGGAAACAACACAAGTGTATGGTAGTGCCCATTTCAAATTTTCATACAGTACAATGTGCAATATTAAAATCGCATACAAAATCCGCTCAGGTTGGCTTTCGTGGTTGCGGTGGCTGTTTAAACGCACTGATCGACGACCAGTATTACGTTTTAAAACGCGATATTGGCAGCCAACAGATTATCAAAATCAACAGATTGTGTTCCAACTAATATAATAAACTCTATGTAAATTTATATGTTGTAACACATTACGAAATTTTTTAACTCCAACAAAACTCGAGTCTTTTTGCTTGTCTACTGAACACTGTACGAAAAACTGTATGGAAGACAGTGTAGACTCGATATTTCAAGTGCATCGTTTACGGTGTCCTTATTAAGTTTTTGTTTATTATTGTTTCAATTTGTGCGGTTACGCTTAAAAGGCACGCACCATGAAAGGTACGCACCCAGAAAGGCACGCACCCTGAAACATTTCGGTGCCAAAGCCTAAGCAAAAGCCTAAGCCTAAACCTAAGCCTAAGCCTAAGCAAAAGCCTAAGCCTAAGCAAAAGCCTAAACATAGCATAGAATTAAACCCTCAGTGTACACAGTTTGAAATTGCGCGTGCGTGCCTTTCAAGGTGCGTGCCTTTCAGCTGACACCAATTTGTGGGCAATTTCCAAAATATGCAACCGATAAAACCACAACCGATACAACCGATTACTGTTCCCGCCTCCAGTTCGTAGTCACTCAAAGCAAAAGTTAGTGAAGGCGGCCAGCAACGTATCAAACTGACCCGTGTGAGAAAGGGAAGGGGGATGCGAGGGAAGGGGGGGGGTGCAGACCAAGAAAGACCACAGAATGCAAAATTGCGGATGTGCTTTTTTGGTCAACTACGGGTTAAAAGGGGTCTAAATTATGTTACATTAGGTGTTTGGTCATGAAACACTTGTACGAACGCAAAAACAACCCTATTTAATTCATAGGTATCTGCAAGGGGGAGGGGTGGGCTTAGCAGAGAATATTTTTTGACAGGATATTTTTGTCTGCTAACGTGACGTGGCACGACCCCCACGAATACCGAAATAACACTGCGAACCCACATAGGTGGGGTCAGGGGGTGTAGGGGGGGGGGGGCTCGGCAGAGAGGGTTCACCCCCCCCCCCCCACTGACCATCGGCATCCTGGATAAATTCTGGGAAACCCCCTCTATATTGAAAACATTACGCTATTTAATCCATACTCTGACTCATTTTGCACAAAAGTACCTATTTACGCACTATTTCGGTACAGAATCCCCTCACAAATTTCTTAACACAAATCACCCGAAATTTCAACCGAAATGGGTCTAGACCCTCCACCCTCTCGAATCAACACCCCCCCCCCCACTCCCACTGGCTTGAGACCCAACCTACACCTATGCAAACCCCCCACCCCAACCCAAAGGATTTTCCTCTCCCTCGACCGGGGTCGATTTGCTTGGGTACGTATGTTTCAAACTGCTGGTCATAAATAATTGAAATAAGGACACCCCTTCTGCTGCCATCGAATGGTCGCCCTCAATGGCTCGGTTCATGGTCCCTTTCTCTGGGGAAGGACGTTGGTCTTGTCGCTTCTTTTGCGGACTTTTGACGGGCGTCGACTCCGCCAAAGGGGAAGGAGGGCCGTCGACGTCGAACCGCGAGGAGGCAGCTGCATACGCGACGGTTTCTTCTCTGCCAACAGTGGCAATATTGCCGTCGTCACCATGGAGCTCGCGTTCGAATAAATTGTGTTCGCGTAGTTCAAAGCTGTTCTCGAAGCTGACGTGGCACGCCGCGCACCGCTCTTTCTCGGCCATCTCTATTCGAACCCACGATTTCCGACTTCGCTTTGAGTAACTACGAACTGGAGGCGGGAACAGTAATCGGTTGTATCGGTTGTGGTTGTATCGGTTGCATATTTTGGAAATTGCCAATGTGTGCTTATATGGCAATTCCCAAAATATGCAACCGATACAAGCACAACCGATACAAGGGATTATTGTTCCCGCCTCCTAAGCCTAAGCCTAAGCCTAAGCCTAAGCCTAAGCAAAAGCCTAAGCCTAAGCCTAAGCCTAAGCCTAAGCCTAAGCTAAAGCCTAAGCTACAGTGATCCCTTGTATCGGTTGTGCTTGTATCGGTTGCATATTTTGGAAATAGCCGCTTATATTATTTGACCTTTGATTTCGTGCTCGGTCGACCGGTGAGAATCCTCTGCTCTTTCTCTCAGCGATGTCGCAGATTCGTCAGAACTACCACGAAGAGTCAGAGGCGGCCGTCAACGCGCAGGCATGTCATGTCTTTTTCTTCTTTTTTAACTTAAACTAGTGAATGTTTCATTTTAGATCACGTCGCTGATGCGCGCGAGCTACAAGTACCTTTCTCTCGGCTACTACTTCGATCGGGACGACGTCGCGCTGACCAACTTCCGCCATTTCTTCCTGAGCCTCTCCGAGCAGAAGAGGGACCTCGCCAACAAGGTTCGTGTCGTGGCGTGCTTGTTTGTTTGTTCCCCTCTCGCTCTGTGTGACGCTCGCTGCGCCGCGTCCAGCTAATCAGTTTCCAAACGTCGCGAGGTGGGCGGGTGACCTTTGAACCGGTTTCGAAACCCGAGAAGGACGACTGGCTGGGCGCGGTGGAGGCGATGCAGGCGGCGCTGGACACGGAGAAGGCGCTGAACCTCGAGTTCGTCCAGCTGAACGAGCTCGCCGAGAAGCACAAGGACGCCCACATGGAGGACTTCCTAGAGGGTGCCTGTCTCTGCCTGTCTGTGCGATGAGGCAAAATGACGTCACCAGAGTTGTTGTTCAGAGGAGTTTCTGGAGACGACGGTGGACAAGATCAAGAAGCTGGGCGACCACCTGACGCGACTCAAGCTCGCCGGCACTGGTCTCGGCCACTACATGTTCAACTGCGAGGAGGAAGGACTGGAGTGAGACAGGCGGCGACTGGAAAAGTGCAACTTGTGGAGACATTTTGATTGAGCTGATCTGTTCCTTTCATTTAGGCGTAATCTACCCTGCTGTTCTTACTCTCAGTAAGGTGTTGCGTTAGCTCGCGCTCGTGTACGCGTTTCTCGTGACCCACAACCATTTCGCTTCTGATTCGGCGTATTGTAACGGTTACGAATAGAGACCCAACAGGATACACCTTTGTTGACAAGCGAAACAAAATTAAGAATGTTTTTTCAACAAAATAACTCTGCATCCGCTCCATACATGTAACTGGGGGGGGGGTGCCACCCACCCACTCGGAATTTTACCCCTCCCCAGCCCCACCCCAGCCCTTCCCCCCCAGAGTTTTTCGAAAGTTCCAACTTGTCTACAACTGTAAAAAGTAGTGTATTTTTCGTCTTTTTCTGTGTTTTTTGACCATAAAACAGCTAAATAACGCTATTTATAGCCTATTTTAACCTATTTTTGACCCAAAAGTGCCTATTTAGATACTGTTTAGGTACACTTTTTCGTGCTGCCTGTGAGCCTCAACATTGCGTCTGCTCATGCTGTTACATTGGGGGCTGCTATGTTGTTACCGTGACGCTGAATTGGGCCTGACCGCACTTTGGTTTTGGCGCCGCCCCCACCAACTGACATGGAGCAGTCGACAAATCTTGGCCGCCGCTACGACGGCCGTTTGGCGGCACCACACCTCCGATGCGGCCGCCGTCTGCGTTTTGCAGTCTCACCCGGTATTGTGTGCACGTGTATATATTTCAAGCCGATCCATCAAGCGGTGCAAGCATTATTCGTACGACCGCATCAAACGACGAAACGAATGAAATGACATAACAGATTTCAAAACCAACTAACTCTCCCTGCAATTTCCATGGAACCTCGCTAGTCGCTAGATGTATGTATGTAGTATGGGTGACGACTTGTTGTTGTTTAGTAGCAGGACGTAGAACGTCGGTCTACATGTGCCGCTGCTTAAAATCCTCAACGTATTTAAGTAACATGGCTTCCAAGTCCGGGTTAAGTTGATTGAAAGCAGGCATGCTCACGCAGTCGTTTTTCCAGGCAGATGCGAACCGATGGGACAGCTTGGTGTGCCTCGTGACGTTGTCGCCTCGAATGGCCGTCGCCATGGACCAGACGGCGCCGCGCTGTACGTTCGCGCCGACCGCAAGGGCGCCGCGGTGGGGCGGCCAGGTGCAGGGCTCCAGAGGCGGCCCGTGGCAGTAGTAGACCTGTAGGAGCTCGAGACACGGCAGTCCGTCCACAAACGACTGCAGCGAGCGTCCCTCCCCCTCCAGATTCTGCTCCAGGGTGACGGGTCGGGAAACAGGAAGGCGAGGCCGACGCCGAGGTAGCGAAGGGCGGGCGCGACGCGGCCCAGCGCCCACAACGCTTCGTGCCCCGCCCACTTTCCGACAAGCACAGACGCAAAGAGAACGCGCAACTTGGGCAGGCGCACCGAGATGCGCTCCCCGGGGGTGGGAAGGCACCAGATGGACTGCAGTCTGAGGCACTCGAGCGTGTGCGCCACTCCGCAAAGAAGCTCGGCAAGGTAGCGGGCAGCGCTCGAGTGGGGCTCGCGGTCGCTACAGTCGAAAACGTTGCCTTCATCGTCTCCCCAATCTACTATCAGCTCGACAAGCGCGCAACCGGTAGGCTCGGTTGGCGACTTGGTGAAGTAATGGATGGCTTCGGGTAGAATCTCAAACGGCCTACCACTCCTCAGACCACGGTCAGATCCAACTTCGTAGCATATGGAGCTTGAGGTGACTGACAGCATGGACTGATTGCAGCCATGGTTGGCACCTCTCATCAGAGAGTCTTCGACCAGACCAGATGCCTGCATAAGTAAGAAGAAGGGAGGCCAGAGCAGTCCTTTGCTTCTAAACCGAAGAATTGAAGCAATGCGATTTACGCCGTGTGTGCGTGCGTGTGCCTGTGCGTGTCAGTGGCGGATCCAGGATTTGTTGCTGACAGAGGGGGAGAAGGTCAATTTTTTTTACCGCACTTACTACACTACTATGGAATAGACAAAAATAACGGGATTTTTGAGCTCCCTTACGCATCAAACGGTAGTTGGAAGAGAACCATAGCGCCGTAGGCGAAAATTTTGCGCTTTTGAGTGCCACAATCCAAGGAAAACGTAAAAATCTGTCCATTCCCCCCCCCCCTGTGCTCGCCCTTCTTTCCTTATTCTCCCCCGAGCTCTCCCCTTCCTTCCCCCCAAATCTGAGCTGACAGGAGGGGGAGACGACCCTCTCCCCCCGTCTGGATCCGCTAGTGGTGCGTGTGCGTGTGTATCCACTTATGCACTTACAATAATGGCAAACCTGTTGGCAAGAACCGTCTCCATGAAAGTGAGGAACCGGGTTTGCTTTGCGCTGTTTACAGAGGTGTTAGCGTCGCTCGTGGGACTGAAGAGGAAGGTGAGGCGTGCGAGCGAGTCGCGAACTTGATGCAGGCAATTGACGCTGAATGGGTAACCGTCCTCCATTGCCACGAAGTCGCCGACGGCCCAACTTTCTGGCCGAAGTGGCAGTGCCTCTGTGCGACAGCAGGCTCGAATGAGCACCCTAAACATCGAATGTCGAAGGATAGGTTCCATCAATCCTCTAGTAGTGCCCCCCTGTTGTGTATTGGTTTCCAGCCAAATTGCTCCAATACACTATATATTTCATGTAAGCACGACTGTGCTATTTCACTGGTTTGTCATGTCCGGTATGTATCGCTACCACTACACCCCCCACCCACCCCAACCTCAGACAGCTCCGCCCTCCAATAGTGCACCTGGGAATGGCGAGTTTTTGCAAGTACAGTGCCCCCACTGATTGTCTTTTGGATGGGGCGGGATATTCTGTCCGCTTCATAGAGATGGTTTTTGAAAAAAATCGACCTTCTTTTTGTTAAATTGTTCTCTAATTACAAAAAAATTTCTTTTCGAAATTAAAGGAGGGTTCAGACGATGTAAGGTGCCAATATATTAGTGTCAATATACTTGGTAGGTGTTGTAGAGCTATTGTGATCCACAAAAGCATTGAATGGCCATACAAATACATGAATAGGTAGCTCGTTTTACACACACAGGTGCACTAGAATGTACAAAAATGAAAAATAGGGTCGCTATACACGTACGTTTCTTTACCCCTGCCCCCGCATGCCCCTCACACAGATTGCCTATTTGGGGAGAGAGAATGGGATTCCCCTCCAACTTGATCTGACAATGGTGTCCCCTCGGTGTTGAGCTCTGTAGTCATTCGAGTCAAACTACTGTTGCACAATTTAGCCCCCCCCGATTGAGAAATCCTTCTTATGGCGTTGCCGAGTTTACTCGACAATGACAGACACAATGCCTCGACGCAGGGTTCATCTAGCAAGTCAACAAATTGCTCGCCTCCAAAGTAAAGGAGAAAATGATGGTGTGTGCTTCGACCGAGACTTGGTCGGCCGGGAAGAGGCGGTGGAGATGGTGGCAGCTGAGACGGCATCGGCCGACGTCGGACAGGCCGAGGCAGGCCGCGACCTCTCCGCGCACCATCTCCAACGGTATTCTGTCGAGCATTCTCTCTCAGACGCAGCATACACTGAGCATGAGACAGAAATGGTAGTTGGACGCGACCCCCAGAGAGGGAGGGAGAGGCAGGGAGAGGACCCGTCGCACTGACCACAAGCCACGATGCATATCAGAAGGCGGACAGCGCTGGACCACGACGGCACGACTCACCCATGCCCCCCCACCCTCCCTCCCCTCCTCACCCCACAGACGTTCAGACAGAC
Source organism: Paralinhomoeus sp. GSCO2_6 (assembly GCA_030248085.1). Classification (NCBI taxonomy): domain Eukaryota; kingdom Metazoa; phylum Nematoda; class Chromadorea; order Monhysterida; family Linhomoeidae; genus Paralinhomoeus; species Paralinhomoeus sp. GSCO2_6. Next base: position 103,799 of record JASAMY010002299.1, read on the forward strand.
TCACGCGCTTGGATCGAAGAGCGCGTGTCCTTAACGTACGTTAGGAAAGGGGTATGAGAGGATCAGACCACTCTGCTGGAGCGCCCGGCCCACGACTGCATGGATAGGTAGGGCCGTAGGGTAGACCGTAGGAGTGCGCCTGACTGAACGTCTGAAGCGTGAGGAAGGGGGAGTAGTGGTGCGGTCGGTGGTCAGTGTCATGGGTCCTCTCCCCACAATGGTGTCGTATCCAAGTATTTCTGTCTCATTATGTGCGTGCGTGCATGCGTGCGTGCGTGCGTGCGTGCGTGCGTGCGTGCGTGCGTGTGTGCGTGCGTGCTTGCGTGCGTGCGTGTGTGCTGCATTGTGTCGTGTTGTTCTTGTATAAAGGTTTCGAGGCGTCCGAGAGGATGCTCGAGAGCAGGAAGCCCACACGCTCGTTTTCTCCTTCACGTTTCAGGCGAGCAATTTGTTGACTTGTCAGATAGACTCTATCAGACAGACCTGACAGATGCGGGAGTACCACATTTTAATCTTGAACGACTCGAGCAAACGGCAAGCTATTGTCCTAAAATTTCAAACGCCCGGAATGTACTTCATCGGCTGTTATCATTGCACGTCTATTTCTTAAGGAAAGGAAAGGTTTTGCGTCAATTTGTGCTCGCTTGGGCATTTCTGATCCACATGATCTGATCATGATCCACAACCATTTTACTTCTGACTCGACGGAGAACAGACAGGTGTACACGTCCGACGCGCAGCGCGAACAAATCAGTGCTGCCCGTCTCTGAACGCGCTCACTGGAATCACCCTCGCGACTCGACCTTGTCTTCTTGCAGGGGCGAGCCTCAATGTTGCGTCTGCTCATGGTGTTACTTGGGCAGTTCCGTGACGTCAGTGTCGGACCTGGACCGGTAGACGGTGGTGGTGGTGGTGGACGTCGTCGATTCCACGCCGAGCAGTCGACGCGTCTCCGGCGCCCCTGCGACGCCGCCGCCTTGCGGCACCGCGGCGCCCATACTGCCGCCGCGCTGCCGCCGTCCGCCCTCGTGATGCGCTTGCTGCTGCTGCTCCTGCAGCAGGAGACTGACCGTGCGAGGCGTACATTCTCGTCACGCGCGTGGAAGGACTCTGACCCAGTCGGGCACCAGCAGCAGGTTGCCGTTGTTGTGGCTCCTGTCGCTTGGTCGGCTCGCGCTAGGAGGAAAACTCTCGCTATGCACGCGTGTGAATGTGTGATGTGTGCGGCGCTGACCGTCTCGTCTGGAGCTCGTAGACCCGACTGCGCGCCTTGTCCTGCTCTTGCGCGAGAGCGCGCCTCCGCTGTAGGAGGCAGAGCGTCGCCATGACGACGACGGGGAAGAGGACGCAGAAGGCCATGATGGGCACCACGATCAGCAGCGAGCCCGCGTCCGGACCGCCCGCCGGCGTCCGCGCCCCGCCGCTCTGGCCCCAGCTCGTCGTCGCGTTCACCGCCACTGTCAGAAAGAGTCGAACGACCGTCATCGCTTACTTCGCACTTGTGGACGCGCGCTCGCTCGAAGCAGTGAGGAGAGGAATCGCGAAGCAATCACCGCCGGCGCCGCCCAGGTCGCCGGCGGTGTGCGGCGTCGCGGCTGCCTACGAACTTACGGCGAGCGACCATCGCCTGGGGCGGAGCGGCTCGCGGAGCGAAGCCATTTCCGCTAAGAAGGCAGACAATAAGGGGGCTGTGGACGAGGCGACGCCGAGCCGACCAGCCACTAGCGTTTGATGAGCACACGCGTAACGGACGCCTAATATCGGAACGTCCATCCGCTGCGCGACCGACAACCGGCCTGCTCGGTCGTTCCATTGCCATTGACACCCGCCAACGTCGGTCTGCGCTATGTACTTCGTGTGTCCTCTGTTCGATTCACTCGGCCTGACGAGACGCGGCCGGTCCTAAATGGGATTAGTGTCAATGAAAGGTGTGCTCCGCCGCCCGGCCACCGCCGAGACAAATGAACTGCGGCCCCCGTGGCAGCCGCACGGACATACAAGCCAACAGGCGGACTCACCGGGCGTATGCGGTCGCGACGAGGACGACGCGGGGGCACTCAGTTTACGCGAAACAGCTGACCGCGCTCGTGACTCGTGAAACCGGATTTACTACAGCCGCGCTTCGACATCGCAGCTCATTTTGGTGAAGGGAAGCAAGAAGAGTGATTGCTGATTAGCTAAACGCGTCAGCCGATTCGGTTGACCTGGCTCAGAGGCCGTGCGTAGGTACTCTGTTTTGATTCGATTCTGACGCTTGCAAGTTGGAACGTCGGTGGTGAAAGTATACCGAGTCAAACGTACAACTGCACCAAAGTTTCACTGCACGTGTACAGGACATCCTGCACATCCTACACAGCAAGAGAAATAGCGGTGAATACAGTCATACGTCCGCGTTCATACAGTAATTCAACTACTGTACGTGCGAAGTGTCTACAAAGATCAGAGCCCGTATTTTTAGTAGCGGCAGGTAGGACTTGCTACGAGCAAGCGCTAGCTAGCCTAGCATGTGCTTGCGCAAGCTAGCGCTAGGTTGCCTTATTTATAAAAGCACGCTACATCAAGCACTTGCTACACCGTGTAAAAAGGGGGTAGTAGAGCGCGCAATTTCAATTTTTTTATTGAGATTGCGCTCTCCTTCTTAGATTGTTCCTTTTTTTGTTAAATTTCACTAAAATTGTTAACTACAATTTTGCGAAAAATGCCGCAGTGGCGGGTTGACACCAATTCATCGGCATCGGATCCACTGTCCGCAGTGAAGGCCTCCACTTGGGCACAGAACACCTTGCTCAAGGCGTGCTAGGTGGCAAATATCGTCCTCCAGTCATTCCATGGTCACTATGCGCCAACTTATCGGTTATCGACGAGCCCACAACCTATGACTATTCCAAGCTGTCAGAATTTAAAATTTCGATTAGAATTTATGTGTGACTGTTGTGAATCTCAGCTGTGTGGTGCGCTAATTATTTTTTTGTTTGTCGTCGTGTGGGCAGGGCAAAAAGGAACAAAATCCTTCCACAAACCGCACAACTATGCTTTGCATCCCATCACATCACACCCCATCACAAAAAAATGGTCGCCCGCGTGCGCTAAAATGGTGCGCTGAGCTGCCAAAGGCGTTTTCGATTTCGGTAATTGAGACATGACACTGAGACAGTCCGAATGTGTTGCCAACTTGCAGAGAGGTCGACGCGAAATATCGCACTGCAACCACTGCCTAAACAGCGTTTCCTTAAAGGCAAAAAATCGCAACAAAACATTTAAAAAAATAAAAAGTCGACCTGAATCTCTGTGCTGACGACGGGGTACATCGGTCGGACAGCATGGCCACAATTTCTCAAATAAATTCGCCAGTAAATTGACGGCAGCGGCGCGCGGCGACGGACGACGAATCAAAAGTTAAAGCGGCAGTACAACTCAATCGAGATTATAGAATTTTTCGAGCGGATTAAAAACCGCTGCCGATAGTTTTTTCTCGTCGCAAGTCCATCTCTTCCACCAATCTTTTGTTTCTAGGGTATTTTCGTAAAAAAATTGCTAAATATTTGATCAAAAACACGAACCTAGCACGCGCCTAGCATGCTCCCGACCTGTCTACCCGCTACCTACCATAACTACCATAACTTTTGCTAGCCGGAAACTTTATAAATAGGGTGCGTGTAGCAAGTCCTAGAAATTACGGTAAGTGTAGCTAGCGCTAGGGGGTAGCTGTGTTCATAAATACGGGCACTGACATTTTGAAACGTGCTAGGTACCGTATACTTTTTAAATATTACTATAATTTGGTTTGCTACAGTATTTTGCTTTTTTGGGGGCAATTCCCAAAATATGCAACCGATACAACCACAACCGATACAACCGATTACTGTTCCCGCCTCCTAAGCCTAAGCCTAGGCCTAAGCTAAAGCCTAAGCCTAAGCCTAAGCTAAAGCCTAAGCTACAGTGATCGGTTGTATCGGTTGTGGTTGTATCGGTTGCATATTTTGGAAATAGCCTTTTTGGGAAAAGTCGAGGGGAATACCCGATCCATGTGAACCATGTGAACCATGTGAACCATGTGAACGAGAGCATCGTTATTTCGGTGCGACATTTTTCCTACGGTCTCTCCGTCGAAGGCTTTTAGTAATAATACTGATTTTGTTTTGCGTCTGTTCTTTATATCAATTGTTAATTAAATTAATTATATATTGTTTAATTTATAGCATCGTCTGCTTTTATTATTTTAATTGTAGCGTTTCCTGTGAACTACCATGTGAACGATCCCATCCCTGCTCTATTTAGCAGATCGCATCACCGCTGACTGCGGACGAGTCGAGAAGCCTACTCATGAAGTAGGGATAGCGCACAACGACGCAACTATAGCGACAGTGCAGCAACATGTCGCGGAGTGGCGCTTCTCGGGGGGAATAGAGAAGCGCTCGCGGTGCACCACCACGAGATCTTCGTTGTCGCTGGCAACTCAATCTGAACTATCGTGGTATCAAACACATATTTTGGTTCACAATTTTTACATTCTGGACATGGCTTCGCTTTCGCTTAGGCTTTGGCTTTCGCTTAGGCTTAAGCTTAGGCTTAGGCACGCACGCACTCACGCAAGCGCGCACGCGCATGCGTGCACGCTCACGCACGTTCACGCACAGGCACGTGCACGCGCGCACGCGTGCACGCACACGTACACGTGCGTGAGTGTGCACTCGTGCGCGTGCGTGCGTGCCTAAGCCTAAGCCTAAGCCTAAGCCTAAGCCTAAGCCTAAGCGAAGCCTAAGCGAAGCCTATGCGAAGCCTAAGCGAAGCCTAAGCAAAGCCTAAGCCTAAGCGAAAGCCTAAGCCTAAGCACGCACGTGCACACGCGCGCACGCACAGGCACGTGCACGCGCGCACGGACAGACAGACAGATAAAAGAGGCGGTTGCCTTTGGTCACCCGATAACCTTTCCACCCCCCCGGTTTAGAGATATGCGAGACGGGGAGACAAGAAAGAAAAATATCACACCGAAATAACGAAGCTCTCGTTCACATGGTTCACATGGTTCACATGGTTCACATGGATCGGGTATTCCCGAGTCGATTGGAATGGCTCGCCAGGGTCGGTAGGCTTGACTTTCAGGCCTCGCGCAGGACGTCCAACTATGGGTTTGTCAGTTTAAATTTTGCGGTGTAACCGAAGTTGCAGTTACACTGTTAAAGTTCATTGTTTTGATTGAACCTCCAGATGTGGACGCCGATGAAGCGTGCACAAGCGCCGCTGGAGCCGAGAGGACGGTGGCCACGACCGGAGACGCATTCTATCTCGTACTGGAAGAGGGACAATCGATTGCGGACGTTGGAGGTCTCCCGATTTCGGTTTTCTCACTTGTGCACCTTCTACGATTTCTGAGAATTTTTTTGCAAGTTCAGATTTGGGCTCGACAGTGGAGTACGTGCAACTGGAAGATGGCAGTCAGGCCGTGCTGCTCGACGAGCGCCAGCTGGCCCAGCTGGGAATCGATCCCGCCGCCGTCGAGCCCAAGCCGTCCGCATCAAAGGTCCGTGAACTTCTCGACCTCGTACAACCGTGCATTGATATGATCAATATACAATGTACGGTTGATATACTCCTTGTACTCGAGGCCTGGACGAGTATGGGGGGATACCCCGTCCCGAAATGAGTTTTCCGTAAGATGACCCCTCGCACCGCATACCTGTAACTGAGGGTGCCTTGCTTCAGACACCCCCCCCCCCCAATCTTCCAAGAACCCGTCCACTCGTCCAGACCCGGTTACAGGTATTCATTCTCGCCTTCATTTTCTGGGAAGTCAAGCCAATTTTGTGAAAGTGGCAAAAAAAGTGTGTCCTTGTACTTTGTAGCTCAAAAGTACGCATGTCAGATTACATTTTGAGGCATTATAAGTCTTGCGTGGAACAAGTACCAGTTTTGTGTGCTGTGTTTAAACGTATAGAACTCCGTCCCTAAAAATCCGAGGTACCCCTTTTTTCTCCCCCCCCCCCCAAAAAAAATGGCGATGTACCGGGGCTACCTCATAGGTGTAGATTGGGTCAAAATCAAAAGCCAGGGAGAGGGGTGGCTGGGGGTTTCGATGGGGAGCTGTCTCCCGCCATCCCGGGATCGAAAATTTTGGAGGAGGGGTGGTCGAAGTGGAAGATTTGGCACCAAAATAGCGTGTAAATTGGGGCTTTTTGGTCGAAAATATGTCAAAACAATGCCTAAATAGCACTTTTTAAGCGTTTTGGGTCACACTACACTGAAACGGGAGCAAAAACACGCATCTTCAGCCAATTTTTCGGTATAGTGGCGATGGCCGGGGGGGGGGGGGGGGGCGCCCACACAAAACGGGAGATGGCTTTGGCCAGGGGGCGTTGAAACCCCCCCCCCCCCCCTACACGCCCCGAGCCCACCTATGCTACCCTGGCCTGGCCCAATTTTCCCGGTCACATATGCTTGTCGTGTACTGTTGTCTCGGTGGACGTTGATGCGATGAGATGGGCTTGGGCGCTCGCTCGTAGGAGGAGCTGCCGACGACGCTGCTGGGAGCGACGGCGACGGCGAACGTGCCCGACAGGACGGCGACGTCTCGGCCGGGCCGCCGGCAGCGCGTCTACGGCAAATCGCGCTGCCCCGAGTGCGGACAGGCGTTCGTCAACGACGCGCGTCTGGAGCGACACATGGCTGTCCACCAGGTATATGTGCCTGCTCACCACAATCACAATGCTGTAGTCACGAAAGCGTGCTGCTGACTCGCCCACTCGCCGCAGTACATCGGCTCGTACCTGTGCCCCATCTGCTTCAAGACGTACAAGTACGAGTACAACCTCTTCTACCACTGGCGCAAGACCTGTCGTCAGCTCGACGGAGTCATTTCGGTGTGCTCTTCCTTTTTTCCCGACTACTTTATTAGATGCACTCTGCTGAATCGGTGTGGTGCTGGATGACAGGCGGACGACAGACGCGACCTGGACGTGGTGCAGCTCAAGGAGATGGTCGAGTACGTGGCCGTGACGGCGGTCGAAGGGCCCCCTGCTGAGGTCCCCCAAGAGATTCAGCCGAGAAACGCTGTCGCCAACTCCACTGGTTCGGTCTTCCAGCGCGCCTTTTTTCCTGTCGCCTGCTGGCAGAGCTGTGTAACTAACTGACCATCGAACATCCAGCCTAGGGGGGGGGGGGGGGGGTGAATCGTCGAGCTTCCAAATCTATTGGTTAGTGTAGTTTGATACAAATTTACGTTTACCGGCAACATCAGGCGTCAGAAGTGCTAAATGCTTCGTGTCTGTGTGAAATACTGCGCAAAATCTCACAAACACCGGTGTAGCAGTGAGAACAAAATAAATAGCCTGAAGAGTCAGAGTGTGATTGACCAGCGCTGAGTGGTCGTTTTTGTGCAGTTGGGGAGGCACTGTATTCTCTTCTACCCAGGTTGCTGTGGGGTGGCGTGTTGGTGAGTGTCAGCTGCTGGCGTTCGTTGCAGCTCGCCAGGGCGAGGCGTGTTCCATGTGCGGCGTGGTGGTGATGGCGGCTCACGTGGCGCGCCACGTGGCCATCCACCGGGGCGAGGAGGCGGTGGACGCGCGCTCCGTGGGCGGCGGCTTCTTCTGCGACCTCTGCGGCTTGCAGTTCCGCGCACAGCCCAACCTCGTGCGCCACTGGAGGACCGGATGTCCTGAGATACAGGTGCGCGCTGCTCACTTAGGGGGAGGGGTATGTTTTGACTGGGGGTACTCTCCCCCACTCTCGTGGTTTGCCTCCATCTTTCTCGCACACACGCACGCCCTCGCCCCCCCCCCCCCCACCATCCCTGAGAATGTTTCGGAACAAAAGTCCCCATGTTGCATTATTGTACGGCGAATTTTTGACACGCAAGTTGACTGTTGTATTGTTGTTTCGGGGAATTCGGGGTGGGTGTGGCGAAGAGGACAATGGTTAACGGACAGGGCTTCAGATGCAACTGAACCCGAACGTGGAGCTGACGATGGACGACGCGGAGTTGAAGGAGCTCGTCCGACTGCTGCTCCATCGCAAGACGGTACAGACAACGGCAGAGCAAGGTGCCGAAATGCTACTCGACGACGGCCAGCCACAGGTATTTGCTTTTTTCTTGGTATTATTTGATTCGGTGACTACAATGCATTTCCACATACCACATAGGCGGGCGACCAGGCGTCCAGCTCTCGTGAGGCCACTGCAACGGAGCATTTGCCGCCAAGGCTGCAGCACGATGTCGCCAGATTTCTCAAACCAACTGGTGAGGGTTTTTAGAGAGTCTTTGTCCGTTGTTCCATGTGTGATTTCGTGGTTTAGTGCCATTACCGTATTCTTGTAACCCTGTACCGCTGGTTCGAATCTCACCCATGACGTTGGATTCGCTTTGTATAAAAGCACTGCCATTGGTCGCACTCTATTGGCCTTGGTAGCCGTCAAACAAAGCTAGAGGGAACGTTCAGTGGCTTTTAAATGGGTGAGACGCCTTTGACTCGCTCGAAAGGCGCTCTCAATCGAAAGCCCACATTCTAAACCGACTTTTGAAGACTTGTCGAAGTACGTGCGCTCCTCAGCCCCGCATCTCGTTGCTGTCTTCTCTGCACAGGCTCTGTGAAGATTGTGAATCTGCCGTCGGCCATGGAGGATGCAGTCTACGCGACCGTTCTGGAGGGCGGAGCAGAGGACGACGTCCAGAGCCGACCCAAGTGGTCCATGGTCGGCGGCCCCGTTCAGTGTCCAGAGTGCTTTCGGTTTGGCCCACTCTTTTCTCGTTTTTTTTGTCGTCTGTGTGGTGAAGTAAGAGGGTGCTTTCGCAGCTCGTTCGCGAACGCGGGCCGTCTGGAGCGCCACCTGGCCGGCTTCCACTCGGACGGGGGCGCGGAGCACGCGTGTCCGCTGTGCCACAACCGCTTCAAGTACGACTACAACCTCCTGTACCACTACCGCAAGAGCTGTCCCTACACCAAGACCTACATGGAGCGGTGCGCTGCGTGTCTTGTCTTTTGCCTTGTGCTGCCTTCGAAAGCCTTGCACTTACGCTTGAGGAGTATTCGCGAGGAGATGGACGCGAATACGCTGCGGAAGCTCGTCGTCCGTCTCGCCGAGAAGGACAGCCGCGTGGCGCAGGAACTCAAGCCGCCCCTCCGACTGCCCCATCACGGCGAGCGCGCTGTCCTGCCTGCCACTCGACGCTTTTGCTGAGCCTGGCAGTTTCAGCCGCGCAGGCCGCCTACGCGATCCCTAGTCCAAGAGTGGAGGCCCCTTTGCGAGTCGTGTCGGTCGCCGGTCGACCCTCTCGGACCGTTCGACTGGCCGAGCAGCCACACAACCACCTGACCATGATCAGACCCGGTTCGCTCTAGACTCTTCGTGTCGGCGGCACGCAGCGAGTTAGGACACCGTTTCCCGACCAGCAGATTTGTCGGACGGCATGAACTGTCCCGTGTGCGCGGTCGTCTTCTACGGCAAGAGGGCGGTGGAGAAGCACCTCAAGGCGGCGCACCCACAAGAATTCGAGAACTGGGACAGCGAGCGCCAGCAGCTCGTCGTCGTCGTGCCTGTCGGCGACGACGAGACGGCAGCCGCAATTGTCGACGACCGTTTGCCGACGCAGGAATCTGGCTCTGTCGCGGCTGACGAAGAAGAAGAAGAAGAGGCTGAGCTGGAGCCGCCGCCCCTGCTAGCCGTACGCGACCTTGTCTGCCCATTTCTAACCCAAGGGCCAATGCAGACGATTGTTCCAGCCCAACGAACCGACAACCGCGCAGGAGGCGGAGGCGCTCGGCGTCGACACCGCACAGCAGACGACGACGACGACAGAAGCCGATGACGAGCTGTCGACGACAGTCGTGATCGGGTCGACGCCGACGTCGCAGTCGGCGGCGCTGGTCGACACTGGACACGAGTGGGACCTGTACGCGTGGGACACGGAGCAGGCCTCGGCACCCGTGCCCCCGCCCGCAGCCCCCGCGACGGCCGTTGTTCCTGGCGCTGGCGTCGTAGTCAACTCGACGCTGCTCAAGCGAACCAACGCGGACGCCTGTGCACTGGGCCGCCAGCCCGTCGTGCAGAGGAGAAGAATCGGTGAGCCTCCTACCTACCTATACATACACATTGGGGCGGCGGATGGAATAGTGGGAGAGAATCCGCCTCTCGGGCGCACGGTCCTGGGTTCGATTCTTGATGGACACACTAACGAGGATTTCCCTGTCAATAGAATTTCTCGTGCTGTCGCCTCAGACGGCGTTTTTCCTAATGTCTTGGCGGTCCTCTTGGCTAAATAGTGCCTAGATAGGCTAAATAGGCTAAATCCTCTGGCTAAATAGGCTAAATAGTAGCTAGAGGCCATAGGGGCCATTGACGGCCTCCTAGCGTTGCCCTTAATTTAGCAGCAACAACACCAACATACATGCAGACCTGTCGAATGGGATGGAATCTTTGCAGACCCTGCGTTGGAGACGCGCGTCGCGACGTTTTTGTCGGAGATGCGGGAGGAGGTGGTGGTGTCCGGGGAGTCGACACCGGTGGTCGGCAACGACGCCTCGTCCGCGAACTACGTCGCGACGAGCTCGCGCGCCCCAGCCCCAAAGGTTTACACGATCGTGCGCAACAGCCCGCGACTGCGCAAGTCATAATCTGCGCTGTCCCCCACTCTTTTTTTGCCGCGTCGATTATAGTGCTCGTGCCAGCGGCTTAATGTTATTGTGGAGGCACTCGTCGTCGTCGTGTACTACAAGTGGCGTTTCTGCCAGTTCTGTAGCGCAAATAAACGTGTTCTCCCGTCCCCTTGTCGCTAAGTGAAAGTCTCCCTATTCACTCTGTACAGCAATCCTGAATGAATAGGTGAGCTTCACCATGTCTTAGTTTGCTGAGAAGTGAGTGACTGACACCCACATCCCACGACTTGGTCAAGTTGAAAAGTGCGCGTTTACGTGAGTGATTTAACTGTTGTATTCGATTTAATTTTGTCGAATAGCGTGGAGTCCCTCTAAAGCGTTGTCCTACAGTTCGCAAGGTGCAGGGTTCGAGTCTCTGTGGTAGTAGAGTACCTTTCGAAACGTGCCGAGGCTGCGTGGTGGCATGCCCACACCACATTGGCCGTGATTCGAAAGGCAGATTAAAAGACTGGCCCTCTGCTGACGCAACTCTTCCATGTCGCGACAGTTAGAGCCGATGTCAACATGATGTAGGTACTCCCAATTTTCAGCAATAGCGATTTTGCCAATACCGTAAATGGTTTGATATCCCCCTCCCTCTTATGATAATCGAAGCGCCCATCCGCCCGTAAGCGACTGTCTTATACCCATTCGGTGTTTTACAAATTAGTTGGCAGTGGAGAAAATGCGCTGTGCGCGTTTGCTCTTTCTAGTTGCGTTTCATACTATGAAATTGTAGTCCCTCCACTACGATAAGGCCCCTGCATAATTGCCCCCCCCCAAGTGGCATCCAAACCGGTAGGCGCCGTGGACGCTTCCGATAGGTTTTACGACATGCAACAAGCAAGACACGAGCGTGTGAGTTCAGTGGAGGAGCGATGGTGCACCCGACGATGGTGGTGCTGCCGCAGGCGAAGATCAAGACGATCATGAAGAGTTCCCCCGACGTGGCCGGCATCACCACTGAGAGCCTCTTCGCCATGACCAAAGCGGCCGTGCGTGCCTCCCTCCCTCCCTTGCTTGGACCGCCCCTCTGTACTAGGGATGAGCATGGGCCGGCCCGGCCCGGCCCGGCCCGGGCCGTGGGCCGGGCCGGGCCGGAATTCCAGGCCCGTTTTGCGGGCCGGGCCGGGCCGGGCCTGCGTTTTGAGGGTGCGGGCCGGGCCGGGCCGGGCCGAACGTTCTTGGCTGGCCAACGTAGATAGCTACCTATGTAAGGCATTGTAAGTATCGGCGACTATTCCGCACCGTATTAGCAACTTTGTATTCTATGACGCGCGTCTTTCGCGCTCAAATGGTGCAAAGGCTGTAAAATGGTTGTGAACTGCGATTCTGAGAGGTGAATGCGCCATTCCGTTAAGTAAATCACGCAAATTGGCATACGGTATTTCAGTAAATTGTACACTGTAGTGACTGTACTTATTTCGTGTTGCGGGCCGGGCCTGGATTTTGAGGGTGCGGGCCGGGCCGGGACGGGCCGGACTATCTGGCGGGCCGGGCCCGGCCGAGATGTGCAGGCCCGTGCTCATCTCTACTCTGTACTGAAGTGCAGCCCATTACTGAAACTTTGGACTTCCCCCCACCCACTCAGATTTCTGTCCAGTTTTTTTTTAATTGTTTTACCTTAATTCGGACCCCCAATGAGTCCCCAAGTGCCTATTTTCCCCCTCTAATCCCAAACACCCATCCCCCACCACTCTGACTGGCCCGATTACTGGTTCTAATCGGCCCCCTCGAACACTTGGCGATTTTTGCAGGAGCTCTTCATCGAGTTGCTGGCTAAGGGACTCGCGAGCCAGGAAGGCGACAACTGCGGGGGCGCGCTCACCTACGCCGAGCTGGCGCAGTTCGTACAAACGGATCTCGAGTTTCTGCACGGTACCGCCACCCCCCCCCCACCCATGCCTGTGGCTGGGGGGGGGGGGTGCTTTGGGGGCCCCACTATTTTCCGTGCGTACCCCACTATTTTTCCAACACCCACCCAACTCGCCCCGACCCCCCCCCCCAGAATTTCCCCAAGAGATTTTCCTCTCTGTCTAAAACGATAAAAGTGAGTAAATGTTGGTGTTTTCAGTGCTTTTCAGTGTTATATGACCATAAAACAGCTAAATAACACTGTTTAGAGCCTATTTATACCCATTTTTGACCAAAACGTATAGTCAAAAAATCAAAATTTTTTGACCAAAAAAAGTGAAAAAATGGCCGCAACCCCCACTTTTTGCTCCGGAGACCCCCCACCCAAAATCGGCCAGCTACCCCCCCCCCCCCACACTCTTCCAGACCCGGGTCCATGCCCCCACCACCTATTGCCCAGTACACCAGTAGCATAGCGGTGACAGCGCCGAGAAACTTCGAGTGGCACTACAGAGAATTCTTTCAAAGTCCATACAAAGTCATAGTTATATGCTCGTTGAACCATTCAATTGGGCAAACCGCAATAAGTTGCCCTCTGTGTGTGTGTGTGTGTGTGTGACGTGTGTGTGTGTGTGCGTGCGTGCTGTCCGTCCGATTGTATCACAGGGCTGATTCCTGTTTAGAGATCGTACCGACGAAGATCAAGTTCAGCGAGGCGCTGGAGCTGGCCAACGCCACCAGCTCTTGACTTCCGGTCTCAATCTCACTGTGTTGTGTGCGCGTTGGCACGTTGCTTGTCACTGCGGCGAGTGGACCATACGTACGCTCGCTTGTACAGCACACGCGCCCACGAGAGAGCAAACGAGTTAGCGCGCGTTTCTAATTGGCCAGAGAGCTATGGAGAGAGAGGGCGGAGCACGCACTGTGCAGTGTGTATCACGTCACGGCAGTAGCAAAGGCAGGCGAGACGGGGCGGCGGGCTTCTCTTCAATCGAGTCCGAGTCCGCTGGCGACGTGCTGTTGTCATCGTCGTCTCTGGAGGCAGCGGCCGCGGCCAGATCGTCGGCTGCGGCGGCGGCAGCGACGTCGGAGAACAGGTCTGCCAGGCCCTCGTCGCGGTCGAGGGCCGCGTACAAGTAGTCCTGGACGTCGGGCACCCCCCGTCTCGACGACGGCGACGCCAGCAGCAGCGACTTGGTGGGCGTGCTCAGTAGGCTGGGCATGATCACGCCCTTGCTGGGCGAGGGAAAGGTCGTCTCGAGACCGGCCAGGTCCGGCGACAGCAGGCCCACCGCAGCCTCGGGCAGGGACGAACTGGACGCAGTCGTTGTGGGCGCAATCGCTGCAAGCGCACCGGCTGTTCGGGGACACGCAATGGCTCATGTACTGGGTGGGGGGAGGGCTATTTCTCAACCGTCACCCACCACAACCCAGAATTGTTAGTTGGTTCAATCCTGTAAAAAAAAGATAAACGTGAGTGTTGCTTCTCCAATTCTTATCATTGCTATTTGTTCACGACAAAACAGCTGAATAGCACTATTCAGCTCACCCTGTTTTGACTAATTTTTGACCAAAAGTACGTTCTTAGACACAAGTTTGTCGAAAAAATTCACTCTTGGCATCTACGCTCCCTCAGCCAGACCCGGTTACAGGCATAGTGGGCGGCAGTGGAGACGGGGAAAGAACGCACTCTGCGGCGTCACGGGTTCCTGCTTGGCTCGCGTGGGAGTGGCGAGGTTGAAGCAACTCGTGACGGGGCCATCAGCAGTGGCCGTCGTAAGGGCAGCTCGCTGCTGGCGCCACTTGGGATCAGCGTTCTCGTCCCTGAACGACTTGGGCACCAGGAACACCTCCAGCGGCTTGTCGGAGGAACTCTTCAGGCGCATCTTCTGTTTCTGAACATAGAAAGCAGATTGTCTGGTGTTCGTGCCGAGTGCAAACAGTTGTGCAAAGGATTTGCAAAACGAGCATCAGCATGGTAAACCTTTTCTGCACCGCTCTGGAGCCTATGCCGAAAGATGGAACATCACTTGCTCGCGATGTGCCGTTTATATCGCCCGTAAATACGTATTCCATGCACAACATCAAGTATACGGGTGACAAACCTGTCCCAGCTCGGGTACTCCGACCTGCAGCGTGGAGCCCTCAGGCGCTCGTATGGCGATGACGGTGTCGTCGCGCATTGAGGTCTCACGGCCGAGGTCCTCATAGGTCGAGTAGGCGTAGAGGCGCTCCGTCGGCTCCGAGGTCGCCAGCGTCAGCGCCTCCGACGCCTCCCACAGTGCGCGGTCCAAATCCCCCTCCTGCTGCGCCAGCTCCGCGCACTCTAAGACACACAGCGGCACGCGGTCCAACCGTGTGCATGCATATCAGGGAACCAAAAACAATGGTGGGTCCAGTTGATTTTTTGTGGGAAAGGGGGAGATTGGAGATCGTATTTCGTAGAAATGAGATCCTGTTGAATGAAATCTATTGATTTTATCTCCGTTTTGACGGAGATTTGGGCACGTAATCGGAACATTTCCAACGCTTGATACACAAAGGCGGAAATTTTGTGACGCAAATAGGGTCTAAGCAGGTATTTTTGGTCAAAGTAATGATATGTTACTGTTTTGCCGTGATATAACGATGAAAAGTACTGCAAAACAACAAATTTTTTCTTTTTTTTCCTTTTTACAGGGGGAAATTTTTTTAACTTTAATATTAATTTAATTCTAATTTCGCCCTCAATTCCATACTTATCTCTTTCTTTCCCCGCCGCCGCACTATTCTCCCTCACACCTCTGAATAAGCACGGAATTATTATTTGGTCAAAGTAATGATATGTCTACGGTTTTGCCGTGATATAACGATTGTTAAAAAGTACTGCAAAACAACAAAAACATGGCTTGCAGCGCATCAATCGCTCTAAGAGGGGGGGACAACCAAACAGCCCCCCCGCCCCCCCCCCCCCCCCCCCCCCCCCCCCCCCCCCCCCCCCCCCCCCCCGCCCACCACCCACCGACCCAACACTCTTTTTCAGCGTCTTTCGACAGGATGAAAATCCCTGAGCAAAATTCTGGGGGTTGGGTGTGGTGGCGGCATTGGAAATATTCTGGTATACATAAACACAACACATCTGCGCGTGTAGGCGACGGAATGCATTTTGTGAGTCTCGCAACAACAGTACCTTCGCGGAGTCCCATGGCCAGCGACTGATGCGGTCCACCGCTGGAGCCCTCCGAATCGCAGGAGCTGTAACAAAACACCCCCATAGTCGCGTGTTGTCCGAGTGGGGCGAGGAAGAACGCAGGGGGGGGGGAGCTCACGTCCAGCGGATGCTGTTCTTGCCGACCTTCTCGACGAGGTCGATTCCTTCCAGAACATTCGTGATGTCGTACAGTCGACGCTTGGGCACGCCCAGGTACTCGGCCGCGTCGTTCAGGTTGATCGTCTGCAGGTGAAGTAGAGTGCGTGACTACTACGATACAAAAGTGCATGCACGTGAGGTTAGGGTTTCCCTAACACCCACTCCCCTCCCCCACCCCGGAATATTTCTATCCTACGGACGGTACAACGAAGCAGGCAGCAACCGTAGATAGAATGCGGTCAACTGAGCAATAGAGTAGCCGCCTACACCAAAGTATGGCGAGTCGGTGAAGTAGGAGTTGAGTTGAAGGAAGCGCTTGGTCAACGTCAGCAGGGAGGCGTCCGCCCTGGAGGAGGTGGAGGAGGGGCCGGGCGGCGCCGCGCCGGTCGGCCGGCCTTCGGCGGCGGAAGTCATCGGCGTGTCGTCGTCCTCGTTATCTGCACGTAGATTGCAAAAGCTCCACACGAGACAATTACCCAATTAGAGGCGCCTTCGGCAAGGGACGACACGCCGAGCGGTGGACGGACAGACAGACAGATAGCCACCCGTCGTGCGGTGGACGGAATTTCCACGAGCTGTCAGTCAAGCGCAGCGAGAAGCGGTTAGAGGTCACCACCTCGGCTGGGTCGGCGGCCGCCGCCGCCGCCTCCCGCGGTCTCTCTCAGCGATCGGAAGTCGAGATTGAGCCGGCGGCGAGCCTGAAACCGCGTTTCGGTTCCGTCTCTCGACGGGACACCGGCGCCGACGCGCCAAGCGACGCCGCTGCGTTCACATCGGTCGTCGGCGGCGGCGAGCTGGCCGTACCGGTCGACCAGCTCCCCATCGAGTCCTCCTCGTCCATGGACGACTGACGACGACTGCCCTCGACTGCAATGGAGCAATTCTGCCGACACCAAAAAAATCAGAATTCGAATTCGCACCATTCCTTGAGCAGCGCAACTGGTCGAGCGCGCGAGCCGCCTGATCGACGCCGCCTCTCTCAGTCTCGCGTCCCTCGGGTTCGAAGAGACGGCGCACCGAGCTGTTGTTCCTCGTCAGCTGGACGCCGCCGCCGGCGGTGGGCTTGACGCTGTCAAAAGCGGAGCCTGCCGATGAGGACATCAGTCGACTGGAGTTGACAAAGCGCGCGGGGTCGAATTCCGTCCTCGACGCGGGAGAGGGAACCGCGAACGCCGAGCCAGCCGACCGCCGCAGGCTGAAGTTCTTCTTGTAGCTACCGGTCGTGGACATGATTCGGTCCTGCTGTTTATCTGTCGCGATTCAATGCAATTCCATCCGGCCGCACGCATAGCGGTCGCGCAGCAGTTCAAATTCCAAGGCGCGAAAAGGCGCAAACGGGTTGTGACGCGTCCGATCCTGTTAGTGTTGTAGTGTAGTGCCAATCTCTATGTTCTGCTTCCTCATATAATTGGACTTTTCGTGTTGCTGTTCAATTAATCTATTGCCCCTTCTGTTTCAATAACATCACTTGAATATTTAGCAATCAAATCCAAGCACGAGATTTGACAGTACCACTTGCATACTAATCGCCTTTCACACAATATGCTTTCCGTTTCGAAGTCCAACTACTTGTGTTGTGTCCCATTGCGTGTTGTAATTAGGGCGACTTGCCAAAAGTTTCCTGTTGTTTTGAGTCGCATACTTTGCTATGCAGATGGACTAATATGCATTTCATCACTCACGCTTCTCCGTATTTATTCGGAGTATACTGTGCATGAGATGCGCGCCAAAATGTACAGAACCACGACGAGTACTGTAGGCACATGTTCAATTAATCGTAGCAACATCTGGCAGGCGCAACAGGAGGCGTTTACGTGGCCGCCCCTTTCCAAGCAATCTGGCATGGTTGGGTTCCCCGGAAAGGTCCAAATGCGCGCAGTCGGGTCCAGACACTTGCAAAGGTTTGTTGCTAGTTGTGGCCGCACTCGGATGCTGGTACACATCTGACAACCGAAATAGGCTTTGCGTCAAAGTAGGAAAGGTGCGTTACGCTGTACGTTTAGATTACCGTATGTATTGTGTCAAGTGGGTGGCCGGGTATGTTGAACATACTGTGCATTACCATCGTCAACAACACATGCCTCCTACCCCCCCCCCCTCCAACAGTTGTTTGTTTCTACGTACCACGGTACAGTCTAGCTACAGATTCACGTCACGTCATCAGAACAATAATATTGTGACGGTCTGTAGTGTTCAAATATTTTCCTCTCTACAACGACGGTACAAGTAAAACCAATGTGCACGTACGTAGGCGTATCGCTTTGCTGCACGTTTGTTTATTTGTCTGCGATACCGTGCGCGCATCGGTCTTTCGATACACGTATATTTTGTCAAAATATTGACCTGCGTCTCCCCCCGTTGTCCAGCCAGGTGAGGCGTCATTACGGTATGTTTTTTCTCCGAGTTACTGGGCCGGAGGAGGACAACGGAGGGTCGCGGCGGGCGGGTGGGTCGTAGTGTGACCGAGACGATGCACTGAGGTAGGGCCGACACGCGCGCACTGACGAGCAGCGAGAAACGAACAAGGGTGGGGGGGGGGCGTGCCGTGCAACAGCTTTTGTAACACAACTTTGTCACCTGACGACGACTAACGCACCGACACCGCGGACACGGAGGGCGACGACACCACTCACCAGACCGACGCACACAACGACGAACGCACGCACGCACAACGGCGATAGACTTAGCGGGCCGCGGGGAGTATTCGGTTCGCTGGTGTCCACTACGGTAGAGTCCTCTCTTGCGAGCTAGGCGTCGGACGGACAGCACATAGGTACGGTGTCTCGTATGATCCAACTCGCGCACGCGCGCGCGTGTGACTCCTGAGGTAGAGCAAGCGAACTGACGCGCGCATCAGAATGGGGACGTGGTGCTAGGCGATTCGTTCCAGCACTCGACGCACTTCATCAGCCTTCTGTGTGAATGAGAGGGGAAAGATTGCTCCTACACTACTGATTGTCTGCACGCAGCAGTCCAGCCACCTACAGAAGTGGAGTGGGATTGGGACGTGCTCAACACTACTCATCATAGTTCGTAACTGCTGAATACGACGCGAAGAAAGGGTACCGACTACGACTACGAGACACACAAGCCGCATACACAAACAGGACGGCGCACGGGGCACGGAGGGCGGTTAGAGCATCTCATCACATTGTTCGGTGTAATTCCGCGAGGAGGGCGAGGTGCGCGTGACACCGACACCGCCGCGCGAGCGCCGCCGTCTATCGACGAAGAAAACAAAAAACGTTCGGCGCTCTCGCGGCGATGTCGACGACGAAACAAAGGAGGTTCGCAGCGAACAAAAACAGGTAGGTAGCGAGAAAAGACACGGTACGCGATCACGAGTCAAAAGAGAAGAGGTATTACGGTGTGTAGTATTCGGATCGTGCGCGCGCGCTGGTGAACCAAAGAGAGTATAAGAACAGTGACCTCGCAACGGCTGAGTTGTACCTGCACAGTGTTGGTATTTGGGTGCGTGTCGAGTACTGGGGCAACCCCGAGACAGGGCCGGTATTCCGCCTGAGGTAGACAGTGCGAGGAATGTACTTGTGAGTCTGAAAACAACAAAAAAAAGGCATGATGCGTGCGCCGACCGAGACTGTGCAGAGGCGTTGTGCACCCACCAGCTTCGCTAGAGTGCCTCGTCAGTCGTGCTTGGCGAGGTGCAGGTGGAGGTTGAAAGCGAGGCGGTCGGCGGCCACCTCTCCGCAGCGGTTGCACTGGAAGGGGTCACCGTAGCCGTGGTAGCCCAAGTGGATGCTGTAGAGCGCCAGGTCCTCGTAGCCGATGCCGCAGTGCTGACAGACGTGCGCGAGGCGCGGCGCCGTCGTCGCCGTCGCCGCCGACGCCGCGGCGCCCAGGCCGCCCACGCCGCTGTCGACGCGCGGCCGCTTCGCCGGCCCGTCCCAGCCGGACGCCTCGTCGCCGCCATTCGCGTCGCCGACTAGCGCGTCGACAGGCGCAGTCGTCGACGGTGACACCTTCATCGTTGCAGTCGTCGTCGACGCCGACGCCGTCGCCGAAGTCGACAGAAACAGCGACTCAGACGAAGAGCGCGGACGCATCGACAAGTCGGAAGGCATCTGAAAAGCGAGAAATCGAATCCATCATCACAAACATTCGTCCAATGCCATGCGACGCACGTCATAGCTGCTTTCGTCCTGCTCCTCGCCACTGGGAGAGACCGACTGATTGGAACCGCCCAAACGGAGGGCGATCTGATCGAGACGAAATGCCTTTCCCTTCCTGCGGCTCGCGCCCGTCGTCGGCTGCGACGCGGTCGTCGACGTCGGCAGCTGCTGGTCCGTGCCGTTGGCCACCTCATCTCCACTGGCTGCAGTGGTGATCACATGCATTTGATGTGCTCGCGTGCCGGGAGTGCGTAGCACGAAGCGGAAGGAACCTTTCTGAGACTGCGGTGACGTTCCCACGCTGGAATGTGAGCCTTCGGCTGTCGTGAGCGGGCTCCGACTGCCTCCGTCCGCGTCGGCGGAGTCTCCTCGGTCGTTTCCCGACGTCGACTCGGGTTTGTGATCGTCCGGGATGGACTCGATCGACTTCTAAACGTAAAAACCTCAACAATGAATTCGGGAATTCGGCATTTTCAACTTTTGTGCACTTTGCGCCAACGCACCGGATCATCCTCCTTGCCGGCGGACTCGAGCGCGTTCATGGCGTAGAAGTTGGCCCCGTAGCCCGGCATCAGCACTCGCTGCAACAAATCCGCCGCTTGCGTGGCCGACTGGGCGGTCTGCTGCTGCTGCTGTTGCTGCTGTTGGTGGGCGACCATGGCGGCCGCCAGGGACGGCACTTGGCAGCCTAGCGACGCCATCCTGAGCATCGCTGCCGCTTCGAACTGCCTCTGACGGTGCTGCTGCTGCTGCGCCTGCGCCTGCTGTTGTTGGTGCTGCTGTTGCTGTTGCTGGTGCTGTCTGGCGAGAACCAGGGCCGCTTGCAGCTGCACGTCCGTTAGCTGCGGCGGATGGTGAGAGCTGGGCGCCAACTGGTGCTGCTGACTGACGACGGGAGGCGAGGTCGCGTGCGTCGACGACATGTTCACCATGGCTGAAGACGCAAAAGGTGCGCGTAGATGACGTGCTCGCGGGCGAGCGATCGAGCGCCCAGTCTTACTTACTGGGCAGAGAGCTGGCCAGATGCTGCTTGCTGGGCGAAGTGAAGGCCGAGCCTGGTCCGTGGATACCGGCGGCAGCGGCCGCGGCGGCGGCGTTGTTCATGACGGACGCGCCGTCAGGGCGCCTGCCGAGAGAAGGCATGGTCGCCGGCAGCGGCGAGGAGGCGGTGGCGCTGGCGCCGCTCAGCCGGGCCGGTGGACCCACGCCCCTGCCGGCGCCGTAGAGGTCGAGGTGCGCGGTGGGGTCGACGCACGTGCCGTCCGGATTCACAATCACGGCCGCCATGTGACTGTACTTGCGCAAGTGCAACTTGAGACTATGGCAGTACTTGGTCGCGTAGGTGCAGTTGGCGCATCTGAAGAGAGCAGAGAACCATTTTCAGAATGCGTTACTGTAAGTAAAAGAGGTCACTACGAGTACGCACTTGTATTGGTAGTGGTTGGAGTGGCTCTTCATGTGGGAGTTGAGCATGCTCTTGTTGACGCAGTCGTAGCTGCACTTGATGCACTTGAACGGCTTGCTGCCCTCGTGGTTCCTCTTGTGGTACTCGAGGTGGTGCTTGTACTCGGTGACGAAGCCGCACCGGTCGCACGAGAGCTGCTTCTCGAGCGGTATGTGCGTCCGCTGGTGCACCCAGTTCTCCTCCTTGGTGTGGCACACGGTGGGGCAGTGCTTGCACTTGTACAGCTTCTTCTTGCCCGAAGTCGTCGGCGTCGACCTGCTGCCACCGCCGCGACCGCCGCTGCCGCCCGCTCGGCAGCCTCCCGAGGCGGACGGCGACGAGACGGAGTTGGGCGACGAGGAGTCCTTGTCGACGCCGGCGGTCGTCACGAGCGCCTGACTGCTGGCCGGCAGCGTCAGCGAGGTGGTGGACGGCGAGGAGGAGCTCGACTTGGGCGAGGAGTCGGCGGCCAGCTGCGTCGGCAGGGTCGCCATGTAGGAGGGCGGACTGTTGGCGGCGACCCAGTGGGTGGTCGTCGAAGTGGACGGGCCCTCGTCGACCATGAGCAGCGGCTCCTCTGAGTCGTCCTTGCTCAGCAGCTGCTCCTCCACCATGGCCGCGGTCGTGGGCGGCGTGGGCGAGACGGCGATGCCGGCCTTGCGCTTCTGCTCCTCCGTGTGGAACTCCTTCATGTGCCGCTTCAGACGGCCTTCCGTCCGACTCGTGTAGTCGCACATGGAGCACTGGTGGTCCGTGTGCGTGTTCATGTGACTGTTGAAGTGGAAGCGGCTCGGCACGCTGAAGCCGCACACGGGGCACACGTAGCCCTGAATCGGAATCGGAATCGGAATCGGAATCGTGCGTTGCTCCCCGCCTACTAGCACCGACGAGCAAACACACCGCACTACTCGCTTTCTACAAACCCACACGCGCTTCACCGCTTACTACAATGTACACAGTGACAACTGACGAGTCGACGACTGCGAGTGTAGTGCGTGCGTACCTACGTACAGACTGTCGGATGCGGAAGACCAACCGTCGATCCGTTTGGATTCTTGGTGGCGGACGCGTGCGCGTCGGAGGGCGGGCCGAGGCCGGGCGGCCGGTTCGCGAAACCGTCCGCGACCGATTCGACCGTGCTGACGACGGACGCTGCGGCTGCGCTCGGCGCTTCTTGTTGTTGTTGCTGCTGCTGCTGCTGCTGGACGCTCGAAAGGGCACCGAGCGGCGACTGGCGACGCTCACGCTGCAGCCCCACTGTCGACCCATCCGCTGCCGCCAACGTAACCGTCTCCGTGGTCTGCAAACAGAGGCCAGCACAATGCGTCGAGTAGCGGTGCGAATTTTTCTGGCCGATTCCAAAACAATTTCTGTGTATACAAACGAGGCCGATGGAGTGCGACGCGAAACGTCAAAACAAGCTATTTCGCGAGCAGCGGAATAACAATTCGTCGCGATGCCCTTTTTGCGCACCCTGTTGTTCGGCAAGGAGTGGGGAGAGGCGTGACGCGACTCGCGCGCATCGCAGCGCACCCCCCCCCCCCCCCCACTTGTTTTCTGCCGGTGGACGGGGAGGGCATGCAGTTTTCCTGATTTTTTTTTCGGCAGGGACCGTGAGCAGTCGCAGTGGGACAAGGTCGTCCTCCGCTCGCGCGCGCGCGCCCAACAAGTCAGTCTCTCTACTGGCACAAAAATGTTGCTAACCTGCGCAGGCACCGTGGGAGCGGCCGTCGTCGTGCAGACTGGGGCAGGAGGAGGAGTGGCGGAGTCGCCGACCGTCGTTGTCGGCGCGTCGGCGGCCGACGGTTCCGACTTGACGGCGGAAAACGCCGACGACGACGGCCGCTGCGGCGCTGCCAGTGCGGGCGCGCCTTCTGCGCCGCCTAAGGCGCGAAAAAAACAACTCGACGCACGTCGTCGTCAAGCGTCGCGAGAGATTGGGCACCTGACGACGACGAGAGAGCAGAAGAACTGGCTTGGTCCTCGGACTGGGCGCGACTCTTGGTGAGCAACGCGTCGAGTTGCGCCGCGTTCTCGCGCGAAAACATCGACATTTTTTCGTCGGCGATCACCAAGTCGCGCGACTCTGCAAACACAAATGCGTGTGCCCATGGCAGGAAACTGAGGTGTATACGGTAGTCGCACCGGGTAGCACGTTCTGACGCTCCGACGACAGACTCTGAGTCCCTGAGAAGTCTGGAGACGACGGCTGTGGCACGATTGCTCCTGCTGTTGGCGCGTTCGCCGTCGACGTCGAGTCGGCGACACTTTCCTGCTTGATCTGCTGAGCTGTGGACTGTGGCGCCCCGCTGTTCATCCCTGAGTTGACGATGCTCTCCTCGACCGTATTTGAAGTAGGCACCGCTGCGGTGCCGCTCGACGTCGACACCGCGGCCGCGGCCGCAGCCGACGCGAAGGCCATGGAACTGGCGAAGCTGGCCGGCAGCAGCTGCGAGTGCGTCGACCGCGCGAAGGACGAGGGCGGCAGCAGCTGGTCGGCTGACGTCGGCCCCTTGTAGAGCGGCAGCTTCAGCGGCTCGCTCGCCGGCAGGGGCGCCATCCAGGGGTGGTGACCGCTGGCGCCGCTGTAGACCATGGGTGGCGGAGAGCGGAGAAAGCCGGCGGAATGTGGCGGGTGCGAGACGCTGGCGTGACTGCCGATCGACGAGTGGCTCCTCTGGGCTGGAGGGGAGCGCATCTGCTGCTGGGGCACCGTCGGCAGGCGGATGCCCTGCCAGTGGTGCTGCGCGCCTCCGTTGGCCACGCCAGCAGCAGCAGCTCCGTAGTGCTGGAAGGGCTGTGCCGCGGGCGGCAGCGGCGGTTGGTGCGGGAGGGGCTGCTGGGCATGGAGACGCACTCCGCCACCGGCCCCGGCGCCGCTGTAGAGCCCAGGCAGGAGGACGGATCCGCCGCCCGGCAGAGGGTGGCCCAGGGACGGAGAGAAGGCGGTCTTGTGCTGGTAGGCGCCGTTCGGCGTCGTCGCCAGCAGAGGCGTCTCCACCACTATGGGCGGCCACTGCTTGGCGGCGGCCGATGGAACGCTCTGGAAACGTGATGGCGCGCCGTTAATCGGTCGGCTACGGTGGCTAGGACTTGTTGGTAAACAAGCCGTAGCACTCTCGTGGATTGTTTTGAGTAGTAGTCACCTGATACTGAGACATGGCTTCGGGATGCGGCTCGATCCAGTCAACCAAGTCGGCCAGGAGAGCCAAGTCGTTCTCCTTGTGCTGCACGCCTGATGGAATCCATCCTCCCGTCTAAAAAGGCGGGTCAGCTGAGTTTCCACAAACGCAACTCCCACAGGTTATCATTCATTCATTCTCAGCCAAGCGGGCCACTCCTCTACCTTGCGTAAGATGTACATGTTGTTTTTGGCAGCTATGAGAGCTGCCGTTGCCGACGGCACTCAGAGACAGACGAGACGGCTTCTTGTAGTGTTTTGCTTCCGTTCCAAGTCGGAACCGGCGGCGCTGACAAGAATGGACCGCGCCGACGACGGCGACCGGATAAGCCTTCGGCGGCAGAGTGAAAGTGAAAGCGCAAAAACGAGTAAACAACTTGTGCACGCGCGTGGGGAGGGGGTAGTCGACGACCGGCGTCATTGGTCGGTGGGGGCAGGAGGCGTGGCCAAAAAAGAAGCGACGACAACGACGCCGCGACGGAACGGGCGACTCGGCAAAAGCAGCGCGGTGGCCGGGAGCGACGAACGGCGCCGCGGCGCGGCGCTGGACGAAAAACAAGTTGAGTCAGGACGTAAAGCGGAGGCGAGCCGAGCCGAGGACTCGGGCGGGCTCGGGGCCAACAAGCGACGGCAACGGAGGAGTAGGAGGGGCGCTTGATGCCAGCCCTGGCTTCCTGCGCTCGTGACACCGCCTCGGGCACGCCCCGGCCACGTCGGCCGAGCCAATTAATAGAGCAAAGTACGCGCGCGCGCGTGCCTCCATGGAGCTAGCGGCCACCCATGGCGACCGAACGCATGTGGCGCGAGCCCCTCCCGCACCTTACGCCCATTAAAAAGAGACTGTGCCAATGAGGAGGCCGTGCCAGGCCGCCACCCGGCACCGTTTCCATAATAGGAGCGAAAACAACTCGGCTGCACTTTTTTCGACGCATTAATTAGAAATCGTCCCGCCCAAACGCGGATTCCCCCCTCCCCTCCTCTCGTGTTCGAGCCGATACTTCAGAGGACATACCTACCGGGCCCAGGTGTATGCTTAGCGGGGACCGGCTTTGCAACAAGGGAAATTCAAATTGGAGACAGCCGACAACCTGACGTGTGCACGCTCTGCGCATGACGAATTGCTACCGCCGCCGCCCGATGAATTTCGAGCGAGCGCGAGCCAACTGCCGACATCACGCCCTAATGAAAAGTGCACGCTACAGTAGATCGTGTTGAAATAGACTAAAAAAGACACCCCACAAAGAAGACGCACCTGAACAAATGAAGAGGCATTGATAGGTAGGTCAAGATGAGCTACGTGGCGTGGGCGTTTCTCCGATGGTCGGCCGTGCAGCAGCGACGCTCAGGCTCAGTCCATTTTTGCAGTCAGTGTGGGAGGTGTATGTAGCAGCGAGCAGTTATATGCAAGCGTAGAATTCTCCACCAACGACGATGGGTGAACAATGCGCACGCGCAGAACAGTGTGGCGAGGAGAGAAACTTTGAAGAGAAGAGTCGAGGTAGGCTGTTTGTACGGGCGCGCAGACACGTGCGTAGAAAGAACTGAAGGGACGGCAAAAAGGCCGCTGGCGTGCGCAAAAACTACGGAGAAGATGGGAGGGGAGGGATAGGGGAGACGGTGACGCCGCCTTCGGAGAAACACGTCTCTGCCGACGTCGTCGTCGAGTCGAGCCTGTTGGCTGGCGTCGCCACCGGCAAAAAGGCTGCGGGGTTGCGCCCCCTGACGACACGCACGCGTTTCGTTTCGTTTCGCAGGCGGCTGACAGCAGCAGCAGCAGCGTGCTACGTTGACGCGCGAGGACGCGCGCGCGTCGCAAAAACCGCGACTCCGTCGTCAGGGTGAGGGAGACAAGGAAGAACAGAGAGAGGCGCGGCGCCTACTCTCGCGAGAACTAGCGCGCTTTTTATCTCGGCGTTGTCGTTAACCAGCAGATGTCAGCTGCGCCCGTTAACCAAACGACCAGATGCCTGACCCTGAACCCGCTCAGAAAACAACTACTAGCACAGTACAACCTGTCCAGCACTCAGCAGCGAAGTTATGTTCTGGGCCGTAGTGCATATCCCATCAGGGTGTGTTTGCAATATACATGTGCATTGTACACTGTATACCGTATGTACGTGTGTTCGTGTGCGGGTGCGAACTAGGTAAATTTGTGATTTAGGCTGTCATGCAGCCGTCATCCACGCAAGCAGCTATACCAAATTAAATGCCAAAATGCAATTAAATAAGTGTTTTCACACGTTGGAGTTCGCATGACACCGAAATTTCGCATGACAAAGTGCAGTACTACATGCGGTACTCACCGAATGTCTCTGCAAACAGACGGCCGACCGAGGGGCCGCAAGACTAGCCGTGACTTGTGCCGGATGAAGGGATTCACTTGACGCGCTCAGCTGAGGTAGATACGGTTTTGCGAGCACTTCCAAGGGCACTATCACATGGTGGGCCCTGAATAGAGGCACTCCGCGATGTAAAGCAACTGAAATACCGCGCGGCCGGAAAACGTGGCACTCTGAAGAGAATTGTACTCTACTATACTATCAGGTCGCTGAGAGTAATTGGAGCGGAGAGCAGCAATCCGGCTTTCAGATGAGATAAAAAAAAGCGCAGCAGCAGACGGATAGGCAAACGAACTGTACGCGACCAACAAGCGGTTGGGACAAAAAAAGGTCCGGCGACAGGCAGGTGGAGCAAACAAGACGGCGGCCGGCGAACTGGGCGTCGCACTATCGGCGGCGCACCAAGGGGAACGCGGCAGAGGCGTCCCAGGCAGCGAAGGAGTCGCAAAAAACGAGCAGCGCTACTGCCGAGCCATGTCGCCGGATGGTACGACCCTCGCGCGCGCGCGCACGTCACTTCCCTCGCGAAGCGCGCCTGCCCCTGCCTCTGGAAAAAACCTTGCAACAAAAGGCGCAACAAAAACGCCGCCGAGCGCGAGCGCGCCTCCGCCGCCGCCGTACGAGCGCGACGCCGACGACGACGAGGCGCAGGCGGCAGCAGCGTCGACGACGACGCAGATAACCAACCCTCTTGTGGCGCCAACAGAGAAAGACCGCCGCTCCGCATGCGGCTGCTACTCCTCCCGCTGTTTTACGGCAGGGAGGCGGAGGAGGAGGAGGGAGGGATGGGCGGACGGCAGGCGCGAGGATCGGCGCCGACTGCGCCTCGCCTCGACTCGCAGGCGCGCGCGCGCTAGCGCAGGCAGTTTTTGGCGCGCCCTCCCTCGCGCCAAAAAACTCGTTCTGGGCCGCGAGGCGCGCGCGCGCGAGCGGGGCCGACAGGAGGGCCGACGACTGACGAGGACGGAGATAGCGTATGAATGGAGTGGGGCGGAGGGGAGGACACAAGAGCACCCATAACGTATGTACGAGCGCGCGCGCGCGAGCAAGAAGAGGTCTGCTGCCTGTCGTGTGAGAACAACCGAAAACTACCGTGTTGTTGGAGAAAGCCAACATAACAACCCGGCCCGCCCAGCCCATCCACAGAGAAGCGCCGCTCCGAAAACAAGAAGCGACTACTAGTAGAAGTCTAGCGGAATCTAGCTCGTATGTACACACACACACACTGGTGTACGTACACGCAGACCTATCGCTGGCTGTACGCACGGTATTTTAAAATTTCGCTTCTGAGCCCCGATAGAGCGAGCAACACAATCGGCCATTTGATACATCGAATGCAACAACAGCTGCCGCTGTCGCCGCCCCACTCGGCGAATTCAAACGCCTAATGCCGCTCGACGTGCAAACAAAGCGGGTAGCGGCCGTTTCCCTCCTGAATACACACGAAAGCGTACGCTATCCCCCTCCTAGCATCTTTCTCCTTCTCAAATGGCCGCTTCGACGACCGCCAGAGCGTGCGCTTCCTCGTCATCCGTCGTCGTCGGCGACGACGCGAGCGCACCCTCCGTCATCGTGTTTTTTTCCACAGCGTGGACGGGACGGTGACGAAGCGCCAGCGGCCGTCCGAGGCTCGGCCGCGAACCAGCGCGAGCGGGGGCAGCTACTGGCCGCCTGGCCCTCCCTGGGGACCGAAACGGCCGCGCCACCGGATGGTATACGACCTATGAGACCGATGGCCGCGCTCTCCCCCCGCCGATGGCCTCGGCGGCCTCGAAAAACGCCGGCCAAAAAAGCATTAGAAAGCCAGCCCCCAGCTGCTGTTGTTGCAAGTGTGCGTACGAGAGGGGAGAGGGAAAATACTACGGGGAACACGGCCGGATTGGCGCTGAGCGGCCTTGACGCCGCGGCGGCCGACGAGCCTCGCGCTCGCTACGGCCGCCCGCCTGCTGTTGCCAACGAAAAAATTGCCTGCCCGTCGTCAGAACGGCCTTGTTGCCGCCTCTCCTAGGCGGACGGCGCACGCCTTTCTTTTCCCTGTCCCTCTCTCCTCTCTCGTAGGCCCTCTCTCCCTCCGACCGCCCCCGGCCGAGGCCGAAGCGCCACAGTCACGTCCCACGACTCCTGCTTACATTCCGAGCCCTAGCGACAATGAGCGAGGCTTCCGTCGACTACTGTACCCTGTCCACGGTACGACGCGAGTACATTCACAAGCTGCGGGTTGAAACACAACCTGCGCTTGACAAAAAGCGGGTCGTCGGCGGGCATGCGGCCGAGCGACGAGTTGCTGCTCCCCGTCTGCCGCGCCAGCCGACCGACGACAGCCGCGTCGACGGACGACATCGGACACGGGGGCCAGGACAGCAGACAAAGCGCGCATCCACTACTACCACCAGCAGCAGTGCATAGCAGCTGTAGAGCTGTTTGCGGCTTGGTAGGCCCAAACGCGCGAGTGCGTCCCGTCGACGGCGGCGGAAAAACGGGCCCCATTTCCACCCGAGGACAGCGGCCGTCCGTCGAAAACAACCACCCTGCCGATAAGGCCGTCGCCGCTCCGCTGCCACCCCTAGCCGAGCCGACAACGCCGTGTACGTGTGTACGCGCCCCGCTCCACGGCACGCTCGCCGCCGACGACTAAACATGTCGGTCGGAGCTGAGCGAGCGGCGCACGGGCGTCTGCCAAGTGGCGCGACGAGAAAACTAGCTGGCCGACCAGCCCCAGCTATCAGCTGAGAGACGCCCCAGCGGCGGCCAGGGACGGACGGACGGGCGGGGCGAGGGGCGGGAAGAAGCGGCTCAGCTTCTCTCTTTCTCTCGTAGCGGCCGCCGACCGAATGACTGAACACTGACTCGTCGGCTAAAAACCATTCCTGAGCCAGCGAGCGGACGACGACAGTGGCGCTGCTAGTAACAACTTCCGGCTCTCGTTTGAGCGAGGGACAGAGAGGGACGGAGGGAAGGCAGCTAGGAAAAAAGCCTAGCTACCCCCCCCCCCTTCCGCTGGCCCCATGCCAGGAGCGCGGGGCGAGGCGGGCAGCCGTTTCTTTCTGGTTGGGTGCCGCGCTCTCAGGCATGAAAGAACGAAGGCTGGAGCCGCGCGGAAAAACGAGGCGGCCCCTCGGAAAAAAAGACGTGGGACCCGTAGGCATAGGGAGGGGAGGGAGACAAAACGACCGACGCCAATCAATATCAGCTGTGAGAGTAAAATGTGCAAAACAACTTCCAGTGACGTCCACTGGCGACCTGAGCACGCCCAAAGAAGCAGTCCAAAGCAAACAAGGACGAGACGTTCTGACGGAGCCCGCGCGAAAACAACATTAACTCGATCGCGCCTGAGTGGAGCGGCGGTAGCTGGCGCATAAATAAGAGGAGCCCAATAGACATGTCTAGTACTACACTACCGTACGCACGA
Source organism: Paralinhomoeus sp. GSCO2_6 (assembly GCA_030248085.1). Lineage (NCBI taxonomy): Eukaryota > Metazoa > Nematoda > Chromadorea > Monhysterida > Linhomoeidae > Paralinhomoeus > Paralinhomoeus sp. GSCO2_6. The sequence goes on from JASAMY010002299.1 coordinate 134,130, forward strand.
CAGCGCTGTACTCCAAGATTGGCTCGATCTCGGCAACAATAAGGGTACAAACAGAGTAATTTGTGAAAGCATAATTTGCGTTCAACCGTCCAAACACCAAATAACACGTTTTAGTGGGTACTTACTCACAGTGCATATAGTCAATTTTTTTAGGAATATGCGTACCTGAGAAAGATGCTAAAGGATGCATCAAGAATTGTTGTTTTGCCAGCCAACCGTTTCCAGTGCATCGCAGTCAGTTCGCTAACCGTTTCATCGGACACCACAAATGATACAAGAAAGACAGATGAACGCCGCTCGCAACAAAAGGTTCGGCTAATCGTGCCATTTGTCACGAACATAACAATGCAAATAAGCATATTAACGACTGACAGGCCGGCCCTGCAAGTGAGCCGTTCAATGCACAATATAATATGGCGTTTGTGAAAAGCGCTGGTAAACACCATCCACAACATCGAACCGACATAGCCATACACTGTTCGCATGGCTGCGCGAGCCAGCAGGAGCCACACAAGTCCCATCTATACAGTGCATCTTCAAGGTCATAGAAGCCAGTCAACGGCAGCAGAGCGTGTGTTCAAGAGAAAATGAGAGAACAGAGAAGCACGTTCCTGTCAGCCACCAACCGGCTTACTGAGCAAATTCTGAACTCATGAACAAAAGGCAGCATTCCTTTTTTAAAAAATTGCACAGCTGTTTGTGATCTTTCGCAACACTACTGTTCGTTTTGACGCATGAGTGGAACGGAGAAGAGTAAAGTGCGTAAAACATTGAAGCAGCAAGTGCTGAAAAGTGCTAGATAGTGCTATGAGCGCCGAAAAGCTCGAAACAAAACAGCTCGACACTCTACAGAGAACACAAGAACTAAAAATTGTTCAAGGCTCGTGTCTGCGATCATATTTTCAACTGAATAACAGTGCACTGCTGTGCAAATAAACATTTCCTTCAACTTTGATAGACAACAATAGTTGTCTTTTAGAGTGGCGAGCGATGCAGCTGCTGAAGCAAACCTTTCGTCGAGAAATCCGATCGCTTTTAGTTCTGCGCGTCAGAGAGGCACAATACCAAGTCTCAGCGTCACGAAGAATGGTAGAGAGAGAGAAGGCAATGGTGCATTTTTATCAACTGACTATTTTTTCTGCCTGCGGATACGCACACGTGCAGCGTCGTAACTGTAAAGGATAAAAGAGAGAGAGAGACAGATGAGATGAACGAAAGTCATGCTCTTCGGCAAGTCTTACAGACGGGCAGACGGCAGCGCGGAGAAATAAAGAGGGAGCGCAGCAGGGCACGCAGAGAGGCGCTGCTGGCGGCTGATGGTCATTTTTACACAACGGACGTTCTCGCTCGGTCGACCCTTCTCGTCCCACTCTGGCCGGCCGGCGGCGACTGCCCGTGCCAGCGAGTGACCGGACGCGGCGGTGCCACCGTCGCCGCCAGCCGTCCGTCAAAACAACCTTCAAGGCCTGCGCTTATTTTTCACCATGGTTACGCTGCGCCCGCCGCCCTCCCCACCCCTCGCTCGCGCAGTCGCCGCCGCCGCCGTCGTCGACAGCCGCTCCGTCCATCCGCGGCGGCGGAGTGGACGACGGACGGACGGACGGCGAGCGACCGACTCTGGCGCCTTCCCTTTGACCGACCCTCGCCGCCCTGGCGGCAGGGCGGCTCGTTTTCGCGGCTGCGTGGAAAAAATCGATGCGTCGCGACGGCAGCCATCCCGCGTCCACTGCGTGTTGAGGAGGAGGAGGAGGCGAGAGTCGGCGACGGCCGGCGGCCTCTGTTAGTGGACGCAACCCTATTCGTCGTCGTCGCCGCCGCCGACGGCGGGCAGAGGCGGCTTCGGCGGGGCAGCCTTCTTTCCCGAGCGGACGTAAACAACATTCCCCGGCGCCGACTGACACGGCCAGTCACCGACCCCTGGAGCAGGGACGTCGCTGGCCGGCGCCGACCACACGAAAAATACATAAACGATTGCCTTCATTTGATCCGCGCGCGAGCGCCCACCCCTCCCGTCCACTCTCCGTCGTCCACCACCCCCAGGCCGAGGCCGTGCCAGCCACGGAAGGCGCAGCGGCGACGGTGCAAAACAACAAACAAGGCGAGTAGGCGACGCGCGCGACCACTGGCCGATTGTTGTTTGGGGGCGGGAGGGTGGTCAGTGAAGCGCAGGCACTGGTTGCTGCTGCTGACCAACCGACACGGCCTGTCGGAAGGATTGCGTCGTCGTGGCACTAGTAGACACGGGACGGCGAGCGCGTGTGTCCAGCCGTGGGCTGGGTGCGCAGACGAATTTTGCCAATAGCCTTATTATTGTTGTTGGCTGTCAGAACGAACGAATGACCACCGGGTGACGCCAGATGGGGACAATGTGCGACTATGCACGTCGACATGTAATCGGATCGAGCGATGCCCCATACGTCCTGGCTCCTGGCCACGCTGCGCACGTGGGCGAGTATAGACGACGGGGAAGAACAGCTGTGACAGGTGACGATAAATGCGTGTCTCATTCGAGCGGACCGGAAGCGTGTCACTGTCGCTTTCCCTCATGGAAACCCATCCATTCTCCCAGTGGTTCAATGAACGTACTGTATCGGCAGACGGCGTTTCATTCAAAATAAGAAGAGAAACATCCATGTCGGCGGGGACGGGCAATTGTGGTTCGCTTGTTGGATGTCTGCTCCGAGTTTCATGTACATACATACGATGCCCCTTCATTGCGTGGTGTGCACAACGATAGTCGACAACGGGAGACGAACACCGACGGGTCAGCCAGGAACCACTCGAGCTTGTCGAAGCAAAGTCGACGGCAGCGACGCGAAAAGGCATTGAGGTCATGCGAGCGAGCGTGGCTCGCTCGACACAACGGTCTCGCTCGATCGAATTTGTTCGGCGTAGCGCCGTCGCGCGTCCCCAATTCGATAATGCCATTCCTAAACAATGATGACTGCGTGCGGCGCTTCCCGTCCCACGCACGCACGCACACACGCACGCACGCAGCGCGCGCATTCGGCGACCCGCCGAATGATTGAGCGATCGACGCCCCGACTCCTCCAGCCGTGTCTTGGTCGACCCGAATCGACCGTGTTCCCTCTCCCCCCTCCGCCTTTCAGGCCAGCCGAAAGCGTGAGTGCCTCTCCATCCCGATTTCGCGGCGCACTGGCGCGCCGGGCAGGCCAAAACACGACTGGGGCCGACCTGGACCGTCCAAGGTCGCGTTCGCGCGCGTGAGTTCCCTTCTCCCGCCGTCCCCTCCCGCTGCTTTGCTTGTTTTGTCGCCTCGTTCGGCACGCGCCCGCCGCAGTCGAGGCGCTGTCGTCTTCTTCACTCGCGAGCGGCAAACCAGACGCGGACTGAAAGGAACATGCACGCGTGGGCGTCAGTCTGGCTGACGGTGGCGTGCGCGGGCGCGCTGGCGGAGGGCGACGTGGAGATGCACACGGCGTTCGGGCTCGCCGGCCCGCCGGGCACGCTCGTCGCGCCCTCCACCGCCCACCCCTGCGTCGGCATCACCAACATCACAGGTGAGTGCTGCTGCTGCCGCTGCTGCTGCCGAGCAGCCCATTTGCGACTAGTGCCCACTTCAGAAGACGTGTTTCCCAAGCACAAGTACGCCATTTTGGAACACTGTCTCTACTATGAACTGGCCGAGAACATCCACAAGCAGTCGCTGCAAAGCAACGCGATTGCAACGATGTTCCCGACGAGCGATGGAAAGCAGAGCAGCAATCTGACCGTCTGGCTGAGAACATTCAGTCTGCAGAATTACTACATGGCGAGTGCTCTCAATAGCTTCAAATCGCCTCGAAATTTGTATTTAGAACGAGCATTCGAATTTAGAACGAATTCAACCAAGACGCCACTATTACCGGAATTCTTGACGTAGTAAGCGCGTCACTTTACAACTTTTGCGCTCAGAGAACCCGCCTGGTTGTGACGCAAGTGCGCGTCCGCCTAGGAATGGCTGGACCGCCGTCTGAAGTGGGACGTAAAAAAGTGGAAAATCAAAAAGTTCACCGTCCAGTCGTCGAGTCACATTTGGGTGCCTCAGATCGTCTCCGAGCAGTAAGCCAATGTACTTCCAGTCGGCTCCAAAAGCAGGAATCGTTTTAGACTCCACTTGTCCCCAGGTAGCAGAGACATCTTGGAATTCCGAAAGCTCGAAGCTGCCTTCGACGGCAAAGTGACCGCCTCCATCCACTTCAATATGCAGTCCGTCTGCGGCTCCGACTTTACGAACTTCCCCGCCGACGAACACTCCTGCTGCTACAAGTGTGACGGCCAATCTGTCGATAGTCTAACTGCCAGTGGAACTCGTCGCATTTCAGCGTCGAGGCGGGCTTTTACCGCGACCTCATCAATTTCGACGCCTCCCAACTCTCCATAAGGCGCGACGAAAAGCAGTACAGACACAGAGGATGGAAAACGGCCATCAAACGACCGGGAAAAACTGACGACCGGTCCAAGGTGAACGAACGAAAGACCGCCGCGCACATTCAAATTAAGCAAATACCAATTACGGTAATCACGCCGCGAAGGGTAAAATGGTCCGTCTATTTCGATGTGCACAAGTAATGGAAGCCACAAGTTTTTATAGCAACAGGAAACGTACGCAAATTCGATACAGTGCAGACCTGCTGATGTGCTAGTCAAACAGCACAATCTACACTCAAAACAATCCCATACTTGGACAGGAACGGTGTATTACGGTGTTTATTCAAATATTTACATTTTCTTTAAATTATATGGTATATTTAATTTGCATAAAACTTAAAACAAATCCTCATTACGGTACATTTAAAAAAGTTATTTGCATGACGGTTACTTTACTGTATGTTACAGTATGCATTCACAACTAATCGTATCACGTTTTTCCACATGGCCACATAAAAGTTGTTTGTTTGTGCAACGGTTTGTCGACAAAGTTTCACCGAGAGGAGCGCATATCATATGACGTTTCTCGTGCCCAGGTGTCTCTGTGCGCGTCGTTCACGCGCGAGAGCAGCATTTTGCGCGTCGAGCTCTGGCTGCCGGCCTACGTGATTGCGCTGCTGCTGCTGCTCGCGCCGCTCTTCGGACGACTCGAGACGCAGCTGCTGGCTAAGCTGCTCGTCCTCGGCCTGCTCATGGCCCACCTCCAGACCCTCATCAAACGCTCCGGTCCGCACATCGGCCAGCCTCTGCGCACTCCCAGGCTTTGTAAGCTGCGCCCTCTTTCTCGCTGCTTGTTTGTACGCGTATGTCATTGGCCTTTTCAGACCAGATGTTCGAGCTACTGATGGTTATGTCGGTGATCAGTCTGGTACTCACCCTGATCATGTGGCTTCTCTGTCGGCACAGGGGCGGGCAGGCGAAGTCGCTGCCTCCGCCGAACTTCTTGACGAAAATCGCCTCGGTCGTCAACGGCCTGATCTGCTTCTACAACCCGCCGGCGTACCAGGTACTTAAATGTTAGCGCGTCATCACAGTGTGAGGTATGTAGTAATACTAGCATAGGTAGATGACCGTACAAATTTGAATAAAATAAATGTGCATCACCCAACAACGCAGCTCACCCTGCCTTTGTCCCGCTTACACTACAGCTCCTACACTACAGTAGGAGGACACTCCCTTGTGATTTACTGAACGGAGCGGTAAGTAAGCTGGTCAGTCAGGCGTGACTCACTCTGGGTCCGACACTAGGCGTATGCAGAATGGGTTTGTGGGTCCACAACGGACATTCGAACAGTGCCACATCTATCATAGTGGAGTTTTAGGTGTCGCTGGGCTCGTGGGGCGCCGCGACGGAGAAGGGTGGAGCCGAGAGAGGCTACGCGCAGGACTGGCTCGACGCCTACTGCGCCATCCACTCGCTGCTCATGATCTGCGTCTCGCTCGTCCTACTCTGCGGACTCGGCCTCCTCTCCTTCTGAGACTCATACCGTATACCAGACTTGGCTACCGTAACACCCCCCCCCCCTCCCCCTCGGACGAGAGCTTTATCTATTCACGCTGCAAGAATCAAGATCAGTCGCTCTCACGCTTGCTCAGCTCGATCGTCGAATCTTCCCTCGGATGGTTGTGTGTTGAGAACAGACGTGTTGCTCCAGCAACGCGCGTCGCGCACGTTTTTACACTCTACCACACGCCCCAAGCTGTTCGTTGTCGGCGCCTGTCGGCAGACGTTCCGTCAGGTCGGGTCGCTGCGCTTCAGCGGGGCCCGTGTAGCCGTGTGATTGATCGTTTATGGCTGGCCGAAACGGCCCTCGGAGCCGCGCTGCCGTGAACAAGGAAGCGGCGGCCGGCGGGCGTTGGCAAGGAAATTTATCAGCGGAAGAAGACGTTAGACGCGTCGCTGATTGACGCAAACATGGCCGCCACCTCAGAGCAGCGCCAGCCAACAAACGGTTTCTGCGTCTTTGCCTCAACCCCCCCCCCCCCGCCGACTGGAGGACGCACTCGTGCCGCCGCCCCATTCAAACTTGGCGCGCTCGTCTCGAGTTGAATTGTGAAAGCAGGCGGCGCGATACACCATTGGCGAGAGAGCGTTATGGCAGCGCTGGCCGGCGGTGCTAATACGGACGAGGGAAAAAAAACGGCCTCTTGCAAAACTGTTGTTCGGCCTTTTCCCTGCCGCACGGCCAATTAGTCAGCAGAGCCGACTATTACAGCCGAGATCGCCGGGCTGGACCACGCTCGCTTTGCTGAGAGCGCAAAAACAACAAATTTGAGTTCCCAGTGAAAAAGCGCGTAGCGAAGCGCGCTGGGGCGTCACTGTCTGCACCGCTAAACGGGTTAAGAGTGGGTTTGTGCCTCTGGAACAACAGGAGGCGGCGACTAGCGGAGGCGGAGTGAGGAAGCGAAGAGCGGCGGAAAGCGCCGAGCAGCGGCTCCGTCGTCGTCGTCGCCGTCGACGCCTTCGCCGCAGCCGTTGGCTGTCTGCAGCCGCGTGCGCGGCGCTCGCGCAGTCGACGGCGGCAGCGCCAGCGAGAAAGGCAGCAGCATAATGGAAGGCCGAGAAGCCATTTCAAATGGACAGCAGTGGCGCGTCCGAAATTCGGGCGGCCGTTGAAGAGTTTCTCCGGCCGCGCGCCTCTGGACCGGGCGCTGACCAAAGGAGCGCGCCGCCGCGGCGCCGCCACCTCCTCTGCCTACGTTGCGGAGGCGCGGCAGGCACCTGGCCGCTCGCTACCACCGCACGCACTTGCCTGCTGGGCTGAATCAAATTTGGAACGTGTCTTTGTGGCTGGCGCCGCCTTTCTTTCCCTGCCCGTCCTCTCCTCCTACTCGTACTCCACCTATACACCACTGCTGCTGCTTACTCCAGCTTGCGTACGATCGACCGCCAGAGGCGCAACGTGCCGCTCAAGAGCGAATACGTCTAATTGGGCCCGGCTTTTGGCGGCGCCGCCGCGGCTAGAGGGTCGGCTCTTACCTCGCAAATTTGTTTAGCCGATAGGCGGAGCCGCCTCGGAGCCCTTCAGCGGGCGCCAGCAGCAAGTGGCGGCGTCGATTCAGTATCCTTTTATCCTGCCTCGGGGCTGGAGACGCATCGTCGTGGAGAAGCGCCGCCGGTGTTGCATCCCTCTTCATCCCCCCACACCCCCCCCCCCCCTTTTCGTCCCCCCCCCCCCCCCCGCCCAGAACACCACCCCCCCCCCCCCCCCCCCCCCGTCCCCCCCCCCCCCCCCTTTTTTCTTCAATACAAAATTCACTACGAGACGTGTTCTCTTGGCTCATATCTTGCTTCAGTTTCTCAGCCTTGGCAACAACCACTAGTTTGGCGGGCTTTTGGCCAACCCGTCTATCTCTTCGACGGCCTCCATAGTAGTTTTTCTTGAACGTTAGATTGTAATTAGAAGGCTTGAATGTCGGCAACGGCAGAGAGATATGCCACGCATGCAAGAATGCGAGTACGCGTTTCCTTTTGAATCTGCGGACTGGAGAAAGGGAATTGCTAGCTGTATAAGCGGTATCGGTACCGCTTCACTAGCAAATATCGGACATGAAATGCTCACATAGAGCAATGAAATTAAAAAGCAATGGCGGCGTCTCTACCTAAAGTGCAGCACATTTTCCTAGCAACTAAACAATTAACCCTTCCTTATAACCAATCTTCCCTGCATTTTCTTTGCTTAAACTTGACTTAATTGCTAAATAGCACCAAATAACACGGAATATCAAGAAATCCTGACACGACTCTGTTGGGCGTCCCTACCTATACAACACACCCAACCACAAAAAAAAAAAAAAATCTCCCCAAACAAAAAAAACGACGGCGACCGGGGGCGGGGGGGGGGGCACTGCCCAAAATGCGGCTCGCCTCCGTTCGGGCGCCAGCGCCGCGAGCGGCTTCTCTTTCCATCTTCTGGTGACGGCTCTCGTCTCGAAAGTCGCAGGGCTTCTCCTTTCCACTGTTCGTTAGAGTCATGCCGCTGGTGGTGGGCCGTCCCCGAGGCCTGCCGCCGCCAGTCCTCCCCCGCCCGCCCAATTCGTCGCAGGCGCGCATTCGTTACAGCGGTTGAGCTCGCGTCGACAGGGCCGTCGACTCCCCGAGGACCAGGGGTCACTGGTTTCCGCAGGCGAGGCACACGCGAGCGCGCCGTTTCGCCTCGAAAAAAGCCCGCCCGCCGCCGACGGCGCTTCGGCGTCCGCCCGCCGCTTCCGGCGCTTCTTCTCCTCTTCCAGCCAGCCAGCGGCGCCGTCTCCGAAATTGGCATTTAGCTCATTGGGGAGCAGTCAGTAGCCGGCGGTCGCGATTGACGCCGCCTCTTCTTCGCCTCTCAACCCCCATCCATATAGGGCTCTCGAGTTCAGGAGCTTACTCGCAGCCGACGACAGCGCCGCGTCTGCCGCCGTCGACGACCCACAGGTGCTGATGCTCGTCGTGGTGCTGGCCGTGTCGTCGGTGTCGTCAGTGGTGCTCGTCGTGCCGGTGGCGGCCGTCTCCGCTCTGTCCTCCCTCTTCGCCGTCGTCGGCCGCAGCGCCGTCGTCGTCGTCGTCTCGTGAATCCGGCAAAATTCTGCAGGGCGGCGGCTCTAGATGGCTGGGCGCCGGGGGCGGCGTCGGCGCCGGGCCCTCGTCCTCGTCGGGCTCCCTGTCGCTGGGCCGACCGAGCCGCCGGCCGACCCGCGTGTCCGTTGACGACGCCGTCGCCGCCGCCGCCGTGCCCCTGACCATGCCGCGTCGGCGGCCGGCCGGCCGCTCCTCCGGCTACGACGTCATCTCCGACGACCTCTACGACTGCCGCATTCCCCTCCACAACGAGCTTGCATTCCAGCACGGCATACACTTCGAGGCCAAGGTTCGTCTTATTACGCAATTCCAGTCTGTGCAATGTGCAACGTAAAGTATGTATGAAATTCAAATTTTAAGTTGAAATTCAACAGAAACAGCGAGCATTTTCAACAGCACGGGCTGCAATACAATTGTCTTTTAATTAAAACAACTCATATTCGTACTCATATTTTCATTTATATTTCAATTCATATTCAGTAACTCTCTTTTAGTATATTGGGAGCATGGAGATACCTCGGCCGACGAGCAGAATTGAGATTGTAGCCGCAATGAGGAGAGTCAGGGTTGGTTTCCTCTTCAATTAGTTTCCCGTCTACGCCGTTTATTTTTCCGTCTATGCTCTATAATCACGCAGGCGCTCGTTCAGGTTGAGTTCAAGGCGCGAGGCATCAAGAAGAAGGCAGTGGACATGACGATCTCGGTTGACGGCGTCAAGGTGGTACTCGGCAAGAAAAAGGTCCGTCCCTCCGCGTGTTGCTGGCGCGCACGCTCACTGGGCACTCGACCCTTTGCAGCGAGGCCAGAAGTGGGCCTGGGACGAGAGTCAGCTGCTCGTCATGTTCCACCCCACCTACAGGTGTGTATGTACCTGCGAATGTCACTACCTGCGAATGCGTGCAAATCACAATATATTCGTACAAGTATCTTTCTTTTTTTGGTTAACAGAAGGTTTAAAACTCGCTAGTGGGGCGCGACTAAGACTCCGATTCTGTACCGTATCGCAGCTCGAATTGCAGCCACTATTTGCTTTGCATAGCAGCACGATTCCGCTCGTTGCCATATTGGCCTACTGTATTCTTGTAGGTTGCAGCAACAGAATCGTTCGAGTTTCTTAGTTCTTAGTTTCTATAAATACTGAAAAAATGTGTGTGAAAGTATGCGAAAGTCAGTGAAACTTCAGTACAACATTGTACTGTACGTACAACACATACCGTAAATCCCCCAACACTATCGGATCCAGCAGAAGGGGGGAGAGGGGGGGTCTCCCCCTCCTGTCAGCTCAGGTTGGGGGGGGGGGAAGAAGGGGGAGAGTTTAGGGAGAGAAGAGGGAAAGAAGGACGACCACAGGGGCAAAGTTGGCAGATTTGTACGTTTTCCATGGATTAAGGCGCTCAAAACCGTAAAATTTTCGTCTGCGGCGCTGTGGTTCCATCGCAGCTCACTATTGTGTGTTGAATATAGTGAAAACAAAGCAAATGCCGATACCAGGGCCAAAACTTGACTTTTTTGGATAAACTGCGATGAAATAATTTGACCTTCTCCCCCCTCTGTCGGAAAATCCTGGATCCGCTAGTGTCCCCCAATAGTGTTCCTGGGCAGTATAGGTACTTTCAACCTCTCCTTACCCGGAGGGGGGCAGTGAGGGGCAGTATTTGTGAGGGGGGCAGTAATCTGTGAGGGGGGCAGTATTGGGGGGGGGGGCTCTATACTTTCGTTTTTCATTTGCCTATTTGTCTCCACCGCTCGAAACAATTGCAGTCACCCTGTTCTCGATTTGACCTGCTCCTCAGTTACCTAATTAAGTGCGTTCCTTAATTCGTTTAGAATTTTCTACGTATCGCACGACAGCCAAGACCTGCAGATCTTCAGCTACATAGCGCGAGACGGAGCGTCGAACACGTTTAAGTGCAACGTCTTCAAGTGCTCCAAAAAGGTAGGGCACTCGTCCACGTACGGACGCGTACCGTGCACGCGTACGTACACTACATTGAATTCCAGGCAGCACACAGTGCATCATTTCTGCATGTGCTGTTGCTCTGTTTCCCACTTGCTCCGTTCGTATTCTCCCAGTTGCCCAAGTGCGGATCGGGTTTCCCTCCACCCCACCCCTCTCCCATCCAGCTACCGCACCACCCCGCCTCTCTCTCTAACAACTCGTCGATCCCCCGAGGTTCGTCTCCACCCCACCCTCGAAATTGAATAAAGTAACGTTTTGCGTTTGACTAAACTTTGGTTGTAGGAACAAGGTGCCCTTTGCGAGTTCTATGAATTTGTACAGTATATGGACTCGGTACAGTATACTTTTCGTTTTCTGCACTTTTATTTGGACTACTGTATGTACCTACGTTTGACTACTGTATGTTCAGTACTATTGCATAGCTACACCAATGCGCTTGCAGTTAGTGGCTATACCACTAAAAGGCTTTGATTGTCGCCAATCGCAAATTGCAGTCTGCTCTGCTCGTTGTACATAGAGGTCGGGTTGTGTTTTGTATCCTCTTGAGCACAACAGATAACGTTTGATTCTATCGGGACCGTCACACAACTATCTGCTCTATTCAATGGTTACCGTAAACCCTATAATTATCCCCCCCCGGGGTTGCTATTTTTTCGTTCGAGCTCTAGGAGGGTGTATAATTATAGGGGTGGGCTAATTATCGGGGGGGCTTATAAACTGGAAGTGTCGATGTGTGGGAAGGTTTGTGGGCGAAAAGGCGCGTGGAGGCGATTTTTAAGGGAAAACGACGCTGCTGCGCACACATGTTGGTACACTCTAGCACACTCTCACACAGTATCACATGCACGTACGCGACCATACATACACCCTGACATAGAAAATTTCGCCTTTCTGACGATGGTCCATTTAAGGAGGGGGTGTAATTATCGGAGGGGGGGTTAATAAACTCAAAGTGGTCTTAGGAGGGTGTATAATTATAAGGGAGGCTAATTATGGGGGGCTAATTATAGGGTTTGCGGTACTTGGATATCGGGCATACCTTACCGTGGTACATACATCTTGCATGCGTCTTGCAGCGTTGGTCTGCTTACAGTACGTACACAATATGTAATAGTTCAATACAACTGCGTGGCTTCCCAAACACTGTCCACTGCGCTTTTGTTTGTTTGTCTATGATGATGTGCGGAATCGTGGATTGGTAGGTAAGCGTATTGTGTTTGTAAGGGAAGTAACTCTGCTGTAGTGTTTGAAACTAAAAGGGTTACACGCTAGAGAGGCGGAGACCTACCGCCGTAGTGTAGAAAATCAACGTGAGACACTACACTTGGGGCTTTTTGAGGGTTGCCACCCCCACAATTTTTTCTACCCCCTCCCGCAACCCCCAGAATTTTCCCAAAGGATTTTCATCATGTCTAAAACGATAAAACTGAGTAAATGTTGGTGTTTTCAGTTCATTTTTGGGGTTATATGTCCTCAATCTGTGTACAAAACATTTTGAGCTGTGTTGGTTTTATTCTTACCCCGCTTTTTGTATTCTCTTTTTGAATGTAATCCTTAAATAAATTAATTAATTTCTTTTACTGTATCTAAATTGCGATGAGTCAGGCAACTCAGCGTCCTTGGTTCTCCTGTGCTAATCCTGATAAAATTCTAGCCAGCATCAGTGCACTATAGGAGCCTAATTAGACTTCGACGTTTAGCACAAACCCATGCTTCAAGTATCGAATGACAGACGTATGCAATATTTATCGCATTATACATGATCATCGTTAGCAGAACACTCACTGCCTCAGACGAGTGCAAGAAGAATGTTCGTGTGTTACAGTCAATTGTTTTTTTACAAACGTGGTGCATCAACAACAACATTGGCAACAAGTAATGTAAGAGCGAGCACCTGTTTGTTGCTTTTGCACGTGTTTTAATGTTTTTGAATGAGCAGTCACGGGTTACAGTATCGGAAGTTTTTACGTTTCTGTCATTACTCTTGGTGATTCATGTGTTTACTTGCGTTACGGCTGGCCAGAAGGATCGTAGAAAAAGATCGCCATCGGCCAAAGACGTACAATACTCAATTGACGTCGAGGAGAAATGGCGACTTCTCGAAAGCTCGCACTAACGAGTATTAAGTGTCAAGTCATGTAGTGTAGCGTAGTTCGGGAGGAAACGCCATTCTAACGGCAGTGCTCTTTTAGTCGCATTGAAAAATAGTAGGAAGACGTCGGCCGCGGAGAGGCGATGAAAACAAGACGAATGACTTTTCTTGCGCAAACAACAGTTGCGCACGTCAGAGTGCGGCTATCGCGCCGGACGGCCGATCTCTTCGATGTTAGAGACACGCGACCGATCATCGCGGCGCCACCGCGGCGCCAGAAAACCGCCGCTCTCTGGGGCCGAGGTGTCGGCGCGGTGGCTAATTTGAGTTCGCCCGGGCGCCAATACGGCCGGTTCTTCAAAACCTGAAACGACTCGTTTATTGGGCCGCCAGTTGAGGAGGGCAAGCCACCGCCTCGGAAGTTAATGGCGCCGCAAGGCCCTGGCGCTGTTGCCTGGTCTTCCTCGCGTTACCTCGCGACCGAGCCGGCGACCGCCTGCCGGCCCCCCGCGGGTGTCGTCGCCCGGACCGCCTCCCCGCCAACCTCGGGCTGCTGCCGCTCCTCTGGGCGCCTTCCTCCCCTTGAGAAGTCACCGGCCCTCCTGTCCATCCGTCACGCTCGGCCGTCTCTTTGTTTCGCTCGGGGCGACCGGCAGCTGGCGGCTGGCGAGAGAGCGCGCGCTGGCGGCGCGAGGCCCTCTCTTCTGCCCCTCTTTTATTTTTCGCACCAGCCAGCCGAGCGGGCGGCCGCGCGCGCGCAGCCTCGGCCCTCCGAGGTCTCGGTTTCGGGCCAGCTCGGCGGCTGACGCAAAAGGTCTCGCTCTCTTGCCCGCGAAGTCGACGCGCGGCCGCCGCCGCCGCCGCCGCCGTCGACTCGTCGTTGTAGCCCCCGGAGGAAGAAAAGCCACCGACGTTGTCGCCTCGGCCGCGCAGCACCCTCAGTGGCGCCCTCAGTGCAGTGGCGCCGAGCGCGCGCATCCACCACCACCAGTCCATGGCGCCGGAGCGATGACGACGGACGAGTCACGCTTCTACTACTTGCGCCTCATGGCGCACCCTCCCGAGGAGGGCGAGGAGGGCCCCAAAATCATCAAACCCAAGTTTCCCCGCTATCCCAAACCCCTCTCGTTCCACGAACGGCAGAGGGCGCTAGCCGTAGAGCAGGACAGCGACCAGTTGCAGGTGGCCATTTCTTTCTGCGGAAAGAAACACTGTATATACAAGCCTATACCATCTACAACATGTACAGTACACCTGTACATACACAGGTATCATACCAGTACTGTATATGTAGATATACCCAACCTACATCTAGGGGTGGTAGGTGGCGTATTGTATGTGAACGGCACCTCCACTCAAACTTTACCGTAGTCTTTCAACACTGCACAATTACCTAGGTACACAAGCGGACATTAATGTTGATTACGTGTATACTACCATTAGTTGTCATTCTTCATTCGTCCTCGTCCCCGACAGAGCCCTCCTACATAGCTGCCAATAAATTTCCCATTTTTTACAGTTCTTCCTTTATTCTGTTCAACTTTCGTTGGCTATTTTTGGTGATTGCACTTTGCGCCATCCAATGCATAAGTAGATTTATGAGTGTCTTCTTCAGAGCCAAGCTATGCGGGTGGTGCGGACGATCGGGCAGGCGTTCGAGGTGTGCCACAAGGCCGCCCAGCAGGAGGTGAATGTCCACGGCGCGACTGCCGGCGCGGGCCCGGCCAATGCCAGTCGAGAAGGCAGCCTCATCGGCGTCGCCGAGGGAGCAGGCGCCTACTCGAGGACCAGACCCGGTCTGAGACTAGCCCCTTTCATGAGCGATGCGTCCTTGTGCTGGGCTCGTTCAGAAACGCTCGAGGAGGCGGAAGAGGAGGACGAGGAGGAGCTGGTGGCCGTGGCGGCGACGGCGACGGACAGCGCGAGGGCCTCGCCCCTCCGGAGACTCGGCTCCGAGCAGCAGCCGGCTCCGGTGCCCTCCTCGTCCGGCTCGGGCCGACGAGTGTCGTCTCTGGTGAGCCGAGGGGTCCGCAGCGGACCGCAGCCAGTGGCGTAGCCAAGGGGGGAGGGGGGGGGGGGGAGCTTCCCCCCCCCCACATTGTACGAAGCCAACATTTTTAACTTGGTACCCTCTGTTGCAATGTGCCAATATCGGCATTTTTCTCAATTTCAATGCAAATGCTGATGAAAACGACACTAAAGAGCCAAATTTTCGCCTGCGGCGCATTGTTTTGCATAAAAAACCGAAAGTTCGTTACGCTACTCTAAAAAATTTGCCAGCGGCGCTATTTTGAGCACGGAAATCGACCGTTTTGACAACATTGTTAACGTTTTGGTGTGCGTGTAGTCAGACAAACGAGCGCAAAGCGTGTAAACAGACTGGATGAGAGAGTGTCTAAAGCTTCCCCAGCCGAAATGGTGCAATGTCCAAAAAATTCGACAGGGTACCCCCTGTTCCAAAATAGAGCATTTGACCGAAATTGGACTCCCCCCCCCCCCGAAATCAAGTTCTGGCTACGCCACTGACCGCAGCCACCGTCTATTGGGTGGGGCTCATTGGCAGGGAGGCAAGCGTACGTCGGACGTGTCGTCACTGAGCTTAGCGGCGTCGACGACTCGGGGCGGCGCTCTGGCGGAGCCGATGGCGCTGTCGGCGATCCAGGAGTCGCAGGCGTCCTCGGAGGCGACCTCCTCCTTCGTGCCCGCCGCCCTCTCCGAGTACAACATTCCCTCGACTCCCGCCGCGCCCTACCCGCTGCCCAACTCGGCCTCGGACGGAGGCGTAGCCGCGCAGCTCCAGTTCTCCTCGCCGTCCGCCGCCGCCGCCGCTCTCTACCCCATGCTCACGCCGCACTCGCAGACACTCGGCTCTGCCGCCGCCGACTCCTCGAGGGCGTCCCAGCAGCAGCTACAGCCGCAGCCCATGCTCCTGCCGCCGCAGCCGCCCCAGATGCCACACAGCCAAAGCTTCGGTGAGCTCTGCTTCCCCTCGAACATGTCCAGACGCGACCGAACAAGGCGCGACGGAAGGAAGCTCGTTAGCTGGGGCCAGAGTTGGCCTCGTGCCTAATGATGCTTATTCCTCACCGAAACACGCGAACACACAAGCTGTAACGAGATTGCTTGGTAATTGAGCTTATGGACAACACCCACACGCACGTGCGCACATCCACAATGTACGCTGTAGGGCATCGGTGCGCGTGATTACGTGCGCGTGACCTAGACGAAAACATCGAACGTGCATGTACATGTAGGTACACAAGGAGCAGAAGCACGCGTATGGCGTGCGAACTGTGACGTGGTAGAGGCGTGGACGCGGTTCAGGCGACTGGCAGTTGGCGTCGACGAGCGGACTGGCGCAGACGCTGCCCCACTCGATGTCGACGACACTGGCGCAGCCGACGGCGCAGTCGGCGGCGCCTCTGAGTCCCTACGCGACCATGAGCGTGCCCGGCCGCTCGCCCATCTACACGCCGCCGCCCATTCCCCTCGGTCAGCACAACATGGCGCTGCTGAGGAGTCAGGCCGAGCTGGCGCAGCAGAGGGCGCAGGTGGCCAGCTGCCAGGTGCAGCTGCTCAGGGACCAGCTCAACGCCGAGACCACCGCTCGCGTTGAGGCCCAGGCACGCCACAACCCTCTTCCCCCCCCCCAGAGCGCTCTCACTCAGCCAAAGCCACTTCAGACGCGCACCCAGCAGCTGCTCTCGTCGAACTCGGAGCTTCTGGAGCAGGTGATGTCGCTCGTGCAGAAGATGCAGACCCTCGAGAGCACGCTCACCACTCAGACGTGGACGCCCAAAGAGGACGCGGCACGGGCGCTTTCTTTCTGAGCTTGCGTCGATATCCTGATCTTTTTAATCAAGTCGACTGACGAACTTCAGCCCCAGCAGCCGACGGGCAAGCCGCCACCTATACCTCACGCTCGCCTGCCGATCCCCATGCCCGCGAGCGCGTCCGACCTTGGGGAATCGGTAGCACCTCCGCCACCGCCACTCAAGCAGGAGAGGAGCGGATCCGTGCCTGCCAAGGTCGGACGGAAGTCGACAGGCCTGAAACCGACTTGACTGTGCTCCTCTTTAAGGCTAGCACTTCTTCGGAGACGGATCGGCCCAAGAAACGACGGCACGAGGGGGCGGGCCAACCTTCGCCCGGCCGTCGGAGAGACACGCGCACGGACATCGGCTCGACGACCGACACCACAGACTACTCGTCGTCCGACGCCGCCGAAAGGCCCTCGTCGCCCGCGAGCGTCGCCGCAGCCGCCGCGGCGGCAGCGGCGGCTCGGCAGCAGAATGCGAAAGGGGCGCCCGATCTCAGCATCTTTATGGTGGCGCCCAACAAGCAGGCGATGACGCTCGAGTCGCTCACCTCGCTGCTCGCCCAGAAGCTCAGGGCCCACGGACAGGCCGTCGCCGACGATCGCGTCGAGACGCGGACGCCGCCGCCTATGCCTCCTAGGCCACAAAGAACCGTGTCGCAACAGCAGCAGCAACAGGCAGCTGTTCAAGCCCAGCTGCTGCTACAGCAACAACAGCAGCAGTTGCAGCAGCTTCAGATGCAACAACAACAGCAACAACAACTGCAACAACAACCAGTACGTCGAAGACGTCCTTCTTTGGGCTACGTTGACATTGGCTACTCATGCACTTTCAGCTGCAGAGGGTGGCGTCGCCTCCGCTGGAAGCGGTAAACGACATCTCTGCCCTAGCGAACGAAGCAGAGCAGACGTCGCTGGTCGACAAGCACGAACTAGAAAAGGTGGAGAAGGAAAATGCAAAGAAGGCAAAAAAGGAAAGAGCGAAAGAAAAGTCGAAAGTGCTCCACGGAGAGAAGCAGTTCGCCAGAATGTCTTTCAACAGGACCGGTCTCACCGCCGTCGCGGACACGCCCACCGCCACCGCGCCGCAGACCGAAGATATCATCGAGGAAATTGTGGAGGCGTTCGTGAATTCGTGAGCTTATTAATCAATGTGATCTAGAGTGGTGCCACTGTAGCAGACGCGTTCTCGTGTTGCAGGAGTGGCAAGTCGAACCACGTCGCTGCCACGGATCAGCAGCCGCCGCATCCGACGTCGCCGGACTGGACGGCGACACGAGGAGGCTCGCGCAAGACGAGCCAGCCGGAGCAGACGACGTCCTCGTCTCGCTTGCGCGCCGGCGGCGGCTCGCGTCCCTTTCGGAAGCCCAGCGTCGACGTCCAGCAGACGCTGCCCCTTAGTCCAACGGAGGCCACGGCGCCCACCACGTCGGCCGCGAGTCCGCCGCGCGAGACGTACAGCGGCCTGACGAACGGGCCGTCGACGCTGGTCGGCAATCACGTGGACGCGGAGGACGCGACCGAGGCGCTCGAGGCGCTAGACCAAGTCATCGACGACGACATATCGGCGCTGCGGAGGGCGGCCAACGACGGCTGGACGTCGCCCATCCGGAAGAGGACCCACCCCCAGGTGCCCAGCAGCTCCCGCAGGGCCAAAGCCAACGCCCGATCCATGTCCCTCGCGACCGACGTGCTACTCGACGGTGAATGACCGGCTCGCGCGCCCAATGCCCGTGCGCGCCGCGCCGACGACAGGCGTTGTTGCACAGTGTCTGTCTAGTACTGTACCATAAGCGCGCATTGTGTCTCTGTAGAGCTAGCGTAGTGTCGCAGTCTTTCTCTGCTACAACTACTACCCTCGCAACGGCACGACGACGACACCCTGTGATGGAAAGCTGGCCGTGCTTAGTCTTCCCTCCCTCCCTCCTCCTCAACCCGTGCGATACTCGGCATGCTGCGATGACGCGACCACACGAGGACATACACTACACAACACATGTGCGTGCGTCATCGCTGTTTTGTTACTGGGACTGCGAACACCACAGCGTTCTATCGGAGATTGGACAACTTTTTGTTGACGCTTACTACGCGACAACGTTCGTGCCACACGCATTACGCATGTCGCTTCTTCCGTCCTGGAAATCATCGGCCGGACCGGGCCGCTGCGCCGTCGACGTGCCTCGCGGTGCCAGTCTGGCGCGGCCCTTCTGCTACCGTAACCCTCCGAACAACCATTCCGTCCCACACAAGAGACGGAGCAAAACATGACGAACAGTGCAAATACTACAGAGCGTTGACCCTAACAGTGTTGCCTGGACATAACGGAGCCGAAAGTCACGCCAGCAGACCGAGAGAATAGGCTCAATGAAATCTATGAACAGGCCCGTATGCTGACAACAATTGGTACTCGAATTAAATTAGAGCGCTCTAATTCAATCGGGGTTGGCAAACGATACGCCACTTGTATCCTTCAGCACGTAAGAATTAGAGCGGTATACGGTACTTGAAATAAAATTAGAGTGAGCCACTCGATTAGAGTAGAGCCGCACTTGATTAGAGAACACGCATAAATTAGAGTGCTCCTACCCACTCTATTTCCGATTCCTAGAATTTTTACACTTAACATCTTTGAAATTTGTTGGTTGTCATCATTCTATGGATGCAAAGCGAAAGATTTAGAGAATTAAACAAAAACTGACTGATGAGGACTGTCAGCGGTTCTTTTCCCTCTTCCGCCGGATGTAGAGTATTGTTGAGCATTTTTGAGTGACATGTTGAAGAACATGTGCGTATGGAGGGACTTCCCCTCCCCTTGGTCGAATGTAGTCATGTTTAGACGCATGAGCATGGTAGTTTAGGGTCATTTCACAACATCTCCCCTTCACCACAAACAGTAGAAGCCCAAATCACGTTCGAAAGGTGATCGATAGTCGCACATAGAAACTCGTCTCTTGCAGTCATTCAAAGGCGAAAATTGGAACAGTGGAAACGCGTTCTCGTTGCTGTCACTCCACAAAGCGGTAACGTAGACGTAGAACGCAGGCCTTGGGCTGCGGAACGGCTGACACCGTAGGCATGTCGCGTCGCCCGCCTCCAGCTCGCCCACACCACAACACTCGCGTCGCCCTACAACAAAGAGTATTGATACACTCGATCAGGGAGGGGTTCAGTGGTTTAAATGTTGCTGGATTAGCGGTCACCGCCGAAAGCTTCACAACCCCCCCCCCCCAGCACCTATTCCGGACATACCCTGCCGGATCCCGGGGACCCCCCCCCCCCCGTGGCCCACGCGGAAGGGGGGGGGGGGGGGGGGCAGATATACATGGTGGAAGGCAGGCATGGTGGAAGAGGGGGGGGGGCAGTAGTAGAAGCCCTGGAAGAGGGTTCGCAGCGGGTGGATTTTTACCCGCTGATTAACGCACCATGTAGGGAGGGGGGGGGGGGGAGCAAGAGCTAGTTTCGCCTAATTTTGGACAACAAACGCATAGACAAAAGAAGAGAAGAGAACGAAACATTCTCGTCTGCGGCGTGTTATTGTGAGCCAAAACCCGGCCAAAACGTGAAAAACGACTGCTTCCTATCTATTAAAATTCATGCGGTCTATTCTATTAAAATTCACCCCCCCCACCCCGGCGGAAAATGGTGGAGCTGTCGGTGCCGAAATCCCACCTGCGCCGCTGGGAGGGGGGGGGGGGAAAACCCCGCACCTTGCAACCCTGCCTATCCCAAAAACTTTCGCACCCACCCCCCCCCCCCCCCTATTTCCCATAGCTAAATTTTTTAGCGTAAACGCGACACAAGTTTTGCTTGTGGCGCTGCACCAAATATGTTACGAACAAAAATCCATCCCAAAACTCGCGATTTGTACGTCAATCCACTGGGCCACACCCCTCTTCGAAAAATTGTCGATTTTACCCTCCCTCTGGCCCAATTTTTGTGGGCCCTCACTTCATCCCCCCCCCCAACCTTTTCACAAACAAATCAAACAGGACAGCTAGCAGTACCGGGTCGTCGATGGAGTGGGGGGTGCGGCGGCCGACGCAGTAGAGAGAGCGGCCTTGCTCGCTTCACGCGCTGACTGCTGGCGGTGACGATGCCGACGCAGCCGTCGAGGCCGCCGAAGTTGACGGAGTTTCCAGTTCTCGGCTATACGCAACTCGGCGCCGTCCATGCGGGTCGCGGCCGCCACCAGCTGTCTTCTCGCTTTCCCAACGTCGCAATAGCTTACAAAACGTCCAAAGTTCGGCAATAAAACGAGACGCTTAAGCTCAAAATTATGACACACCTCCCACTCAACAGCATTCTTCTGGCTCGGTGCTGCCTTTACCTCCAGTTCCGCTTGCACAGCACTCGTCCAAGGAATAGCGCCGATCAGACGCGACGCGATGTCGACGTTGAACCGACTGACGACAGCTTCCCATGCGGGACCCAAAGAGAAACAGCCCTTATCGCCAGTACGCTGTCAAATAACCCCGCAAGGCGTTCTGCTGCTGCACCTGCCCTCCCGCCACTGCTGCTCCTCATTCACGACGATTTCTCCATTTTTCAGCGCTTTCCTCGAGTCGACGACAAAAAGTGAGCATGCAGAAAATTGAAATTTTCGGGCGAGTGGCGTATCGTCCTAACCCACTATAATTAGATTTAGAGCGCTCTAATTTTTTTGTCAGCATACGGGCCCAGAAGCTTTTTTCCCTCAGTACTGTAGAATTCAGACCAAGGAATGGGTCTAAAAAGGAAAAGGCGCAATGGGGCTGTTGACCCCTCTTTTACAAATTCCGATATTTCTTAACATTGTCGCTTGTTTTTCCACTCCTAAGAAAATCAATCACTTGCCATTACATTTCGGCCTGTTTCTCAGCGTTACCGCTGGAGAGTTCGTCCAGATACGAATTGGACGTCACTGACTCATAAATTTGGTCGCAGTATTTTGGTGCGAAAAAATCTAGCAGCGTAATTAGGGGGTCGGCTTGGGGGATTGCACGTTCACACCGTGGCGACTGAGTAACGCCACACGGTCGGCTGGGTCGTTCTCGTTCCGCTTTGCTCGCGCGATGGATTCAAGCGAAGAAGGCGCTTTTTTTTGTTACACCCCACCGCGGTTATGAGTCTAATGAGTTGCGCGTCCCGTGCCTCTCATTTGCGAAGGGGTACATGCAAATTGAAGATTGTTTGCGAGTGTCGTTTCCTGTAGTGCGGACCACAGCGATTGATGGACGTCTAGGATTCGTAGGCTTGATAACCAAGCGGGCAATAGTGGTGAGGAGTGTCGTGTGATGGTTGACTTGATGCTTGCAGTTGCAGGTCACCGCTAACCCAACCCAGAGAGAGAGCGACGCGTGCGAGGCCGTCGTCTCTATCTTCTACTGCTCATGCTGGAGCTGTGACTCCCTTCCTCCAGCCAGCTGCTCTCCCTCGAGCCAGGGGCAGCCATCCCCACGTGCTGCTCGCTCGCGGTCTCGCGTCGACGACAACACTGCCAGGCGCTGCTTCGGCAGTGCCCCCTCCTCGATCAAAACGGTCGGCTGTGATTCCACCACCACCAACAACAATCTTCCCAGAATCTACCTACCAAGCGCGGTGTTGCCCAGCACTCACAAGCCTCTGATTCTCTTGCACCGTTGTCGCTCGCGTCGTCGTCTTCGCAATGTTCTCAGTGCTCACTGCTCAACAAGGACAGGCGCAGTCCGGTACGTTTTGCTCCTCCTTCGTCGGCAAGTTCCGCATTCTCTGTTGTCGTCCCAGGCGCTGGCGCTGACATCTCAAGCGTCTCCTCTCTGTTGGCCAACAACTACGCCGCTCTCGGCGGCTTCGGCCCGGCCAATGGCGGTGGTGCTTTATCCTTCGGCCTGCCTCCGGCCCCGCAGGCGATGACGCCCATTGGGCCGCCGGCGGGCGGGGGAGGCGGCAGCGGCGGCGGCTCGAGCGAGTACGGCGGCGGGCCCTCTGGTGGTGCTTCGGGCGCCCTCCAGCCCGTGGGCGGGGGCGACGTTGGTGGGCCTGGCCAGGGTGCGAGTCAGCAGCAGCCTGGCGCGGGGGGCGCTGGCGGCGCTCCCGGCGGCAGTCAGGCGATGTTCCTGGCCCCGCGCCGGCCCAGTCACGGCGTGGAGGGCCGGTCGATCATGCTGCGCGCCAACCACTTCCAAGTGCGCATCCCCGGAGGCATAATCCAGCAGTACCAGGTCGACATCATGCCCGACAAGTGTCCCCGGCGCGTCAACCGGTGCGTGTCGAGTGTTGAAAGTCGCTCGAGTCACCCACCACACCCTTCCCCGACGCCGTTGCAGCGAGATCGTGGCCACGATGGTGCACGCCTACAATAACTACTTCAATAATTCGCGGCCCGTCTACGACGGCAAAAAGAATATGTACACTCGCGACCCACTGCCGTTCGGACGCGAAAGGGTCTGTCTTTGTCCGGTATCTTTATCCTTTACCGTCTTCTTATTTATACGCCCAGGCGGATCTGGACGTGACGCTGCCGTCGGACTCAGCGGTGGAGCGTCAGTTCAGCGTCTCCATCAAGTGGGTGGGACAGGTGTCGCTGTCCGCCCTCGAGGACGCCATGGACGGCCGTATCCGGACCGTGCCCTTCGAGTCCGTCCAGGCCATGGACGTCATACTCAGGCACCTGCCCAGCCTCAAGTGAGCGCCCCACTCGACTAACCACCTTTCATTTCCGTCAACTCAACTGTACCCATGCCGTCAGCTCAACTATACACATTCTGTACACCTCTGGGCTAGCTGCGCGACACTGCAGAATTGTTGGCGACGCACGCACGCACGCACGCACGGTAGACAGCCCATTCCTAGGTACACGCCTGTGGGCCGTTCGTTCTTCTCACCGCCTCTGGGCGGCATCGGTGCGGCGGGCGCGATGGGGGGTGGGGCGCACGGCGGCTACGGGGCCGGCATGCCGCCCGACTCCAAGTTGGGCGGCGGCAGGGAGGTCTGGTTCGGCTTCCACCAGAGCGTCCGGCCTTCTCAGTGGAAAATGATGCTCAATATTGACGGTGAGCGCGTCGCTGTCGTGGCGGATCCAGTGGGAGCGATGCCCATGAAACGGAAGGACAGGGATGTGTGGAGGAATGTGGCCAGCGCACCTCCTTTTTCAGATAAAGATGCTGCTAGATAATCGGAGATCCAACAATTTTTGCTTGGGGCGTCTGCCCAAACAACCGCAAAGAAAGCCGAACCTCCATTTCAGCGGTGTCCCCATTATGCAAAATACGATTTCTAATCCCCCCTCTCCCAAAACAACTTTCTGTCTGGATCTGTCACTTTTCTGCACCGGTGTGGGGACATGTCAGAAGCGTGAGACGGGGTGCGGTGGTTCAGTGTCGGCGACGGCCTTCTACCGCGCGATGTCGGTGATCGAGTTTATGGCCGAGGTGCTGGAGCTGCCGACGCAGGCGCTGGCCGAGCGCCGCTCCCTCAGCGACGCGCAGCGCGTCAAGTTCACCAAAGAGATTCGCGGCCTCAAGGTCGAGATCACCCACTGCGGACAGATGAAGCGCAAGTACCGCGTCTTCAACGTCACCAGAAGGCCCGCCCAGACGCAGACGTGAGACGCAACGATTATTACGAACAACTCGACATGAATCTGTGGCTCACAACTGAATCGATTTCAGCTTCCCTCTACAGCTGGAGAATGGCCAAACCATTGACTGCACCGTCGCCAAATACTTCTTCGACAAATATCGCTTCCAGCTCAAGTAGGCCTAGTCGATGGATTTGCTCGCCAGGAATGGGTAAACACCCCACTCTCTCTAGGTACCCCCACCTGCCCTGCCTCCAGGTGGGCCAGGAGCAAAAGCACACCTATTTGCCGCCCGAAGTCTGCAACATCGTGCCGGGCCAGCGCTGCATCAAGAAGCTCACGGACACGCAGACCTCGACCATGATCAAGGTGACGAAATTTTTTTTTGCATTTTTCAATTTTATTTTCAAAATTTCGTAGGCGACTGCGCGAACGGCGCCGGAGCGCGAGAGGGAGATCGCGAATTTGGTGCGCAAGGCGGAGTTCAACGCCGACCCGTTCGCGCACGAGTTCGGCATCGCCGTCAACCCCACCATGACCGAGGTCAAGGGACGCGTCCTCAACGCGCCCAAACTCCTCTACGGCGGCCGCGTGAGTGCCACACTCTCTGTGACTGCGATCATAGGTGCCCGCGGAAACTCGTTGGGGCCCCGTCATTGAGGGGGGGGGGGTACGGTCATACCTGTAACCGGGAATTTGACCTGGGGTTGGGGTTGGAGGGTTCGAGCACTTTCGGAGGGGGGGTAGGGTAAAAATCTGGAGGGGGGGGGGGGTCGGGGAAGGAAAAAATAGGCTCTTTTGGCCGATTTTTAGTCAAAAATACACTGTAAAAACTTTAAAATATTCACCTTTTAAAATTTCCGGGGGGGGGGCACTGGCGGATCCAGGATTTTCTGACAGAGGGGGGAGAAGGTCAATTTTTTTTCACCGCACAAACTATACTACTATGGAATAGACAAAAATGACGGGATTTCGCAGCTCCCTTACGAATCAAACGTGAGTTGGAAGAGAACCACAGCGCCGCAGGCGAAAATTTTGCGCTTTTGAGTGCCTAAATCCAAGGAAAACGTCAAAATCTGCCTGTTTTCCCTTGTGATCGCCCTTCTTTCCTGTTTCTCCCCCTGATCTCTCCCCCTCCTTCCTCCCCCCCCCAAATCTGAGCTGACAGGAGGGGGAGACCCCCCTCTTCTCCCCGTCTGGATCCCCGTCTGGTCTGGGGGGGGGGGGGTTGGGTGGGGTTTCGCACAAACCTGGAGCAGAGGAAGGTCAAAACCAGCACCTGGGGAAGGAAACTCCCCACCCCATAGTTACAAGTATGGTGCGTTGTAAATCTGGATTTTCGGGATGGCTTCGTACTCCACAATTTCACGTATATGGGCATTTGGGTAGTTTTATGCCGCAGCACAGCGTCGATATGCGCACACACCTATGAGCGGAGTGGAGCGGCGCGTTGCAGACGAAGGCGACGGCGCTGCCGGCGCAGGGCGTGTGGGACATGCGCGGCAAGCAGTTCCACACGGGCATCGAGATCAAGGTGTGGGCGATCGCCTGCTTCGCCCAGCAGAACCACGTCAAGGAGAGCGAGCTGCGCGCCTTCACCGAGCAGCTGAGGCGCATCAGCAACGACGCGGGCATGCCCGTCATCGGACAGCCCTGCTTCTGCAAGTACGCCGTCGGCGTCGACCAGGTACGCCTGCGTGCCTGCCTGCGTGCGTGCGTGCGTGCCCCCGCCTTCCTTCTTTCCCTGCCGTTTCCAATGCATACCCTTCATACATGTAACTGGTCAAGTGCATGGGTAGACCCTATTTTGGTTTAAAAGAGCTGTTCGATCCCCATTCCAAAACTTTACACACCCCCCCCCCCATACCCATGCCCCAAGGCTTCCAGATCGAAATTCCGATTTCACGTATGATACCCTAGCCCGTACTGTCTGAAAGGACGGTGTGCATGCAACACGACGACACGACTGCACTGCTGCAGGTTGAGCCGATGTTCAAGTATCTCAAGCAGACCTTCCAAGGTCTGCAGCTCGTCATCGTCGTCTTGCCGGGCAAAACGCCCGTTTACGGTGGGCACGCAGGCCTTTGTAGTAACGCCTTTTTGCCTGTACTTTGTGGAGCCATTTTTTAGCGGAGGTGAAACGCGTGGGCGACACGGTGCTGGGTCTGGCGACCCAATGCGTGCAGTCGAAGAACGTGATGCGGACGACGCCGCAGACGCTGTCGAATCTCTGCCTCAAGATCAACGTCAAGCTGGGCGGCGTCAACTCCATCCTCCTGCCCGCCGTCAGGCCGCGCGTCTTCAACGAGCCTGTCATCTTCCTCGGGGCCGACATCACACACCCGCCAGCGGGCGACTCCAAGAAACCCAGCATCGCAGCGGTACGTACGCCGACTCTCTGGAATTGAAAGCCCCCACCCCCCATACCTGTAACCGGTCAGGCCAAGTAAAACTGTAAGCCTGGCACTCTGCTCTCCCTCAGATCGTGGGCAGCATGGACGCGCACCCCAGTCGGTACGCGGCAACGGTTCGGGTGCAGCAGCACCGGCAGGAGATCATCACGGACATGACGAACATGGTCCGAGAGCTCCTCATCCAGTTCTACCGCTCCACACGCTTCAAGCCCACCCGCATCATTCTCTACCGGGACGGCGTCAGCGAGGGACAGTTCTTCAATGTGAGTGCCGCCAGCGACACTGCTGTCAAATCAACTCAAAACCATGTTTGCATTGACGCAATCACCGAGACAGTACAGGTACCCTGAACCACGCACGAGCTACGAGGGGCGATGCATCATATAATAGCACTGTATCACTATCATGGCGTCCTTTAACCACGACGGAAGGTGGGCCGCCCACCTGGCACGGATTCCTGTGCCGTCCGACACCGAAACGATGTGGCATTCGTGCCTTGCCCAAGGGGCTCTTGCTACGCAGCGTCATGAGCGGGTTTCGAACCGGCGACCTTGCGAGCGTTGGTCCATCCCCCTATCCACAGCGCCACACAGGACATGCTGTCTTGGGCCGCACGCCGCCAACAGTTGTTTTCTTCTCTGTGCAGGTGCTGCAGCACGAGCTGCGCGCGATGCGCGAGGCGTGCATGATGCTGGAGCGCAACTACCAGCCTGGCATCACGTTCATCGCGGTCCAGAAGCGCCATCACACGCGCCTCTTCGCCGTCGAGAAGAAGGACCAGGTGGGCAAGGCCAACAACATCCCTCCCGGCACCACCGTCGACGTCGGCATCACCCATCCCACCGAGTTCGACTTCTACCTCTGCAGTCACGCCGGCATACAGGTGCGCGCGCCTGCGTGCGTGCGTGCGTGCGTTGCTGCACGAGGCGTGCGCGCGTGCAGGGCACCTCTCGTCCGTCGCACTACCACGTGCTGTGGGACGACAACAACCTGTCGGCGGACGAGCTGCAGCAGCTCACCTACCAGATGTGCCACACGTACGTGCGCTGCACGCGCTCCGTCTCCATACCCGCGCCCGCCTACTACGCCCACCTCGTCGCCTTCCGCGCCCGCTACCATCTCGTCGACCGAGAACACGACAGGCGAGTTGGCCAGAGATCCAGATCCTCAACACCCGCACGCACGCACGCACGCTCAATTGACTGCGCGTACTTTCAGTGGCGACGGAAGCCAGCCGTCGGGCACGAGCGAGGACACGACGCTCAGCAATATGGCCAGGGCGGTGCAGGTATTGCGCGTCTCTATATGGACTCATTTTGAAGGGGGTCAGAGGCTGAAACGCTAATTTCTAGGTCCACCCCGACGCCAACAATGTCATGTACTTCGCCTGATGACTCCTTTGGAACGTTTTACTTACGCGACACAGCCAAGCAACCCTGCTTTGCTGACGATGATGACACAAGCAAGAGAGCGAGGCTGACCAATGCGTCTCTCTGGCCGCTCCAAGCATCCATCTCTCTCTCTCTCTCTCTCCTTCTTTCTGTCTTTGTTAGAAATGCAAGAACACAGAGAGGGCGGCCGTGTGTCCCCGTCACAGCTTGTCATGTCGCGCGTTTCTTACTTGTGCGTACGTTGAAGGAAGCTGCCAAACGCATTCACAGCTCTCGTCCGCCTGCCTGTCTGCGCGCGTGCGTGCGTGCGTGCGTGCGCGTCAACTCATTCGCGTCGTGTGTACATAGCGCGCATGCGCGTGTGGTCCCCATCCCCACGTCTGCGTCCGTGCAGGCTGCTCCGTTAAGAGACCTCCTCGCCCCCGCTGTCTGTCCATGCCTGCTGCTGCTCATGTTCTCGCGTGCGTGCGCGCGCGCGGTCCCTTTCATAGGCAACGGTCTTTTCGCATCCTCTGTCGTTTCGCCACGCGTGCGTGCCCCTGTGTCTGGCTGTTACTCCACGACCGCACTATCCCCCAGTGGTGCGTCAAGTAAATGTTGTAGCCTCTCTCCCTCTCGTCGTGGCTTTCTTTCTCCACTGTCGATCTGTTCCGTTGCAAATGCCACCCCCGACTACGGTAGGCGGCGGAGGACGCGACCGCGACGCGGCCGCTTGTGTCTCTCGAGTTTTGGGTCGGACTTTGAGGCGCGCGTACGCGTTCCGTCTCCGTCACTCGCTTGTGTCCAAGCTCTCAACGTCGCCTTCGTTCGTTGGGAGGCGCGCGCCCGCACTCAGCTCGTCAAGCTCGCCCGCGTCGCGGCCGCGTCGTCCGCCGCCTTCCAAAAGAAACAACTGGTGGTCTCGTCCTCACGGACTAGAAGCCGAACCAACAAAGGAACCACTGGAGCAAGATGACAGTGCAAGCAAGTTGTCGTGGTCAGCGCTGCCAATCACCGTCGTTGATGTCTGTGCGCGCGCGCGAACGAAGGCGCTGTCTAGACAATTTCCATGCTCGCACGCACTGATCGAACGCCGCACGCGCGCGCGCGATCTTTGTTCAACCGCTGCTGTCGGCCTGTCGTCAAAAAAAGCGTTCAAAGGCAGGCACGCGAGGAGAGGCGAAAAGACGGCAGGCCGAGAATTTGTTTGTCTGTTTTTGTAAGCAGCCGACTTGGTGCGTGCCCTTTGCGTTGTCGTCGTCGGCGTTTCTCTGCAATTTCAATTTTGTGACGCGATGCAGGAATACACGCTCGCCACCGTGTGTCCCTCGTCCCCGTATTGACGAGCCCGTATGAATCGTGTCGACAGGTTGAAACAAAGGAAATGATGCACTGCACAGGACTGCTGAGGCCGACAGCTAAAATGACCATTCACAATCTGTACATGTTCGACGCGTCGGGCAACTGCATTCTGTACAGGGAGTGGCACAGGGAGAAACATCCCAACATGTCCAAAGACGAGGTAGTAGTGTGCATTGTACACTCGTAAGAGTAGGTTAGAGCTAAATTCCGTGTAATCTCCTAGTACACCGAAATAGCGCTATGTCGGCTGACGTGTTTTACTATTGTTTTTTGAGATTTTTATTGTGTATCCTTGATCCCCCCCCCCCCACACGGTCCGGAGACCACTACACTCCAATCGGCCTGACCCGCTGCCAGATATGGGCCCCAGCCGAAACTCAACCCGCACAATTCGACCAATATCTACCTAAATAGCGCCCCTTAAAGCCCATTTTGAGAAACCGATGCCTATATCCGGACATTCCCCCCCCCCCTGCCCACTCGGCCGAATACCTTGTTACGTGAACGAATCGTATGCTTGCGTGCGAGGTAGTTTAGGAGTTCAAGTTGATGTACGGCATGCTGCACTCGCTGCGCAGTTTCGCCGACAAGTTGGCCTGCGTCGACGGGTGCGTGTGCGTGGTCTAATTAATTAGTCGATGCTCGGGTGTTGTCCACAGGAAGCAGCGGTTCCGCTGCTACGAGACGAACGCGTACGCGCTGCACTCGTTCGAGACGCCCACCGGCGTGCGCATCGTCGTCAACACCGACACGGACGCGGCAGGCATGGAGGAGCTGCTCAGACAGGTCTACGCCCAGGTGCGCTTCATGCCGTCCCCCCCCCATACCTGTAACTGGGGAGGGGGATTTGGGGCCCCACTATTTCTCCACCACCCCCCCCCCCCAACACCCCCAGAATTTTCCCAAAGGATTTTCACCATGTCGAAAACAGTAAAAGTGAGTAAATGTTGGTGTTTTTCAGTGCTTTTCAGTGTTATATGACCATAAAAGAGCTAAATAACACTATTCAGAGCCAATTTATACCGGTTTGCGACCAACAAGTTCCAGTATAAGTCAAAAAGTGGTCGGCTACCCCCACTTTTTGCTCTGGCGACCCCCCCCCCCAGAATTTGGCCCTTTAGCCCCCCCCCCCCACTCTGCCAGACCCGGTTACAGGTACGCCCCCATACCTGGAACGTCTGCAGGTGTTACCATACTCCTATAGTCTCAGGGGACGTCCTCCCCCCCAGAATTATTTCAAAGTGTTTTCAACCTGTCCAAAATGATGAAACTGCGTTTTGGGGGTACTTTTCAGTGTTTGCTGTGACTGTAAAGGCAACTCAGTAACGCTCCTTAACCCATTTTTAACCGAAAAGTAGACTAGGTATCCAGCTAGACGCTATTTGGCTCTGGGGACCTTCCGCTCCACTCGATCGAATCGGAGGTCCACCCCCCGCCCCTTCCTAGTCTGCCTCTCAGCCTGACCTCATATGGTATATGCCCCTCCCCGCTGTTCAGTTGCATGCTACGGACACGACCTTCCACTCAACCACTAGCGGATCCAAGGGGGGGGGGGGGGGGGCGTGCCCCCACCTGTCGTGGTCGGCAAAGGGGGGCAGCGGGGGCAGGCGCTGGGGCAGAGAAGGGGCCGAGGGCAGGCGTTGGGGGCAGAGAAGGGGCAGGGGGCTGTCGTTGGGGGCAGAGAACGTCGCGGGGGCAGGCAAAGGGGGCGGAGGGGTTCCCAGACGAGAGGGAAGAGGGACGAATCGGACTAATATTGGCCAATTTTCCTTAGATTTACACACTTATAACCGGAAAATGTTTGCCTGCGGCGCTGTAGTGTATGGACGACTGCGTTTGGACTAAGGTTTTGACTCTATATTTTGGTTCAGTTCGCCCATCGAAAGTAGAGATGCACGTAAGGCGCGTAAAGGGGCAAGGGATGCAAGCTGACCTAATGTGACTGTTTCGCCCAATAAAATAATGCTCAGATGTAGGTTGGAAAACCAAAATTTTCGCCTGCGGCGCGCGCTTTTGTGCATACTTTTTGGCCACAACTCATGCTAAATTCCTTGAAATTCTAAGGAATGAGGCAGTTAACATTGAAAATTTTCGCCTGCGGCGCGATTTCGAAAACTTGAACAAAATGCCTCACGTATTCTACTAAAAACAACCTAAAGAACCGCAAAAATGCAAAATGTGTGTTTTGTAGCGACACTGTCTGTTGTAAGTGTTGAAAAACATGCGAAAAGTGGGCTCCAGCGCCTAACGCGCGAAATATAGCTCTCCAATTGAAATTTAAGCCGAAAAAAAATTTGAGCTGGCCCCCCCCTGTCAGAAAATCCTGGATCCGCCAGTGCACTCAACCCCACTTAGGTGTACGTCGAGTGCCTGGTCAAGAACCCGCTCGTGAAGGACCCGCGCAGCAGCGGCCAGATCACTTCCGAACTGTTCCTCAGTCGGCTCGACGCGCTCGTGCAAGGACACAGCAGTTTCGCCGCTGCATCCTAACCTCCTGACCTCTTTTGTCCAGCTGTGATTACGATTTCGACGATCTGCGGGCTGTTACCGGCCGTAGTAGAGTTGAACTTGCGCGATACAGTAAGCGGAAATTGCGCTACATACCGTAGCGTTTGGAATAGAGCCACCGTGAAGAATCAGCATTTGGAAATTCGGTTTCTTGTTGTCATGCGCTTGTTTTAGGGCTCCAGCATTTGCTTGCCTACGGCGCATAATCATAACCGACTTTAATGGGAGGCCTGTAATAAGTCAAACTGCGTGAATAATGCAAGAGGAGGAAGACACACCGTACGACGAGGGCGATTGGCACCCTCTGAGCGCCGAATACGAAAGCCTCAACTATGAGATCTGCGACTGCAAGCTCAGCAGGCGTCTAGAGAGGCAGCCGCAGCACCAGGTGAGTCACCTAGAGGCGAGTCCTTAGCCAACAGTGCAGTCAGTGGATCAATCATTGTGCAATCATGCAATCAGCGCACGAGGGGCGATGACGATGTATCTAACAGAAATAACACTGCATCACTATCACAACGGCGTGGAATACCAGCGAAGGAAGGTAGTCCGATTTGGCACGGATTTCGCCCCGAAGCCCTGGAGCCGCCCGACACCGAAGAAATGAGGCGTCCATTGTCCATCCTTTACCCAAGGGGATTAGTGGCACAGTGACCGTATGTATGTGAGTGAACCACGCGAGCGTGCCGATACGACACCACATACCACTGAGCTACTGGTTTTCGCTCTGCGGAAGATCCATCTAACCATTCGGACTGCAAAATATCACTCTTCTGTCTGTTAATTTTTTCTCTTGTTTTCTTGTACTGTACTGACGCTCTATCTGCCTGTCGGTCTATCTGACGGACTGATGGTCTCGCTTGTAGACGGTGCTGCTGCGTCAGACGGTGAATCGCTGGATAGTGGCCTTCTGGGTGGGCGTGCTGACGGCGCTGGTCGCCTGTTTCATTGACATCTCCGTCTACTACTTGTCCGAGCTCAAGTTCAACTACATTTTGCGCTCCGGTCGGCCAGTTCATGATTAGGCATGCAATGCGATTGCTTCGAATCGAAGGTGTCGTCTTGAGTGTGCTGCAGTGTTCGAGCGGTGTCGCATCGCGGGCTGCATGCACTACGCGCTGCTGGCTTGGATCGGATTCAACTGCGCCTTCGTCTGCGTCGCCAGCCTGCTCGTCGTCTACTTCGCCGGCGTAAGCTGCCTTGTTGTTTGTTGGGCGCCTACCATCCTCCTAGCTAGTGGCTGCGTTGTTTCCAGCCTGTGGCGGCGGGCAGCGGTATCCCGCAGATCAAGTGCTTCCTCAACGGGGTCATGATCCCGGGCGCGGTGCGCATCAAGACCCTTCTCGCCAAGGCCGTCGGCGTCGCCTTCTCCGTCGCCGGTGGACTCGCCGTCGGCAAGGTTTTGGCTTCTACTTTTCCTCTGTGCATGTGTGTGTGCGTGCGTGTGATTCAATTTTGTGGTGTAGTCAGCCCAGACGACCGATTTATAGTTGGGTTTTCATTCAGTATAGTTGTGACGCTATGCAATGGCGCAATGTACAAGCGATGCGAAGCGAAGCAATCGATACTTCTAGACAGCAACGGCGATCTAGTCTATCTGCTAAATCAGCTACAAATGAATCATCTTTGCCCGTCATTCAGATGGGCCCGTACATTAACTTTTGTTGTTGAACGCAATGGTGGTCTGTGGATTGTTGCGGGGTGCGAGCGAGCTTGCCCTTTTTTGTTTTTTTTTGTCAGTTGTTGCAAAAGTAGGTTGAAGTAACGTAATGTAGCAAGGAAAACTACTTTTCGATAACTGGAGTCATCTCGGCTTTAGCAGAACTTGTGGGGGGAGGGGACCCGCACTAGTTCATGTATGGTTGGCGTGGGTATATGGTCTGTGGTCACTAGGGAACTAGGGTATGTGGAACTAGGGCGCAGTGGTGGCAACCTTTCTTGGTTTCTTTTTCTTCTTGTCCATAGCGCACCACCGCGACGCGACTGTAGTCGACGTCTGCCAAGTAGACGTCGTCCGTGTAGACGAGACGGAGAGAGAACTGGCCGTAGGAGCTTGCCATTTTCACCCTGTAGTCGGCGCACTTCGAATCGTATCGAATCAGCTGACCGTCTCGGCGCATTTCCACGCAATGCTCTTGTAGCAGCTTGTTGGTGGGAGAGGAGTGCCTGGCGACGATCACGGTGGCGCGGTGCAGACCAGACTCGGAGCACGCGAGCGCGCCGAAGTAGAGCCGGTGGGAGTCGTTGAGCAAGTAGCCGCAAGGAATGGAGAGCTGCGTGTCTCCTCGTGGAGACAGCAACTCGCTCGTCGTCTCCAGCACGCTGCCGCGCACCATCAAATCCTTGACTCTGAGCGAATGCTTCTTCAGCATGGAAGAATCGTCGTCGGCATCTTGGTAGATGTGGAACGCGTGGATCTCACTCCACTTTAGCGAATTCGTCAGCCGTTGCGCCACCGCGTACATCTTCTCGATTTGCGGAAGATTTGCCGGGCCCAGCACTTGGATGGTCTTCTCATTGTCGATGGCCACGTTCATGGTCCCCTTCAACTTCTTGCTCGTTTGCACCTCTCGATTCTTGGTCTTTGGCCGTTCTGTTTGCGTTTCACTGCCGATGACGATCTTCTCTTGCGTCTCTGTCTGAATTGCGACGCTTTGCAAGCAGAGCTGCTTCTTTGACTTTGGCGCGTTCCTCGGAACGACAACGAAGTCAGTCTGGCATTCCTGATGTCGTGTCGGCTTTGGCCTTTCCCGTTTATCAGTGTCCCTTTGATCATTGGTGTCGTCGTCCTCCCCATAGGCGACTATAGTGAGGTCAGCGTGTGTGGGCTGCTGCCTCTGCTGGACTATCTGGTGGACGCCTGGTGCCAAGCGTACTCTTGGCTGCTCTTGGAAGGTCATGCCCAGTACACGTGCACAGAAGGCTTGCAAAGGACGTTTAACCAACCAGCCAAAACGCCTCGAAATTTGATTCGTGTAATAGTGTAGACAAAACTGTACGGCTTGGCGCTCGTATAGTGAGTAGAACATGGAGTTAGAGACGAACTTGGTGGCGTATAGAGGCGTCGTCACGAAGACGTGCGGTTTTGAAGCTGGAACAAATGGTTCCAAGTGCTGAGATAGAAGTTCTTCGGGTCGGTAGCGCAGCCCGTAATTCTGAAGCATGAACAGTTCCATTCGATATTGACTATAGACCACTCTGGCAACTGTGTATTTATGGTTCCAACAATGGTCTTCCAACTGGTCTGAAAAGGGAACAAATGTGATCGTGACCGTAGAGACGCGCCAGAGAAACGCCACCTCTGCAGTTGCCGCAGTTGTGATCAATGTGGTAGTGGAGGCGACTTGTTTCGTATATCCTCTGCCCGTTGGGCGGCAGAGCCGCAAGCAGCGCTTCCGCGAAGATAGGGAACATCAGAACTACTGGTGTCACAAGCAGCAGTTCTCTCTCGGCCGGGAGAAACAGCACAAAGAAACTGCCAATGCCTCCGAGTAAAACTAAGTTGTCGGCGAGCGAGAAGGCCTTGCAGCACTGCGCTCTTTCCACGTCGCTTGCAATTTTGAGGGCGCTGAACGCACTCAGGACGTTGACGTAGTAGCAGATACATTGTCCCAGCAGGTTCCAATGCATCAGTTGACAGAAGATGAGGAGCGCTGCCACGAATATGGCGTAGAACAGCACCGACGCCTTGTAGGCCTGGAAGTGCGGGGCGTCCATCGCTCTCCTGCTGGGCTCCATCTTCTCCACGCCGTCTGGGTCGAATCCTTGTCTCCTCCTGTAAATGTCGAAGCAAACAATTCGCCGTCGTCCTTTCGACTTTCAGAGACGCGCGCGCGTGATATGGGCCGCAGTCGCGTACGCCTTCGCTGCCGACTGGAAGTGTGGAGGCTGCTAGCTGGGACTGGACGCCCGATGACTGGGCGCCGCCGTCTGAGAGGACGGAACGGCGGAGAGCGAGATTTTTTTCGGCCGCTCGCCGCTCCGTCTTCCGCTCGCTGAGACTGAAAACAGGCGACGGGCGGCCGACGAGCGGTCGCGGGCCCGCCGCGATTCAGATAGCGCCACGTCGGCTTTGGCACAACGCCGCTGCTTTGCCTTAGTGCCGATAGACGGAGCGGAAGGGAGGGAGGGATGGCGTGGCGTGGCGCAGGCAACTTCCTCTGCCCAACCCAATCGTTTAGGCGTCTCCTCGGCTCGGCCCCTTGCGCACGCGCCTGCACACTTTGTAGCGGTCGCGTTGAACCGCACGTGGAGGCGCCGGGAATTTCAGCGCAACGTCAGACGCGGCTAGTGCACCGCACGCGGTTATGAGATTCGTTTTCGGGCACAGAATTGTACCGTTCTATTGTCAGGCGCCAGCCGGTCTGGGAACATTAGTTGCGCCAGCCCAAAGTGCCCTCCAATATCCTCGCTCGCTCCCAGGACAGTAGCAACGCGGGCAGCACTCACTCTCAGTAGACGGTCTACTAGTCCTTGTTTTTTTTAGCTGAGTCATCCTGCCTGTGGTCGCCGAGTAGTGAACAGTGAAAAGCGGTGATGGGGTGAATCTCACAATCTGACATTGTATGACACGTACATTGTATTACCATGCGAGATAACGTATACATTCAAAAAAATCAACGCGCGCAGTATCGATTCGTGTATTTAACGCGCGTAATAACAAATCAAATCAATGTTTTTATTGATGCAAGCACCGACACAGTACAGGGACCGTAAACCAACGCACGGGGTACGAAGGGGCGATGCATCATAATAACACTGTATCACTAACACTACCTACGGCGTTCTTCTCCCGCAAGGGAAGGGGCCGCCACCGCACGGACGGGCCGAAGCCCCGCCCCCCCACCGAGGCAATGAGAGCGATTCATCCCTTGCCCAAGGGGATTCGTGACTCAGTGACCTCAGTGGAAGGGAGTTGAACCCCCGACCACGAGCGCGCCGAGCACGACGCATTACCACTGAGCCACTACGCTCTCCACAACAAATGACAAATCACCTTCGAGCCAACTTGACGGCCGTGCAGAGGCACTGGCTTGGGGGCGCCATGGACCCTACCGTTCAGGGTCACTTTTGCGTCTAGCTAGACCCAATGGATGCTTTCGCGCTTGCTAAATCGTGCGTTTAGCTAATGTTTGACACTAACCATCTGTGCCGCTACGCTCGCACATTGCGCGTGCGTGCAAATGCAACACGTGTGAACTGGACACGCAGAGCATTTGAAAGAAAGCTCGGCTATTGAATACTGCATCCTATTGAACGCGCGCCTATCGGCGATTGACCTCAGGACTTGCGTTGACTTCAGGAAGGTCCCATGATCCATTCGGGCGCTGTCATCGCCGCCGGCGTCTCACAGGGCCGTTGCGTCAGCGTCCCCATGGACTTTGGAGTAGGAATCGTTATTTGAGTTGTTCTTTGGAATATTTGATATTAATAATAATTGGCTAAATTGCAGTTTTTCCACTACTTCCGCAACGATCGAGAGAAGCGCGACTTCGTCAGCATGGGCGCGGCGGCGGGCGTCGCCGCGGCTTTCGGCGCCCCCATAGGTATGTACATAGGTACACTTGAAAGTGAAGCTACATACATAGGTACCACATGCAAGGTTGCTGTCGCTTAGCGACTTACGGTGTACTTGTCACTTTTTGTTTTGATTTTCAGGCGGTGTGCTCTTCAGCCTTGAAGAAGGGGCGAGCTTTTGGAACCAGGCCCTCACCTGGCGTATGGTTCGTTGCTTGTGGCATCGTTTCAAAATGTTCAAAATCACGAACGTTTTTGTTGTCGTCTTTTTTTAGTTCTTTTCGTCGATGGTCTCCTCTTTCTGTTTGAGTCTGGTGCTGAGCGTCTTCTACGGCCGGGGCGGTATCCTGTCCTGGTCGGGCCTGGCCAACTTTGGCACGTTCACGGTAAGCACCATGCAGCATCTGTATGCTAATACTGCAGCATGCGGATCATACGGTACCGCGCAATTTTCGAATGTCAACTACAACGGCTGGGAGATCGTCCTCTACCTCTGCATCGGCGCGCTGGGCGGTCTCACGGGCGCGCTGTTCAACGCGATCAATCTCAAGATCACCAAGTTCCGGAATTGGTGAGAGAGTCGAGAGAGTGTTAACTGCGCTCGTCCGTCTACGGTAATGGTGTCGCTGTTTGTTGGATTAAGGGCAGCGTTAGGCGGCCGTCAGTGTCCCACGTAGCATACCATCTCCATGACACATTCCGGTCTTCTGGCACAGTTAGCCATGATACGATGGCCGCCACAGGCAGTCGGACGAACGCCACCTGCAATCGTGGGCAGCGACAGCACAAGACACCCCACTGACAGGGAAATCCTCATTAAGATCCATCAAGAACCGAGCCCAGAGCCCTGCGCGCAAGAGGCCGATTCTCCCCCCCCCCACTAGGTCATGCGCTGCCATCCTTATCGTAAGCTGCGCTTCGTTTGTTCAGCTGGGTGACGCGTCGCTGGCAGCGACTAGCCGAGGCTCTGCTGGTGGCGTCCGCGTCTGCGGCCTGCGCGTTCGCGTGCATCTACACGCTCGACGACTGCCAGCCCATCGGCGTGGCCGCGAACCTCTCGGAGCCCATCCAGCTCTGGTGCGACAACGGCCACTACTCGGCCGTCGCAGAGCTCTTCTTCCGCTCCCCAGAGGAGGGCGTCAAGAGCCTCTTCCACAGCCCATATGGTACTACTACTACTGCCCTCCCCCCCCCCTCCGATAGAATCGAACTCGGCTGTCACGGCTTCTAGGTTCAATTCGTCCCACGACGCTGCTGGTCTTCGCTATTGTCTATTTCGTCCTGTCCGCCTGGACGTATGGCCTGTCGGTGCCGTCCGGTCTGTTCATTCCCACGCTGCTGACCGGCGCCGCCTGGGGCCGACTCGTGGGCTGGGCCGTCGAGAGCGTCTTTCCCGACGTGGTCGGTGTTTGGGAAACCAGTTTGGATGGTTGCCCGGTGCGTAGAGGGCGCGCTGACGACGCAGACGGGTTTGGACCCTGGCAAGTACGCGCTGGCGGGCGCTGCGGCGCAGCTGGGCGGCGTGGTGCGCATGACGATCTCGCTGTGCGCCATCCTGGTGGAGGCGAGTCGCGACATCACGTTCGGCCTGCCCATCATGCTCATCCTGATGATGGCCAAGTGGGTGGGCGACTGCTTCAACGAGGGCATCTACGACATGCACATCGAGCTCGCCGGCGTCCCACTGCTCAAGTGGGAGCCGCCCAGGGCCAGTCTCCACATCGAGGCCAAGTCGCGAGCACATCAGAATTTCTGTTTTTTTTGGGTCTCGGAAAGAGATGGTCGACACTAGGGACGTGATGGAGTCGGAGGTGTACGTGCTGCACGCGGACGAGAAGGCGGGCCGCGTGTTGGACGTGCTCCGGTCGACGAAGCACCACGGCTTCCCGGTGGTCGAGCCCCCGAGCGAGCAGTTCCGCAACCGCGTCCGAGCCAACGACTTCCTCTCGCGCATGCGCAAGCACGCGAGCCGCACCGACGAGGGCGATGGACTCGAGGACGCGCAGCAGCAGCGAGCCGCGGACGTGCGCGCGGACGCGCCCGCAGAGAAGGAGACCGTGGGCCGTCTGGTCGGCCTCATCATGCGCGGCCAGCTCATTCAGCTGCTGCGTCACAAAGCCGTGAGCGCCGTCTCCCTTTCCTCCTGTTTCGGACAACTGCGTAACCAGTTCCAACCGGCTTTTTGACATGGAGGTTGGGGGGGGGGAGGGTTGGAGACCATCCGGAGAGACATGGGGTGTCCGAAGGGAAACAATTGCCCTTGCCGACTGGAGGTTAGGACCCCCCAGTTACACGTCTTGTTCCAGCCGTGTTGTAGTTCTACACTGCGGGTCGGGTGCTGACGGCGGGAGCGGTGCCGTTGTCGGAGGTGGACTTCCACAGCCACGTGCCGCACGCGGAGAAGGTGCTGCGCGAACTGGCGCTGACGGACGAGGAGCGCGAGTGCCGCCTCGACCTCTCCCAGTTCATGTCGCTGACGCCCCACCGCGTGCCCCTCGCCGCCTCTCTGCCCAGCATGTTCCACCTCTTCCGAGGCCTCGGCCTGCGCTACATCGTCGTCGTCGACGCCGCCAACAACGTGCGTGCCTGCGTGGATATACCGTACCGGTGAATGGGTGCAGGTTGTTGTTGTTGTTGGAATAGGGGCAACGCTAGGAGGCCATCAATGGCCAACATAGCATACCCATATCCTTGACGCCTTCCTGTCCAGAGCCAGCAATCGGCCAAAGACTTTCGGAAGAACGCCATCTATAATCTAGGGCAGCGATGGCACGAGAAAATCCATCGAAAGGGAAGTCCTTGGTCTAGTGGGTCCATCAAGAATCGAACCCAGGACCTTGCGCGCAAGAGGCCGATTCTTTACCACTAGGCCATACGCTGCCCCATGGGTGCAGGTACGCGGCATCATCAGTCGCAAGGACCTGGCCAAATACCGCGAGTGCCGCGTCCGCCGTCGCAAGGGTCCGGGTCCCAGCTTCGTCGACATCTCCTACGGGGTCGCCGAGGTGCCCATTCGCCCGTCCGAATCCGACAGAAACTGAAATGATGATGTCGAGCTATAATACCTTTCTGGTCAACTGCTACTAGGCGTCTTTATTCGTGTGTGCACTATTCCAGCTTGTACACAGTAACCCGCCCACTCGGATTTTGTGCTGCCTCTGCACACCAATGATATTCGTAGAGAATACACGTTTGCAATTTGAACTGGGAACTTTGTGCGTCTGGAAGAATGACTTTAGACCGGCGACGCACTGACATGCGCGTGAAGGGTGAGCGTGCTCAGGCAGATGGATCGTTCGGTGGTCATTGCGTTTTGCCTCGGCCAGCTGCTGGCGTTGGTGGCGCCAATGCGAGAAATGAACGTTCCCATTGAACACTCCTGGACAGGTCGGTTGCCTCTACTTTCCTCCGTTCGACTTTGCTCAGGTTTTGGCTGAAATACGTGCAGACATGCAATACGTGATTACCCCCCCCCCCTTCAGTAGTGTGCCACGCCTAGAGGTTGAAATAGTGGTTCCCCGATGGCTCTGTTGGAGGATTACGCCGCTAAGTGATTTTCTCTGGTTCAGACCCACCCAGATTCGTGAGTCGGGGCCACGTGCGCGTGACGCAGACGTCGATGGGCGCACCCTATTACGGCGCCTACGAAAGCCGCCAATGGACGCCACTGAGCCCCACCGACCTGGAGGCGATCAAGGCGAACGCCGAGAGGGACGTGCCCTACCTGGTGCGGGTGCCCGGCAGCTACTCGGCTGCGACGCTCAAAAAGGACGCGATCGACGAGGCCGACTTTGTCATGAGCCACACGGATGGGGTGCGCATGCACAGTCGCACGTGCTGCCAAATTTACTGCTGGTTGTTGGACTATGGGCAACGCTAGGATTCCACAGGTGGCCCGTATAGTATCCATGACGCTTTCCTGTCTAGAGCCACAGAAATAACCAAAGACTATCGAAAGAACGCCCTCTGCAATCTGGGGCAGCGACAGCACTAGGAGATCTATTGACGTGGAGGTCCTCGTTAGTGGGTCCATCAAGAATCGAACTCAGAACCGTGCGCTCAAGAGTCCGGTTGCCGCTGCCACTAGTCCATCCGCAGCTGACAGATGTGCCTCAAAAGCGTACGATGGCGTTCAGTGCCGCCTGCTGGCGTCGAACCTGCAGGAGGTGCTGACGCTCTCGATCGACTCGGCCACAGAGCGCATCCTCTCCGTCACCACGCAACAGTACCTCCTCGACTACGAGAGGTCGCCCCCGGCCCGTTGCCTGCATGTACCTACCTGTAATTGGGGTAATGTA
Organism: Paralinhomoeus sp. GSCO2_6; assembly: GCA_030248085.1. Classification (NCBI taxonomy): domain Eukaryota; kingdom Metazoa; phylum Nematoda; class Chromadorea; order Monhysterida; family Linhomoeidae; genus Paralinhomoeus; species Paralinhomoeus sp. GSCO2_6. The sequence continues at coordinate 175,997 of JASAMY010002299.1, forward strand.
ATCGGGGAATAGTGCAGAGGGGACGGGGGGGGGGGGGGGGGAGGGTTGTTCAGCACCAAAATAACATGTAAATGTGTGCCTATTAATCAACAAGGTCAGAATTGGTTCTAAATGGCTATTCAGTTCTTTTGCGTTTTCTGAAAGAAATGAAAAGGACCGAAAAACCCAGAAGTTTATCAATCCGGACTCCGGAGCCGTTGAGAAAACTTGAAAATTTCCGGGTTGGGCGAGGGGGGGGGGGCGCTGCGTATTATCTTCTTGGCTTTAAGGCGGCAATGGACGTGCATGGGGTTGTTCAGGGCGGTGGGCGAGCCCTGCGGAACGCATGTGGGCGGCGTGACGGGGTCGTTCAACACGACGGTGCGTATTGTCGACACTCAGGAGGGTCCCAGGTTGGACATGGCCGCAACTAGACAGATTGCGCACCATAATACCGTCGCGGTACTTCAGCGTGGACACGCAAGCGTACCTGCAGAAGATGGAGAGGGAGCGGCAGGAAAAAGAGAAGGGCGGCCAACAGGACAACCGCTCCTTCCTGGCCAAATACGCGAGTTCTTTGTTGACCTTTTTTTTTGCTATTTTACAGACTGTTTAGGTGGTCTGTACTACGTTGCTGTTGTTGGATTTGAGGGCAAGGCTAGGAGGCCCATATATCAGCATACCAATCTCCATGACGCGTTCCTGTCTAGAGCCACTTTAGCCAACGGCACTCGGAAGGACGCCATCTGCAATCTAGGGCAGTGACATGACGAAAAATTGCATTGATAGGAAATACTCGTTTTCGTGGATCCATCAAGAGTCGAACCCAGGGTCGTGCGCGTAAGAGGCCGATCCTCTACCGCTAGGCCATTCGCTGCCCCACCGTAGTACGTAGCCAACATGGCAATTGCCATTGTTCAGTGGATGTACATTGTACCGGTGGTGCTGTTTCTGTTCATCTCAAGCGCCATGAACCAGGAACCCGAGGGAGGGGGCGGCGGCAACGGCTAGTAGTTTATCTTACCTGTATTTCGAATGTTGTCGTTCTCTGTCCCACCGTTGTCGTTATTCGTTCGGCTTTGGTACGTCGCTCGGTTAGCGAAAAGAACGTAGTGCGGCATGAGCAGAGCACAGTCACACAGGGGAGGAGACGAAACGCGTGTTGGGAGTGCTGCTTGCTGTCACAAGTTGCCCGTATTTCCTTTGTCATCGAGGACGCCACACGCGTATGCGTAGCGCGCAGTGGTCTCATTCATGATACGCGTCCAAAGCTGATACACCCACACACACCGCGGCCAGGTGTGCTCGCCTATAACTTCAGAAAAGTGCTGGGAGCTCGTCAGTCTGCGCTGATATCTTGCCTCGTACTGACAGGAAGAGGGGCCGCTGCTATCGCTCTGAACTCTTTACGGCGGCACCGTAAGGCGGCGTAGGTACTAGTGAGAAGAGAAAGAGAGATGCACGCGCCGCTGCTGCTGACGCTGGCTGCTGTCTTGGCGTCGCGTCGATTGAACGCTAACGGACTGCGCCAACCGATCGACCACACGGACGCGACGGAGAGGCGCACGTTCGAGCAGCGCGTCTGGGTCGTCGACGAGTTTTGGAAACGCGACGATGGCGCGCCCGTCTTCCTCTTGCTCGGTCGGTTGAAGGAGCAACGTTCCTCAGGCGGGCAGAAGAGTGGACTGTAGTCGGTCTCGTTCCCGCAGGAGGCGCGGGACCGCTGGTCGCGGAAGACTACATTCGGGGCTCCATGAGCCAGCTCTATGGCGCCCTGCTCAAGCGTCACGCGGCGCTCGGCGTGCTCGTCGAGCCGCGCTACGAAGGCGAGAGCAAGAGCGCCTACATGGAGAAGGAGCGCCGCTTCCTCACGGACGAACAGATCGTACAGGTGGCGCGACGCTAGCCGCTTTCGCGTGCCTTTCTACGCGCGGCGCTGTGATCAGGACGTCGCGGCAGTGATCAAGCACGTCCAGAGCAGTCGGAACGTCTCGGCTCTAAAGTGGATCGCCGTGGGCGCGTCCGAGGGCGGCGCGCACGCGGTGCTCGTCCGCCAGCGTCTGCCCGAGCTCGTTTCCGCGGCCGTTGTCGCCTCAGCGCCGCTCCTGCCGCAGAACGGACCGCAGCAGGAAGAGCAGTTGCAAGCGGTCCTTGCCGACCAGCACCTGGGCGGTCGGAGTAGACGCGACGTGAGTGTGCACGACAAGACGAACATTGACCTGCATGAGACACTTGGTCGCCTCCAATCAGGAATCAGCGCTATCTGTCGCTTGCAGACGTGCCTGCTCTTCACGCGAGCCGTCTTCAAGGAGATGGACGCGATGTTGACCGTGTACAACTACGAGAGGTTGCGCTCGGCGTCGGGCATCTGCGCGGACGCGCGACTCGAGCAGACGGAGAGGGACCGGGCGGCGCTCGTGCACGAGCTGGGCGCGCTCGTCGTACGCGCGGGCGACGAGGCGTTCGCGGCGGCGCGCGGGCCCGGCTTCAACCTCGTCCAGAACTGGTGCGTGCCGGGCGCGCTCTCGCTCCGGCCCGCCCTAGAGGAGCTGGGGCGCCTCTACCGCATGAGTCGCGCCGAGGAGGGCGAGCGCGACTGCGTGCGCAGCCGACTCGACATGGATTGGTGGAAAGCCAACGTCGATGCCGTCGCAGCGTGAGTTCTCGACTGCCAAGTGCCTAGGGACGTGCGGTCCATACATGTGTACGTGACCCGTGACCGCCTACGTGCCTACAGGTATCGCAGCTGCGTCCAGTGGGGCCTGTGGCCGGCGTCCGTCTCTGACGAGAGGGTCCTCTCGAGGCACCAGACGCAGTTCTGGCCGATTCTCTGCAACGAACTGTTTGGCGTCACGGAGCAGCAACTGCGTGACTCCAGCAACAAACGACGAGCGACCTTTTTCGACACGGACGGCACTCCCAAGTTTACCAGGTAAACAAACGTTTGTAATTTTACCGTGAAACCTACAAGTCGGCGGAGCTACCCTTTGAGTACAGGACGGGCTAAATTGGTGCCCAACAAAGCGGTTCTTTATAGGGTGATTGCGACGTACGGACAAACGGATTCCACTTTGGGGTTCGGACTCACCAAAGATTTTGAGGACAAAGAGGTCTTCACGAGAATTGTTCCGTTGGCCGGTCGAGACGCAGTATTCCGTGGTCCCTACGACTCCTACTTGGAGCCAAGTGAGAATACGAGCATATATGCTGTAGCTTACAAGCGCTGGAGGAGTTGTTCACAATCTTGCAGTCTCGATTGTCGAGACCCGAGATTGGGTGCACGCTCACGTGGACAAGATGGTGCGCGAGCTCGGCGGCAAGTCGCCGAAAGCGCTACAGCCGTCCGACAGGCTCGCGGCCGCCACGTTTCGTGCCCCGCGCGCGATGACTCTCAAGCAGAAGGTCAACCAGCAGAGCAAAGACGCGAATGCCGCGACGTTCGAGCAGCGCTACTGGCTCGTTGAAGATTTCTGGGACACAGCCAAGGACGGACCGGTCGTCGTGGCACTCGGTAGCAGTTCAGTTTATTTTAAACCCAACCCGACGCAGCACAGAACTGCAAACCATTTTCAGACAGTGGGAAAGTCGATAACACTGGGAGGGGGGGGGCAGACTGGTAGCACCATTCACCTGCTTGTGTGTCGGGTTGCACCTGCTTTTTCCTTTGGGCGGCCCAGTGCAAACGAACCACAGTGGCAGTGCAAGAGGAATTGATTGGGTAGACCACGAATGAAACTGAAGACCCCCTCTACCTCCAGAAACTCAACAAAGCAAGAATGCGCGCACGCGACTGGTGTGTGCTCGGTCATATATCTGTCCGACCGGAGCCTGCCAGGGGTCGTATGTACACGCGTGTAGGGGGCGATCCGGCGGGCGTGAATCCGACCGACTTCACGGAGGGGTCGGAGAGCGGCCTGTTCGCGTCGTTGCTGCGAGAGCACTCGGCGCTGGGCGTCATCGTCGAGCTCCGCTACACGGGCGAGAGCGTCACGCAGCACATGCGCGACCAGCCCCAGCAGAACACCGAGACGCGCACCATGCAGGTCTGGCGCGACGCGTCTGCTTCGCGCACTCCAACTCACGACAGACATGTGAAATGGGCAAGAGCTTAGCGGTGGCATTATAATGAGCACACACACGACTACACATCGCACTTTATGAACACGGGTCATACACACTCAACTTTCCCAGGATCTTGCACTCTTGACATTGGAAGTGCTGAAAAACGCGGAGAAGGTCGATAAGAAGATCTACTCTCGCGGCCATCTGCTCGTGGGCAGCGGCCTAGGAGGTCTGGCGGCGATCGTGGTGCGCACCAAGCTGCCCTTCCCCTTCTTCGGCGCCCTCACGTCCGGAGCGCCCTTCTTCCGCGCCGGCAACGACTACTTCGCCCAGTTCTCCCACTACGTCGGCAAGCACCGCGGCTACGAGGTATGCGTGCGTGCGTGCGTGCGTACCCGTTGGGCCCACACTGTGTAAGACGGGCGATGGACCCAACAGGACAGCGGAAGGAGGAATGCGCGCTTCCTAGACCTGTACGAAGCGGACTGCCGAGGCGTTCGCCAGGGTGGACGAGCTTCTTGCCGCCTACGATTACGACACGCTCCGCAAGGACTTCCATATCTGCGACGACGTCCAGTTGGAGAGGACCGAAGAAGACAGGTGCGTGCAATCGTTCTCCGTCGTAGCCACACGGTGCCAGAGTCAGCCTCAACGGCTAGCCTCCACTGTGTAGGGCGGCGTTGGCGCACTACTTGAGCGAGACCATCGCGGAGCTGTCCGCGCTGAGCTACCACCCGCAGCGCGCCCCGGCCGCCTTCAACTTGCTGCAGCAGTGGTGCGCGCCGCTGCGCGACTCGCCTCTGTCGGCCTACGACGAGCTGCGTCGACTGGTCGGCATGCGTCTCCTTTTCGACGATCGCAAATGCGCCGAGAGCCGTCTGAACATGCGCTGGTGGACCGAGCAAGCAGACAAGCCCATCCTGTGCTGAATGCATCGGCTCGTATGCTTTTGTACGTCTAGCCAGTTGCAGGTACCGCTACTGTCACGAGTGGGGCCGTCTGGATCAGTGCGAGCCGGCGAGCGGCTGCCCCTTTTCGCGCTTCCAGGCGCAGTTCTGGCCGCTGCTCTACGCCAAAATGTTCGGAGTCAACGAGGACAAAGCCAGACAGACCAACGTCAAGTTCCTCTCGCGCTACCTGAGGCGCGACGGGACGCCTATAAGCACGAGGTACACGTAAATCATTTCATGCCGTTCGCGTCGTACGGTCAATCGATTTCTATTCCAGGCTAATTTCCACGACTGGCGACGCCGACTTCGGGACGGCTTACGCGATCGTCAACGACTACCGGAAGGACGAGGTGGCGGCGCGAACGGTCCGGCTGGGCGGTCAAGGGGTCTCTCAGGCGGCCGACAGCGCCCACGACAGCGTGACGCTGCGAGAGACGCGCCGCTGGGCACTCGGCGTCGTCCGCGACTGGATCAAGAAGGACGCGGCCAAGAGGAAGGCGGCGGCCCGTCTCCTCTCGCCGACCACACACGCGACACTTCTTGCCACGCTCCTCATTTTTGCTGTAGCGGGGTGGCGGGCGCTCTTTTAGACGCCCGCAACAGTCGTTTGCTGGAGCAGTGGAACACGCCGAGTTCAATGTTATTACACTGCGCCAACACACACGAATCCCGCCTAAGGAGCAATTCACTCTTCAATACCAGCCGAAAATTGATTTGCTGCGCTGAAATGTGGATTAGACGACAGAGATGTGCGTAAACTACATGCACTGTACATGCACGTCTACGTGTACGATTGTAGCAGTGGCCCCTCCTCTTTCCTCTCTAATGTAAAGGGTGTTTTTTTTAAATTATCACATTTCTTTCTTGAATAACTTTTGTTTCCTTTGTCGGATTGTAATGAAATTTGGAACACATATACCCAAGACTTTAGGATTTTGTCTGAAAAAAGAATCCTCGAATTCGGTTGAGAATTCAGAGAGTTATGGCGCTCCAAATCAGATGTCTCTTTTTGAGAACAAAAACACCATTGCTGGGCTGGTGTTGGTGCTGTGTTGTGCTGATGTTTAAGAAAATCATGCTAGCAGTGCCCTCCGCGTTGTCGCCTCATAAAAGAGACGTTGCCCGCCCAGGCATCACCACGTGGAGGCGCAGAGTAAGACTTGAACCCTGTTGAGGTGGCCCAGAAGAGGGCCGTTGGGTGGGCGAGTGGAGTGGGGGGAGGGCGGATGGAGAGGGGAGGTTTCAGTCGAGCAGCACTAGAGAATTCTGTACGCCGACCACATTAGACGAGCTCGCGCAAAGCAAAAGCAAAGTTTTGCGTTTGAAATTAGCATACAGTACTGATCAGTTACGATACGACCGATTTCGTTTGTAAGATCTGCTAAAAAACGAGACATTTGATTCGGAGCGCCATAACTCTCGGAATACACACCTACACCGAATTCGACGATTCTTTTTTCAGACAAAATCCTGAAGTCTTGAGTATAAGTGTTCCAAATTTCAAAACAATCCGACAAAGGAAACAAAAGTTATTCAAAAAAGAAATGTGATAATTTAAAAAAAACACCCTTTACTAGCTCTACAGACACAGTGTCAATGAACTCCCATACACTCTGATTTGCAAGATGTCTAAACAACGGTTTTGCACAATCGTTTGTTGCACAATTTGGAAGGGCATGCTGAGAAAACAATGTGATTAGCGAAACACTGCTCAGTTGTTATAGGGAAGAGGGTTTGGGTGCAGCACGATGTCTCTCTCAACACAGAAGTCATGAGGTACTGAATCAAAAACTGTACGGTGCCGAAACACAACAAATTTGCCTTTTAGTCATTTTAGACGGGGGTGGTAATTATAACGTGGGGGCTCATTATACCGTTTACGGTACGAATCATTGGTCTGTGGGGGACTGGGGAATAACACTGGCAGAGCAGCGCACGAGACTCTTCAAATGAGCTGAAAAGTGCTCTTCTTGGTGAGACGTGTACAGTGTACGCGCAGTCCGGTTTTTCAGGCCCGGCGGAGACCATCCGACGGAAAGCACGCGAGTGCCTTCGCTCTACGCGACGCGACGCGCCGTCATTACACATAACGAACACGCGCAAGCCAACTGCGGATTCCAAAACTACAAACTGCAAACATGGAGGACGACAGCACACCCACACTTGTCAAGCTGACGATGGCCCCGAATCTCTATGCGCGAGGTCGCGGTTGCGGTTGCGGTTGCAACAGATCCGATCATTGTTATGCCCGACCCGCAGCGCCGTTTCAGGCGACACGGTGGGACAGCTCTTCGCCATCGCCAGCCTCTTTCCACTTACCGTCGTCATTGCACTCAGCACTTTGGTGCTTTTTAAGAGGGACTTGCACACGGTGAGCTTCTCCCTATCGTCACTCCAGAAGTCACCACGTACCGTAAATCCTCCAATAGTGCCCCCGGGGCACTATTTTTTCAACCTCTCCTTACCCGGGGGCACTATTGGAGGGGGGCACTATTGGAGGGGGGGGGCTTCTATTATTTCAACCTGAAAATTTTGAATGGTAATGTTAGTTTCGCTGTCAAAATTGCCGATTTTTCGGTGATTTTGATCACTTTTGCCGCATTTAATGATTGATTTACCGCTAATAGTTGCTGAAACGTACTATTATTGGTTAGTAGTAGTGTGTATACACGATATAAATGTACCTACCACTATATTTTTGCCCATAAAAGGCACATGGCACAACATACCCCTTACCCCCGGGGGCACTATTGGAGGGGGGGGGCTCTATTATTTCAACCTTGCCGTACCCGGGGGCACTATTGGAGGGGGGGCACTATTGGAGGGGGGGTTGTATTGGAGAATTTACGGTACATTGGGATATCACCATTAAAAATATGACGCTTCGATGTCGCAACGCAAGCAAAGCAACGTGCGCAAGAGAAGGAAACTGGCAACACTGCATAGTCTAGATTTGCCTGGCCCTGGCTGTGTATGCGAACGTGGCGCTGAACCACGTATTGAAGCGACTGCTCAAAGTGGAACGGCCAGACGACTCGACGCTGGCGAAAGGCCACATCGAAGCCTCCGCTGTGTACGGCATGCCGTCCAACCACGCGCAGTTCTTCGCCTTCACCACCGTCTACGCCTGCTACTTCTTTGCATGGAGGTACTCACTCTCCACTCACTGCCTAGCGCGTAACTGTGCTCTCCGCTTTGCAAACTTCAGACTTCGCAGTGGCGACCGCTGGCGCCGAACGGCCAACAGTACGCTTTGGTGGCGCGTGCCGAGCGTTCTACTCATCGCAAGCTTGGGATTTTTGTCAGCCGCATCAAAGCCAGTAGTCGCGAAAGCAATTCTTACAGACCGCGGAGCTAAAATGCGAGAAAAAATGCAGGTTCTACTCGAGAGACCACAGCATCGAGCAGCTGGCTGGCGGCGCAGGGGTCGGTGCACTGACGGGCATTGCCTACGTCATTCTGGTGCAGTTCGTTTTGACTCCGCTCTTTCCATACGTGCAACGATGGTATGAATTTTGATTAATCGTTGGGGTTCCATTATATGTGTGGTCAAACAATGTAGGGGCTGCTGCCGCTTTCTGCTGATTCGCGACACGACGAAGATCCCAAACCTGCTGCAGTTCGAATACGACAGCGTCATGGAAGAGACGAGGCCCATCTCTAACCAACGCCACTGACCGACCAGCACTTATGACAACAATAGTAGTAACAGCCCCCCCCCGCGGATACAATACAAGATTACGGTAAGAGGTGCGTCTTTTTATTTTTCATTTCTCGGCATACGGTAGTTCAAAATATTTCGTGTGGCGAGGGCCGCGCGGGGCTACGGTAGCCGCAAAATTCTTTCGTTTAGGTGAGCCGAGAGCCCTCCCCCTACCCTGGTGAGGTGGGGGAGGGTGCTGTTGGGCGGCCGCCAGCGGCGGCCATCCCAACAGTAACCGCCGCAGCTGCGCTGCGCCAGCAGCCATCTGCAGCCTGCATTTCCCGCAAGTGTACGGTGCGTCTCATTTCTCTACAACCATTTTCGCGGGAAAAAATTTTGGCAATTACGGTAGTTCAGAATCCAAACTCTCCAGTGCTGACTGTGGTGCGCTGGTGGTCCCAAAGCGTTGCACTGTATGGTGCAGCCATACAGAAGTCGTCGCGCCGCTTCTACTCCAGTTTTCTCTGCCGCCGCAGTGGCAGCAACCAATTTCCCGCAAGTTTACAGTATCTTCCATTGTCTTGGAGTTGGGCAACAACGTTTAGCCGACTTCCGATCGCGCTTCGTCGCGTTTTCTCGCGAGTTCGTTGTTCAGGGCCGCGCCGAGGCCTTGAGCGCCTGCTTGGACGTGGTCGACGCCGCCGTCAAGGAGTTCGACCAGAGCACGTCGTCACAGTAAATCTGCGCCTGCGTCGTCAACTCGCCGCGAGTTTCAGAGGTCGCAGAATGGGCCACCGTGTGCTGTAGTTGGCGGCGATCGAATGGCGGTGCTCGGTCGTCCTTTGTGGCTCGAGTGAGTCGGCTCTTCTCCCCACGTCTGGGCGCTGCTCTAGCTGACAACCCGCTTCTGCGACGCGCCCCCAGTAGTTGGCAACCGTCTCAGTGAGTGTGTCTGTGCGTCAGTGCTGGCACTTTTGCTCGTCTGAGCCATTTATGTTGCAGGTTTTGCGTCGCTCGTCCTTTGGGCGTTGGCTCGAGTGAGTCGGCTCTTCCCCCCCGTCAGGACGCCGCTCTAGCTGACGATAAGCTTCTGCGACGCGCCCCCAGTCGTCGGCAACCATCTCAGCGAGTGTGTGCGTTCGTGTGTGGGTGCTGGTGCTTTTGCTACGCAGTTGTGTCTCAGGTTTTGAAAGAATCGGACGTTGGCTCGAGGCTCTTCCCCTCATCTGGACGCCGCTCTAAGTGCCGAAGCTGCGTCGCCTCCCCATCGTCACCCTCAGCAGCCATCTCTGTGAGTGCGTGCGTTCGTGTGTTGGTGCTTTTGCTACGCAGTTGTGTCTCAGGTTTTGAAAGGATCGGGAGTCTCTTCCCCCATCTGGACGCCGCTCTAAGTGCCGAAGCTGCGTTGCCTCCCCGTTGTCACCATCAGCAACCATCCGTGAGTGTGTATGTGCATGTCTGTGTGTCGGTGCGGGCGCATTTGCAAGTGTTGTTATATCGCAGCACTTGCGCTGCGATATGGTCTAAATTTTCGCTGCAATATGCGATATGGTCCTTAGTTTCAGCCCGGTCAGAGACGGCTGGGAGACGGCTGTGCCCATCTATGCACCCCACCAATTGCAGAATCGGCCAGCAGCTGGTGGAGACACTGCCACCATCGACACCATGCGTCCATCTGGGTCTCTGTGAGTGCGTGCGTGTGTATGTCGGTGCGGGTGCGTTTGCGCCAGCGTGTGCAGAGTCATTGGTGTTGCAGCGTTGCTCGTCCTTCGGGTGCTTCCTTCCTCAGTCGTCTCGCGTCATTTGCGCCTGCGAGCGTCATTTGTCGCAGCTCTCTGAGAGTCTCAGGCGTCGCTGAGGGGGGCGTCGTCTGCAGCAGCCTGTTCTCGTCATAATCAGCCTCATGAAGGTGCGTCGGCGCCCCCGCCTGGGGGCAGTGGGGTCTGGTCGGAGTAGTGCCTCTATGGACGCTGCTTTAGGTGCCGATGAGCTGCTGCGTCATGCCTCCAGTCGTCACCCCTCGGCACCCATCTCTGTGAGTGCGTGCGTTTGTGTGTTGGTGCTGGCGCTTTTGCTACGCAGTTGTGTTCTCAGGTTTTGAAAGAATCGGACGTTGGCTTCCCCCATCTGGACGCCGCTCTAAGTGCCAAAGTTGCGTCGCCTCCCCATCAGCGCCATCAGCAACCCTCCGTGAGTGCGTATGTGCGTGTCTGTGTGTCGGTGCGGGGGGCGCAATTTGTTTGCAAGTGTTGTTCTTGCTTTCACGTAGCTGGATCCAGAAGGGGGTGGGGGATGGGACCCCTCCTGTCAGCTAGGGTAGGCAGGGGGAGAAGAAGGGCGACCACAGGGGCAAAGTGGGCATTCGTTTTCCATGGATTAAGGCACACAAATTCGCCTGTAGTGCTGTGGTTGGGTTGCATTATTGTGTGTTGAGCAAAGCAAATGCTGATGCCAGGGCTTCGGATAGACTTGCAATGAAAGAACTCCCCCCTATGTCAGATTATCCTTGATCCGCTAGTGACTTCGATGGATTGCTGTTGCAGGCTTCAAAGCGCCAAGCTCCCCAGCCATCAAGAGCCTACTGATCGACGGCCCACACCAGGTTGTTTGCCTTGTTGTGCTTGCTGGTGTGGATCGGCCCCATCCATCGTTGCAGCGTTGTTGGAGTCGGCAGATCTCCCCAGGTCGCCACCAGCGTCAGCCGTTTCACTCTGAGGCAGAGGCATCCTGACAATCAGTGATTTCAGCCGTGTTGTTGTGGTACAGTGTGTATTGTGAGTGGTGCGCATTCAAGAGAACCTGGTGTTCTGCAGTGGTTGGTTGAAAGAATGCACCCAGGCTGGGGTGGGGGAGGGCAGTGGGCACCAACCTCTGTGCCGGCGAGCTGAGGTGCAAGTGCAGGGGGCAGGCCAGAGGCTGCCCGCCCTGCAGTGGGCGCCTCCGCTCCTCAGCCAAGGCTTGTGCCAACAACCTACGACTGTAGTTGAAGTTGTTGTGATATTGGGGTGTGTGTGTGTGTGTGTGTGTGTGTGTGTGTGAGAGAGAGGGTGGGGTGTTGTTGAGTCTCAAGTGCTCACTGTTGGTATAGATGAAATCATAGTGATGCCACGGTGTATGTGTGCGGTGTGTGAGGTGTTGTTGTGTCTGTTTATGGTGTTGAGTGTACTATCCTACCCAGCTACTACCATTG
>JASAMY010001615.1:0-187687 GCA_030248085.1 Paralinhomoeus sp. GSCO2_6
CGTCCAAGGCTCCGAATTTTCGACGCAAACTTAAAAAAATTATATTTTAGACTTAACACGGCTTTGAGCCAAACGAAATGTGGCATGCCACACAGTGCCTATGGGGGTACCTTTTGGTCACAATTTAAAGGAAATCTATTTTTTTATTTAAATCTGTGGTCGATTTTGCCATGGACGCCCTCTTAAACAGTAGTGTCCCTGGGGTACTATTAGACATTCTAATCCGTTTCAGCTGCTTGGTGTGTTCGTGCTCTTGTTGGGTGGTGCACTTATCGGTTGCGTCATATGCGTTTTGGAGAGCGGCATTCGATACCGCAATGCAAGGCGTTGATTTGTTAGACGTGATTTCGCAGAGTTGCATTTCTCCTTTGTCCCGGCTTCAGATACCGTAAACCCTTTAATTAGCTTCTCTTTAGTAAGCCGCAATATAATCACATCCACTCCCTAGACCACTGTCAGTTTATTAGCCACCTTTTATACTAACACCCCCTCATACGTCTCCAATGAAACAATTAGCGCCCAGGGGGCTAATTGTAAGGTTTCCGGTATCTGCGCTTACGAACAAACGAAGGAATAAACGATAGGTTGCGAAATGTTCCATTGCTGGTGCCCTCCCCACGTTGACACGTTAAAATAGAAAAAAAACTCTAAAAGAAATCGAATTTCATCTTCTACTTTTTTTCTTGCAAGCCACACAGTCTGTAACTTGCCGACACAACGTTCAGAATAGCAACTGCCAACATCTAGGAAGATCCCACACCACAGGTTGAAACGATCGACATCATAACGTAAGCAAAAACAATGTTGCTCAGCATGTCCCAGGCGCCATTGGTGTCACAGACGGGCCTTTGTAGGTCACGGCCATTGTACCGTCTGTCAAACCAAAGGTGGCTACTGCGTCTGATTGAAATGGCTCCTCGTGAGAAAGGGTCGCCCAAATCGCTTGAATAAAATCCAATCCTGCAAAAACACGCTTTCATCACGCCAAGCGAAGACTCGGAATTTTTTGTGCACAATAGTATGCACACCGTAACTTTACCAACCTTCCCCCCCCCCCTTCTACATACAATATCCCTCGTCCTTTCTTCTAAGCATTATCGCAAACGGGGCTAATTAGACGGTTTACGGTACCTGTGTATGCGAGCGTGCACTGCACAGCACTGTGGTTCCGCGAAACAAACCATTTGTAGTGGCTTCCGGGTTCGAACACTTGAGCAGAGTATTCAAAACCAACACGCCGCTGACAATGCTCGTTCAAGCAACTGAATGTTTAAACAACGCTAGGTAGTGAAACAGCACGTGTGGTTCAAACAAGAAAAATGTGGCTGTGCTCACTCGGAGATCGAGCCATTCTCGTCTCCTTTGATAGCAAACGCTCGAACATACCTGCCGTGTTCCCCACAATTCAATCGGAACGTGTCTGGAACAAAGTGTTGGCATTGTGCTGCTGAGTTGTGAGTACCGCAACCGCGAGCAATACTGTACTGAGTACCATAGTAATACCTTACCGGGTACCATAGTAATACTGGACCGGTAATCCAGAGACGTGGGTTTAATTCCCAGTGCGCCATGCGCCACTTTTTCATCAACTTTTCAATAGTTATACCATACTGAGTACCGTAGGAATACTGCATCAAATACTGTAGCAATACCATACCAGGTAATACTGTACCAAGTACTGTAGTAATACCATAATGAGTACCATACTAACACCAAACCAAATACCATACCGGGTGCTACATGCTAAGATACAATAGTACCCTGAGTATAGAGTTGGGAAAAATACGTTTTGACTTTGGACTAGCCTATTTTTTTTAAAAATACGGTATTTTTTTAAAAAAATACGTACCTTTTGTATTTTTTTAGAGTATGTATGTACAGGTACCGTACATCATAGTAAGCCATCAGCGAAGTGTCCAAAGCTTAAAAATCGGTACATAAAGTAGGTCGAACGCTGTAAAACTGTGCAAGCACGCAAGTAGACGAGTAGGAGTGTTTGTGCGTGCGTGTGTGTGGGTGTGAGGTGAGTGTGTGGGTGAGTGGTCTGGTGCGTAAGCGGAGTAATGAGCGACCAAGAGATTTGGTTGGCATCCAACAAAGTGAGAAATGGGGGGCACGCATCCAAGAACGCGAAGCAGGTCGACGCGACACTAAGAACGCGACGAGCTAACAATAGCAAAAGCTAGCAGAACCAATTGTTGGGTTCGCGTCCGCTGCATCCAAAACATAACGTAAGCAAAAGCTAAGCATCGTAAGAATAATGTGATGTCAAACAAATCGTCTTGTGGTAAGTCTACCCACTACACAACTCTCATATATGCTGTTCAATGAAAGGTACATTGATTAACAGCAAATGTTTTATTATCTATTGTAGGTTGATTCAACAAAATACAGGCTTACGACTCAAAATTACGACTACTACCTTACGATTACGACTACGACTGTATTTTTTTAAAAATAAGATACAGGCGGCGACGTATTTTTTCAAAAAAATATGTGTATTTTCTTGAAAAAATACGTTTGAAAAAATACGCGCCCAACTCTACCTGAGTAGCAAGAGTTAAACCAAATACATGTATACCCTACACTGGCATAGTATTTACAAACTGTATGATTTATACTGAATGTCTGGTCAGCGCCCGCACTCACTGAAGCTCCCTCGGAGCATTAGGGGCTGTTGATGTGCGTCTTCCACGTACTGGTAGCTCCAATACGTTCTCTGTCGAAGGGCAAAGAGTTCGCTTGCGGTCACGTTCGGTAGCTGGCGCTGACAGTAAATTTGGAAGGCTCTTTGGCCCTCTTGAGGCTCCGGCAAGGCGGTCATGCAGTGCGCTGAAAGGAGCGGTGTTCTTGCAAAGCCGCACGACTCTGGAAATGAGGTCTGCATTACATTAAGTACCCAGTCAAAGCAAGGCATTGGAAAAAGTTCTTTACTATTTTGTTTCATAAACAAGAGACTCAAAAAAAGGCTTGTTTATTACATTTGTGTAAGGAACTGTAAATTGAGACACTGAGGGAGAGCCGCTTCTGAACTGCTCGGAATTGCATTAACACTTTTAATTTCAAATTGTCCAGTCAATTCGACAAGCTAACGCTTTCTTTGTTGTTGGGTGTTTTGATTTCCACTGAAAAAAAAAGAAAAGAAAAATTACAAGTATACTCACCGCAAACGCGAATCTGCACTATTCCCCCCGGACACTCTTTGCGACGGTTGCAACCGTCTTTCACACAGTCTAAACAGGAAACGACAAGCAAACGGATCATTTTCCCGAAGTTCTCAAACACTAGTAAATGCAACTAAAACGCGATTCGAATGCGGTAAAAACACAGCTAGCGATTCTATGCACATTGAAAGTACCATACCAAAGCCACCCATAGACAGAGCCAGAAGGCTCGACACGACAAACTCTCCAAAGAGCAAAGACTGCATGGCAGGCAGCCCCCCTCCTTGGCAGGCTATGCACTCCGCAACAAAGAACACCAAAGATATAACCTTGTGAGTAATGGGACTGCCTGTTGCAAGTGAAGGCATGAATCAATTGTTCGCGTTATGCTGCAGGTAATGACGCAAATAGGGCCAGTGCATTGGACAGCAAGTGCATTGCTGGCATGGATATCGATTTGTTTAGCCGAGAGACGCTCTTTGCTATGCCTTGTAAATGTTTCAACTGCTGGATTTTGCGCAGCAGCTGAAGCGAAGTGTTCGTCGCAGCGGGTTCTCAAAAAAAATAATGTCTACTACCTATATGCTTTTGCATTGGTTGCGCTGGTGCATTGGTTGTAAATACCATGTACAGTGCACCGCATATCCCACGATGAACGCCCTGAGTGTGCATACCTATGCATATGCAATAGCAATGGGCAACAAAACCATTGAACAGACCCAAAGCATGGAACAGAGCGTTCCAATACCAGTTTTGACCAGCAAATCATTGCATATAACTGTGCTCTAAAGTGCAGTTAGGTACATATACCGTACATTAAAGGATAGTGGTACATATCGTGGTAAAGACTATGCACACTGTAAATCCTCCAAAGATCGTTAACCTCCAATAAACACCACCCCCTCCAATAAATGCCCAGGGTAGAAAGTGGGTGGGTGGAGAAAATGAACGCCCAGGGCGTTCATTGGCGAATTTACGGTACTTCATTTATTCCCACACTCGCATTTTTTTTAATTCATCAATAGGATCAAAGTTCTTGCTGTTGATCACATGTTACACGCAAGCAAGTACACAGATGCAATCGCAATGGACATCAACAGAGTGCCACTCGGATGGCCTCTCTCAAAGCCGTCAGTCTGGCAGACAACGACTTCCAAATGACTATACTGAAAGCGGTGACTCATCCATACTCTGCTGTTCTGATTCATCGAAAGGGCGCCCGGCGAGAAGCTCTCTTGCAAGGCACTCGAATAGAAGTTGTACCTGCAAGGGAAAGGTTCACCTTACAACTGCAATTTTGTGAATCCTCCAATAGTGCCCCGGGCACGATTCTTTCAACCTCTGTTTACCAGACGGCTCTATTTTGGGCACTATTGGAGGTTTTCGAATGGTAGTAATGCTAACTTTGCTGTCAAAATCTTGGTCACTTTTTCGCCATTTAATGGTCGATTTACCTGCGATTATTGTGAATTATTACTATGAAAATGACACCAAAATACCATCTGTAGTGGTCGTCCTCGTCATACGCCTGTGCCGAGTAGCCAGCCCCGAAGTATTCTACGCAGTTTTTGTTGAGGCAACTGAATCGAATGGCAGAGAATGCTGAAGGGTCCTTGCCTGGTGTTTATGCAACCGATAAGATTGTACAAAACTTCAACATACAGTACACATGCTATTGGATTAGGGGCAACGCTAGGAGGCCATCAATGGCCAGATAGCATACCCATCTGCATGACGCTTTCCCATCTAGAGCCGAATAATTAGCCAAAGACACTCGTTGGAAGAAAGTCATCTGTAATCTAGGGCAGCGACGGCATGAGAAAATCAATTGAGTGGGAAGTCCTCGATCTAATGGCTCCGTCAGGAATGGAACCCGGACCTGAGCGCGCAAGAGGTCGAGGATTCTCTACCACTAAGCCATACGCTGCCCTCAACGTACAGTAACTTGTGTTGTTTTCCACCATTTCTCAAGCAATGAAAGACGTGCAGTACTTTGTGATATGACCATCCTCATCGCCCTTTAGCTCCATCGCTCGAAACTTCTTCAATCTTCCATCGGGACAGACTATGTCGAACTCTTCTAAAGATGACGTTTCAATGTTGAACTGTTTTACAATTCACAAATGTTTCACGAATTTCACAAACGTTTACAGCAATTCCAAGACAGATGATTTCAGCTTCATGCGGCTTCTGCGGATACTACGGCTTCGGAACTTTACTTTCTACCGTAAATCCTCCAAGGAACTCCCCCTCCCTCCATTTAACGCGCAGGGTTGAGGGTAGGTTGAACAAATAAACTCCCACTCTCCAATGAACGCACAGGGGTGTGCTTTGGAACACAGTTATGCAATGATTTGCTTATCAAAACAGGTATTGCCACGCTGTATTCTACGTTTGGGTCCTGCACATATATTGCCTGTACACACTAGAACAGCTATTGTTTAGCCGCTGCAGAAGGCGATTTGCACCAATAACCGCACAATTTTCATGCTTAACTATCAATTATTGGGTTCTGCACACCATTGTTGTCCGCCATTTTTACTGGTTGAATTTATGAACGCCCCCCCCCCCCTCCAATGAACGCCCAGGGTAGAGGATGAGTTGAAAAATGACCGCCCAGTGCGTTCATTTTTCGGTTTACGGGGGATTTACGGTAAGCATGAACGAAAATGTTTCTATTAAAAAGATAAATCATTATCAATTAAA
The DNA here is from genome assembly GCA_030248085.1 of Paralinhomoeus sp. GSCO2_6. Classification (NCBI taxonomy): domain Eukaryota; kingdom Metazoa; phylum Nematoda; class Chromadorea; order Monhysterida; family Linhomoeidae; genus Paralinhomoeus; species Paralinhomoeus sp. GSCO2_6. The sequence continues at coordinate 5,871 of JASAMY010001615.1, forward strand.
ATAAAATCTATTAAAATCTATCAAAATGGGTCTTCGGGACATACGTACAACAAATCCCCTTCCCCGCAGTGACATGCTTGTGTGGTGGGCGGGCACAACTGACATGTATTTTCACTCCAACAAAAAAAAACGCTCACTAAAGGCACCCTCGAGCTTAATCCTATAGTTGTTGGCGTCGAACATGTGATTCCAGCAGAAGGGACACTGTTCCAGGAAGCCGACGTGACTCAGATTTGAGACTCTGCTCTGGCAGTACACGGAGAACTTGGGCTGACCTCTGGCTGGTGATGGGAGATCGTCCACGCAGGCAGCTGTCAAGCCAAGCCAACGTATGTACTTACCGTAAGCCCTATGATTATCCCACCATTATTTAGCCCCCAATAATTACACCCCCTCACTAGACCACTTTGAGTTTATCAGCTCCCCTCACCCCTAGAATTGCACCGCCTCAACAAGTGGACCATCGTGTAAAGGGCAAATTTTTCCATGTCTGGGTGTATCGTAAACCCTATGTTTAGCCCCTCCCCCCTTATAATTATACACCCTCCTAAGACCACTTTGGGTTTATAATCCCCTCCCTTATAATTCGCCCTGTCCCCTGTCCCTTGGCCCATCGTCTGACCAGCCTAAGCTGTCAGGCCGTCCGGTCGACGTGGGGCTGTGGGGTAGTCCGCAAGGCGTTGGATTCCTGACCGCGAGATCGGGGGTTCGATTCCTTGCTGGGTGAAAACCACCTTGGACACGGGGTTTAAACCACAGCTCCAGTTTCTGGCTGTACCGTGGCTTCGGCCAAAAATCAGTGCCAGGGGGGGGGGGAGGGGCACCTTGCCTCGCGGCAGAACAACGCCCATTGTTATGTATACGGCGCCGCCCTGTGATCTTGTGATCTAGTTTACGGCATTTGTGCTGTGTCAGGTGGTTGTCGTCAAAAATAAAGTTTTTTGAAGTTTTTAAAGGCAACATTTTCCATGTCTGGGTGTATGTATGGTGTATGCATGTATATGTGTACATGAATGTGCATGTGAGACTGTATGAGAGTGTGTTAGAGTGTACCAACGTATGTGCGCAGCGTCTTTTTCCCTTTAAAAATTGCCTCCATGCGCTTTCTGCCCACAAAGCTCCCACCACATCGACTCTTCCAGTTTACAAGCCCTCCCCCCTAATTAGCCTCCCCCCCCCTAATTGTTCACAGTTCTTTGGCTCGAACGAAACAATTAGCCCTCATGGGCTAATTATAGGGTATGTATGATCGCGTATGTGTATGTACATATACATTGTACAGTTATGTGGTAGGTGAGGCTCTGTGAGAGCGTGTAAGAATGTACCAACGTGTGCGCAGTGTATTTATAAATGTTTCATGCTTCAAATATAAGTACATATTTCTCCAACAGTGACATTTGGCCAAAGTATCGTTCCTAACAACTACAGGGTGTCCCGCCCTCCTGTCGCACCCTTTGTCAAAGCGTAACTCGGGTCTGGGAGAACCGATTCGAACCAAATTTTAAGCACTTATAGCAAGTAGTTCAACTTCGGCTTTTGCTGAGTTTCAACCAAATCGGCTGTACCGTTTCGAAGTTACACGTTGTCAAGTGGACGAGGCGATATTTTTCTGTGGCGAGGCCAAATTGAGAGGCAACAGCTGATGAGTTGACTTTTTGGCGGTTTCTCAATCGTCGCTGCAACATGTGTTGCACAGTAGAGCCAGTTCTTGCTGGTTTTCGCATTCTATGAGGATGAGCGCCCACAGAGCCGGTTTCTTCAACTCATTTTACAGTCGCTGCAACGGTTCCTCATTGGCAACTTTGGTAAGGGATATTCAACTTTAAACCTACTGATTGTTTTTTTTTCTTCAATATGAACCTTATGAAGCCGTTTAACAAGAAAGGCCCGCATGTCCCATGTAAATTGGTGGCTTGACGTTTTACCGAAAACAGGTCTTAGAAATAAAAAAAAGACAAAATAATATGAAAAACGCAACAATTTGCTTGCAACGGTGTAACTTTGAAATGGTGCAGCCAATTTGCTTAAAACTATGCGAAAACCTAAGTTGGACTACTTGCTATAAGTGCTTAAAATTTGGTTCAAATCGGTTCTCCCAGACCCGAGTTATGCTTCGACAAAAGGTGCGACAGGAGGGCGGGACACCCTGTACGTGCATTTCTCAGTGCACCTGGAACACCTGGAACCTGGAACACTCATCAATTATTTTGACACATTGGTGAAGGCTTGAACAGAATTTGAAAAAAAAAACAACAAAAAAACTTTGAACAGAACAAAATTTGAACAGTTACAGAAAGTGCTGTAAAATTCTTGAAGCCGCATCTCATCTGCCTACAAATTGTAGGCTACAGCGTACAGTGAGACCTAGGTAGGTACAGTCCCCTCTAGCACTTGTAGATCTGAATCTTGTAGATCAAAGGAGATCTAAATTTGTTGTGCATTGATGGCATTATTGTGTAGGATTTACAATTGAGTGTGTTGCAATAAAGAATACATTAGAAAACAGCACGGAGAATGGTGAGACTGAAGTGCTCTTTGGAATTGGCTGTATTATTTATCAAACTGTAACATTTATTGAACTTGGCAACTTTTTAGGGAGAGGATCAACTAAGGAAAAAAACACTCTGATTTTGTAATGAGAAAAAAGAAACGCACAACAAACACGTGAAACGCTGGTGCCGCTGCAGGTTTGGCCTTTGCCCCCAGTCGTCCTCAAGCAGCTGAACTTCAAGCAATCTGAAAATGGCTCAACAACGTATAGCTGCAGACATTTTTTGTGACTGAGTTTTCGCCAAGTCTCGAACACCAACACGCACACATTATGTACCTAAATTGTACTAACTAGTGCAAGGTATGTATAAACGCACTAAAAAGACCCTGAGAGACTGGCATGGTTACGCTGAGAATCACCAAGCAAAGCAGAAGCATCTCCGTCTTGTGCTGAGTGATTCACACGTACACTATAGATTATACAATTGTAGATTATTGACAGCTACATGTAGACCAACCTGCTTGAACTACACGATACCATCATCAGTTCGATGCTAGGTATGTATCCATCTCATCCAATTGCGAAAATTAATGCAGAGAATGTTGTTGGAACAGAGTATCCATATTAAGGGTCAGACGCTGACGCGCTGACCCTGATGAGAAACTTAACGTTAAGCATGGCAAGCGCATGCGGTAATACCCCAAGACATGATTAGCGCAAAACGCGCGCGCGCGCGCACGCACGCACGCACGCACGCACGCACGCATGCATGCCCCCCCGCGGTCTCAATTACTAATTCTGTCTGAGAGTCAACGCAAAAACCGCTTTGCGTCCGCAAGAAAAAGCTGTCTGGAGCGTGCGTCTCAGCTAAGAGTCTCTGTATTGTTCAATGACTGAGCGTTAATTGATTCCCTTACGTACATTGTATGGCCAAGTGCTTCTGACGAGCTTGGTGGACGTTACCTAGTTGTATCATGTATGCGTGCTCATTCTAATTTCTGGGTGGCACACAGACGTGAGTTAATAGGGTCGGTTGGAATATACTTTTGCATAATATCCCAATGGAAGATGTTTTTTAGTTGAGATTCATTGGTTCTTCACGTCGAATTCCTTGCAACTAAGCATCGATTATTGTACTACATTGTATTATTAAAACAATAAAACGATATAAATAAAATAATTAATTGATTAAGTAATTGATTAATAATAATTTATAAATTAATTAAAATACATAAAATGATGCCTTACTTTACCTTACCTTACCTTACTTTACCTTACCTTAGGTACCTTACCATAAAAACGATGTGATTTGTCTAATTTTTTTTATTCTGCAACATATGTCTTGGTGACCTCTCTACCCACAAGTGTAATATTGCCTGCGCATTGTATGTGCCAACTTTTGTTGCACCGTGTGTGTCATTTTCGGTACGCCTTAAGCCAGTGACATGTACATACAGGCTTACAGAACAGTTTGTCTGCGTGCCAATTCCAACGTCACTACCCATCAAATCGGCCCTCGGTTCGTTGGACCCCATCCCCATTTGCAATCCAACTCAGCTAATAGTAAGTAGCCCAGATTTCTAAATTACGACGCTGTCACGCACCTGCGTCCCATGATCCGTTCACGGCTGACACGTTGGCCCGTGCCTCCCTTACATTGCCAGCATTCCGATACAACCTTACCACCCACCCCCACTCCCCTCTCTTTGGCACTCACTTGAAAAATTTACAAGGGACGGTGGCGTTCAATTATCGAGATTGCGTCTCCCCCTCCCCCCCCCCCCTCCCATCTCATCTTAGGAGAGCAGCAAAAGGCGCGCGCCGACGGACAGACGAACGGATAGTCCCGCAATGACGCTAGGTTATAGAGTAGTAACCCACATTTTTTGTTCTCAAATCTTGCTGCGCTGGTCCTCCAAATTCATAGACTTTCCACAAATTGCGCGCCCATTCGGACTCAGCGACCCAAACTATTTTATCTGAGCGAAAATTTATATAGGCTGCCCCAAAGGGCAACCCTTACAGTTTGTCACGGTTGTCATTGTCATTGTCATTGTCAGTTTAGAGCACAGCTACTCAACTTTGACACAGTTACTCAACTTTGGTGAAACATTCTGCACCGACACGAAGCGAATGGCAAGACACGGGAAGCGCTCAGAAAATGGCAAAACGACGAGATTAAGAGAATAGAATAGAGCTACATACAAGCGGCAAGAAATGCGACTGTGGTATGCCCAACCGAGCTGCTAAATTCCGCCGCAGAAACAGACGTGAGTGAATAGCCTATACTCGTTGGGTACTGTAAACTGTGCATGGTATTCACCGTGTACATTGTAGGGTGTCAGCGAATAGTATTCAAAGTTGAAAGCGCCACAAATCATGTATATGATAGACGTGCCTAACAAGTGTCTCCCCACTTACGCTTGCATAGGGGGAAGGGGGAGGGGCAATAACGACAATATTGATGTAGTTTCTCTACATGTATTCGGCATATACCGTAGATCCTACAATAGTGCCCCCAGGGCGCAATATTCACCTTTGCCTTACTAGGTGGCACTATTGGAGTGGGGCCTTTATTGGAGGATTTACGGTGTATGTGTTCAGTACTTTACTTCATTACAGTACTTCACTTCATTACATTACATTACATGTCATTACTTCACTTCTCTGGGTACAAGTACTCAGCGACTTGTTGTGTAGTGCGAGTTCGGATCAAAACAAATTAAAATGTGCGCCCGTGAGTGACGGTCTAATTGACCCTGCTGTCCTCATGTCTTGTTCACCCTTAACTCACTCGTGTTTGTTTGTGTAAACGCAAACGTAAGCAATGATTGCAGGAGGTCGCACTAGGTACTGAATGAAGGCAATTTCACCCGGCAACTCTTGACTCTTAAATCTGGGTGAAAGCGCACCCCCCCCCCCCCCCCTCTGGCGCGTAAAATGAATTCGCAGCAGTCAAATGCTTGTTGCAAATTGCAAGTGCAAATGTACATGTCAGTAGCGTGTCAGACTGTATAGAGTGGTGCCTCTGCCTGCACCAATCAATCAAGGTCGGGACACTTCTAAATTTCATGCAATCCTTTGTTCGGGAATGAGCTGAACCATCAAAGTTTAGCGTGAGATCGATAAAAAGTGAAATTTCAGTTTGTCAGCAAGAAGTGCAACAGTAGTATGCCCAACAGAGCTGCTATGCTCCGCCGCAGGAACAGACGTGAGCGATGCTCGGGGCTCTGTACACTGTAGAGTTGGGAATATTTTAGGTATTTTAAGTTTTTTGTTTTAAAATAAAAACGAAGGCCATATTTTATTGTGTACTACACTGTGCGCGGTGTTGCCGATGTAGCCTGCGCATGGGCGTTTTTAGAGTCTCTAATTCCTCTACCGTCAAACCCCGTAACGCAAGATGGACAAAACCAATGGCGGATCCAAAATTTTTTCGTTATGGAATGGGGAAGGATTTAGCAGAAGGGGGAACCCTGTTAAAGTTACAGATGCTTGGCCATTTCGGCGATGTTTTGGGCATCCAAACCGCCCACTATTAAGAAGTACATAACAACACACATAAAATCACGCCGCAGGCGAAAATTTTTGCGATTTTTGACCATCTATGCGCATTGCGCATTTTTATGCGGAAAAGTAGGTTCTTACGCACCTTTCTTTTCCCGCGGCCCAGCCCTCAACCCTCTCCCCCTAAATTTTTGATTTCGGGAGAGGGAATTCCGCCTTTCTCCCACCCTGGATCCGCCACTGGGCAAAACAGTGGTATTACATTGATGCAACCAACATACCTACTGTAATTGTAAATTGCAGCAAACCAACAAAGAAAATTTGAGACTTTAGCCGTTATAGGGTACCTACCTGTATACATTCATAGAAGCCCATCCCTTCAATAGTGGGCCCCCTCCAATAGTGAGTGAAATAAGAGTGTGATTGAAAGTATAGTTCCCCAGAGACCAATTGGACGACTAACGGTATAGGAACTTATTTTACATGTAAATAGGTATTACGTCACTTGTTTAGTAGGCACTTCACTTCATTTCATTATGGTGAGTACTCAACATAGACAGCAAACAGCGACTTGTTGTGAGGACAGAGCGCTGCGAATCTGACCAAAACAAATTAAAATGCTCGTCGAAACGCATGAATGACCGTCTTGTCACCGTTGTTGACCACGTGTACCCTGGTCGACCCTGAAATCAATGTGTTTCTGTGACATGTAAACGTAGGCAAGCAGCAGCGTGTGTGTACTACACGCGCACTAAATGAAGGCAATTTCGCTGGGCAACTCTTGACACGTGAGGCGTGAAAGCCACGAGAGGCTCCTGCCCCCAGCGCCTCCACCCTCCCCCTTCCCTGAAGCTTTGGTGGAGGTGTGGCGACGAAAGGAATCACGCTCAGTCGCCGCTGACGATCTATTAGTGTCGCCGTCACTAACAGCACGGTTCGACGTGGCCGAGAGCGCGCTGGCGACCGTGTCATCTCGACGGGCGGGCCTCGCTCCCGCTAAGTAATACACCTCTCAGGCTACGGCTCTACGCATCTGTGCGGCTCGGACGAGCGACGCGCGGAGTGCCATATCATTAAGTGCTCTCCGCCCCGCAAAGGTAGAGCGCAAGAAGAACCCCGAGCTTTATGTGAAAGGAATCAGAAAAGAAGGTTCGAGAAAACGAAGCGATCGGGGCGGAGATCGGCTCTCGGAGCGGTGGATGTTCGTCTCGGCGAGAAGGGAGCAACGGCGGCAGCGAAGCGGCTCCACGCGGCGGCAGTATCGCCAGCGCGCCGGCGGAAGACGTGCGTCGTGTTTTCCAGTTTCCGCCGCCTGAGATTTTCTCCCTATTTTCGCACCGCTCCTCTCTGGCGGGCGGGAGCCTGCTTGATGGCGCGGCAAGGAACGGGCCCCTCGCGCCCGCTTAATAGCATTAGGCGTGTGGCGCGACGACGACGCGTGAAACACGCCAAAAGTGTAGTTCGTTAGCCTCTTTCTCTCGGCGCCCTGCTCGGGCGGCCTTTCTTCTGGCGACAGTAGGGCCGGCGCGCCGCGTAATTCGATCCTTCACGGCCGGCCGACCGGCGGCTTTTAGGCTGCCCCGGGGCGCCCCGGCCGGAGAAGTCCCTCCAGCGCTCGGCGGCAGTAGCCAATTCCGCGCGAGTCAGTCAGTCCCTCTGGCAGGTGTCGCGAGTTATTAACCGCACTGCTCGAGCAAACGACGAAGACGACGGTCGAGCAGCCGGTCTCTCGAGAAGAGCATGCTAGGCTCGGCCGGTCAGCTCAGATACCGACGACTGGCCGCGGGATACGATCGAAGTGAGCGCTCCCTTCCCCCGGCCGTCGACGGTCTAAGCGAATTCCCCCGCTCGTCGGCCACGCGTGGCGGGGTTGTTGCGTCAGGCAGGGCACTCGTGGAGTTTGTTGCCAGCTCTCCACTACGTCCTGGAATAGGAAGGAAGGTGAAGAACTGCGTCACTCGCCTTCCACCGAGAATTCGAAAAACAAGGACGCCCTCCCTCTCGCGCGTCAGAGTAGGCGTAGGCGTGTGGGCCGCGCCTTGGACGGTCGCGTAGGCGTGTGGGCCGCGCCTTGGACAAACCTGTCGTTTCGCCGGGTGGCCGGTTGGCCGAATCCGTCAACCGCTTATTAGCTCTCGCGCGCGCCGTGCTCATCTAACCGCCAGCTGCGCTAGCGACGGCAGTGTCGAGACGAGGATGAGAGCCATGCCTGTGGGGCGGCGGTAGGCGATGGTGACGGCGCGTTGCGCCTACGGACGAAGCCGCGGAGCCGACAGACGCGCCAGAGGTCTGACTCTGAGCTCCCATCTTTGCCTGGCGTACTGCAGGTGCTCGCGACCGCGCTGCATGCTCGCAATGTCTACACCATGTACAATGTACCTACGTGTGTTTTGAACTGTTCCTGTATACATGCGCACCATAAATCGCCTTTACAGAAGAGTCGAGGGGATGGTGTGGAGGTGAGTAGGTAGAAATTTCATTGAAAGGGGGGGTGTCTTTGAAACTTTCACCATGCACTGAGCTGACCAACTTATTCGCTTCTCAGCTACACAGCGTCAGCGTCAGGTTTGTATTTCTGTCTTCTAGAGATCATTGAGAGATCATATTAACAGGCAGAAGCCATATGCAACGTGTGTGTGTGCACTTTTGTTCCTTCCGCATTTTCAACACTGTGAACAATTATTTGGTCGGACGGCACACTGAAATGTTGACAATACCAAGCGACATGTACCTACGCAACTGCATCACTTGCGTATTGCGTTATTGACAATTGTTTTTCAAGAGGGTTCGAAACTGAAGTATCAGGCATAGGGCCCTTGGTTACAATGGCCTTCTGCAAGATCGATCGTCTCAATGAGAACTGCAATCAGGGAACACCGTTTTTTTTTCTTGGGCATGGGAATGGTTTGGACCCACATTGTGAGTTAGCCCCTTGTCCAAGGTGGTTACTGTTTTTTTGCACTCTTGGCACGCTGAGGATTGAACTCCGCACCTTGCAGTTTGGAACCAACGCCTTAGCCCAAGTGCGCAAACAAGCCACAGGTGCAAACATATGCGACCTCTTATTACCACTTCTGCAACACCCGACACGCTAAGATCATGATTCGTAGACCTCCCAGAAGTCTCTGCCCAATTCAAGCTGCCAACAACAACTGCCCGTTTGTTCGAGCGCACCCCGTTAACCGTTTCCTGCACAAGGCCTTTTCTCCAAATAGGGCCCCCGGCAACGCCAAAAGTAATTGCCTCTATGGGGACGTGCAGCTGCTCCCCCCCCCCGTCCTCTGCCCCCATCAATAAATAGTCGCTGGCCCGATAGACTGCGACCATGATGAGAAAAGAGAGAGTGTCTAGGGGAGGTTAGAGAGAGGGAGAATGACGCTGCACTGAGCTTTACTCCCCACACTTTGACACTAGCCCACCACCGCTGAACGCTTCTCGCGGCGAATGCCTGGCACAACGAGATGTTCCACACTGGTTACCGCTTGAGAGGGAGAAGAAGTGGTGAGTGGGCTCTGGACCAGTGAGAGCAGAAAACCAGTTACTGCGGTAATCCTCCGTGACGAGTGTCAGGTCTTCCATTGTGTAGGTGCTAATCTCATCTTATGCCAAGCTGGCCTCTCCAAAAATTGGCAAGCACCTAGAGTGTCAAATATCGCATGGTGCAATGCCCGACCCGCACCCCGGTATACCCTCTGACCGAGGGTCTCTGCTTGATCTTCTGCCATGCCATAGTTAACAATGACCACATATTCATAGCAGTAGATTCAAGACGTTTTGCTCCAGCGATGGTTACCCAACACATTAACGAGAATCGTCAAGGCATAAGTCTTCCCATTGAAACGCTCTCAAAGTCTGCTATTGACCACTGCGCATCTTGTCAAATGCTTTGCAACTGCAATAATAGTGTGTCCTTTTCTAAGAGCATCTGTTCCATCAGCGCTTCATTTCAACTTACCAATTAGTGTTTTAAATTTAGTAATTGTAACCTCTCCAATAGTATCCGGGATACCGTATTCCAACTTTTGGCCACCAGGGGCACTGTTGAGGGTACTATTAGAGAGGTGGACTGCAATTTCGACGTTCGACTTTTAGATTTGAGCTTCTAAGTTGAGCGAAGATTATTTTCAAAAGGTTTGCCTACAAATACATGCATTAAGGTAAACATAACTTTTAGCAACTTAACTTTTTTTGCTTACAGTTGCAGGATCTTACTACTTTTTCCTACTCCTCTCAAGGTCACAACATAACGAGGCTATCGCTTGTACTTCACTTTTTTCACTTTACAAACAGATTTTACCCTGCTACAAAATCTAGGCAAATCCATGCAGGATGCCAAACTAGTCATTATGCATACTGTTATTTAAGGCGCTTTTATAAATAGCCGAGCCTGGACAGGCCCGAAGGTTATTAAAGTTGAAGGAAATGGAATGAGGAACTGCAGTTACCTGCATGAGCACATCAGTGGCGTAGCCAAGGGGGGGGGAGGGGGGAAGCTTCCCCCTTCAAAATTCTCCGAAGCTAAAATTTGTTAACTTGGTACCCTCTGTTGCAATGTGCCAATATGGGCATTTTTCTCAATTTCAATTCAAATAATGATGAAAACAACACGAAAAAGCCAAATTGCCGCCTGCGGCGCATTGTTTTGCATTAAAAACCGTGGAAAGTTCGTTACCCTACTTTAAAAAATTTGCCTGCAGCGCTATTTTGAGCACGGAAATTGACAACATTGCTAACGTTTTTTGGTGTGAATGTAGTCAGACAAACGAGCGCAAGGCGTGTAAACAGATTGGATGAGAGAGTGTCTAAAGCTTCCCCAGCCGAAATGGCGCAATGTCCAAAAAAATCGACAGGGTCCCCCTGTTGCAAAATTGAGAATTTGGCCGAGATTGGACCCCCCCCCCCCCCCCGAAATCAAGTCCTGGTACGCCGCTGGCACATAATGTATGTTGTGAGTGCATTGTAATGTAGACGCGGGGTACGGTGACACAGAAGCCAATTCGAACGATCAGTAGGCAAGTTTGATATTTACGTTTTGTCAATTTATTCAATTCAATTCCATTTTATATTGGACAGGTCCATCACAGAGCAAATCAAAGCAGCAGTGGGGGGGGGGGGGCGGGTTACACCATGTGGGTAGGCCAACGGGGTTTGCTCATAGATAAACGTTTTGGTTCACACCAATATTCGTTTGTAGTATTGTTTGCTTATTTTCAAGTCTCTGTGGACAAGTTTCTATAGTGTTACACTGCATGCGACACCCTACACTACACTAGGTACCAGTACCCGTAAGTCTTGGCAGAAAAGAAGCTGATCAATACTACTAATATGCCAGTCGGCAAGGTGGCCTAGTGGTAAAGACTGGGACTCATGATCGCAAGGTCCTGGGTTCAATTCTCGAGGACCCACTATTGAGAACCATGCCTTTTAGTGGATTTTTCTCTGGTCATTCTTGCCGTAGAACATACTGGTATGTGGCGTTCTTCTTCTGTGTCTGTGGCGGCCCTCGTGGGCACTATGCATGCCTCAGACCGAATGACTTCATTTGTGTGCTGGGACATGGTCGGAGCCGTCTGGACAGCAGGTTGGTTTCCTCTGGGTGCTGTATGTCCTGAGCGCCCCTTGAGCTGGCGGCCAGCGGAATCAAGCCGGCGGCAGTTACAATTCCGGCCCGTTAGGGGAGCCAGCCCCTCAGGATCGGGCTGACTAGGTCTCATCTCTCATTAGCAGCGGTCGATTGTGACCAGAGAGAGGCCCTCGCGATCATAGAAGCGGCCCACGCACACACAAACAGAACAAACAAACTAATATGCCAGCACTCACTATTTAAGGGATGGCTTGAGTGAAGTGGAAGGGGTGGCGGAGCTGATATAATTTTTGTAATCTCAGAAGTGTAAAAGTGTAGAATGAAATGTGCAACTCTAAATCGTGCAATTTGTGCCATCGTTTTTCTTCTCTCAACACCCCCTGTTGTACTGTTGTTGTAACTATATTGTTGACACCATCAACAGTATACTAGTGTTGTAGAAAATCATCGAGACATACATACGAGACCCTCCAGGCTTGCGTCACTACCTCGCGAGCAGCTAATTGGGGGGGGGGGGGGAGGGTGCAGCCGTACAACAAATCCTCCTGGTCCGCAGGTTGTTGCTGTTGGATTAGGGGCAACGCTAGGAGGCTTATCCATCTATCTATCCATCTTATCCATGCTTATCCATCTGCATGACGTCTAATCGATCGATCGATCTGAGGAAGGTCCTCGATCTAGTGCATGCATCGAGAATCGAACCCAGAACCGTGCGCGCAAGAAACGATTCTCTACCATTGCCCCAGTACCACACAAAATTATATTTTTTCTGTAAAGATTAATTGTACATTTTCTTTATTTCACAGAAATACGTCCAAATTTTTAATAATTTAATGCTAATGTTTGAACCAATTGCCCCTTTGCCCCTCGTGTAAAGAAAGATTAGTCCCATCATTCCTCGGTTCCATGCCACTACCACCGGGGAACTCTTTTCTGCAGATTTACCTAAACAGCATGTGCCCTGGGTTGCAGCTGTTGTGCTTGCAGGACAGGAGTCGGCTTACCAGGCGGCGGCCGTGGTCGAGGTGGGCGCGATGGTGGTGCAGAACATGTTCAGCGCGCTCTCCTTCCTCCACTACCGCAAGGACGACGACTTTGTCGACCGCCTCTCCTACTTCTACACCGCCTCCTTTCTCGTCATGATGGCCATACTCGTCTCCTTCAAGCAGGTACATGTACGTGTACGTGCGTGCACAGTAGATGGGTGTGGAATGGAGGCGAGAGGGCTGTATAGTGTGAGGCGAATGTTTCAAGAGTTGTTCGAGTAGATCCCAATTGCCATTGACTCTAATTGACGCTGTAAACTCTCTAATAATTTGCCCTGTATTTGTCCAAGCGGGGGGGGGGGTCTGTTGAGTGGACCGCCTTTGTTGGGGGGGGGGGGCTAAATTTCATCCGCAGCTTCTACACGCATCGGCTGTTCTCGCACGTCCAGTTGTTGCGGGTATCATCAAAAATCAGTTCCATCCAAAGCAAAGGCAACCCCCCAAATACAGTATGCCGACGGAATAGTGTCCTCGTTCAGTTTGGAGGCAGACCGCTGGAGTGTTGGGTGCCAGCGGAGTTCACGAGTTCCTGGGAGGCGTACGCGGAGATGTACTGCTGGGCGCAGAACACCTACTGGGTGCCCTTCCAGGAGGAGATCCCAGAGGACTACGCCGCCAGGGACAGCCGCCGAATCTCCTACTACCAATGGGTATGGCAGTGCACCTGAGATGCAAATTTTGAGCAAGAGCTAGCAAAAACATCTTTTCTTAATCTTTTTCTTTATCTCTATCTTTTATCTTTATCTTTATCTTTTCTTATCCTTTTTAAATTCGACTTTAATTGGGCCTTCGTTTTTTTTAAATATATTTCAACTTAAATAGGCATTTTAACAGTTTAACATTATTTTAACAGAAATATATCTTTTTTTATTTAAAAAGCGTCATAGTGAAACATTTTGTAGTATTCTTTTGGGTGAAAGCTGGTAGCCCATGATGCCGTCTACGCACATTTTTAAATGGAAAAATGTACCATATTTATTTCTACTTTAGCACACAGCACCCTCCATCCAATGACGCAGCTGCAACAAATGCGACTTTTAGGTGCCTTTCTTCCTTCTAATAGAGGCGTTCATGTTTTACATTCCCTGCCTCATCTGGCGACTAATGAGCGATAAATCCGGTGAGTGCATCTTTAACCCACACATTTAAACAAAAGTGTACCATTTGATGATGTACAGTAGATCCTCCTCTGCCCCGTATAGTGCCCCCTCTCCAATAGTGCCCCTGTGTGCAAGAAATACTATACGACTTGCGTCATACACGGACACAAATTAAAGCAGTAGTTATGCAAAAGTGGTTTGGTGTACACAGTTACACCCATTAATGAATGATATTTCAGCCGCTTTGAACTGTTAATCACATAAGAAACGCAATACAATTCCAATAGTGGGCCTGGGTAAAGAGAGGTTAAAAGTATGGTGCACCAAGGGTACTATTAGAGGATTTACGGTAGTCAGGTCACGTCTATGCAGTATTGCACAGTGGGAATCAGTAAATATTTTAGTGTAGGAAGCAACATTTGTTTGGGTTCCATCTGCAATTGTGCAAAGTGGGCATCGTTAGAGCTTTGATTTGCGGACCGTAAATCTTTCAATAGTGGCCAGGGATAGCAATGTTACCAAAAATTGCTGATAAACTTAATAATGCTGATAAACTATTTTTAATCTTAACTCTAAAAAAAAAATCGAAATAATTATTTATTTAATTTTGATTAAAAATCTGCATGTTGAATTATTTCTTTAACAGTGTTTGTTTTTAATGTACTTAAAATAATATCTTGAATTATTTAATTAATTAAATTTTCATTTTTGGTGACATCGCTACACAGGGACGCTATTCTTCCAAGCTCTGCTTACCTTACTCGGGGAGAGGAGGATACCCCAATTTTGAGGAGGCAGTGGTGCGAGTCGAACCCCCGACCACGCGCGTGCGGAGAACCCTCTCAATGCTCTACCCATACGCATACGCACACGCACACGTATAGGCATCCGCCTCAACGACATCGTGAACGCGTCCATGGAGCGCGAGTCCATCGAGCCCGAGTCCCGGACGCGCATGGTGGACTCGCTGTCGCGACACATCGAGGCGGCGCTAAAGTATCAGCACGCTGCCAACTCCCACACGAGCTACACGCTGCACCGCGTCTTCCGCTGCTTCAACGTACGCTACTACGAGGCCTACGTCACGGGACTCTACCTGGTGCGTGACGTCTATGGATTATGTACCGTAAATCCCGACTCACAGGGGTAACAGGTATTGCTTCACTGCCCAAGTGGCACTATTTCAGGGGGGGGGGCGCTATTGGAGAATCTATGGTATACCTATGTTGTAGTCACAGAAATGTAGATGCACCAATTGCTTCCCATCCCCCTCCCCAACCACCGCGGTTGAACACAACCACCAAACGCACAATTTCTCCAAGGGTTCGGTTGAAGATCGAGAGAGTGCACAAGTACACAATTGGTTGCATCTTGTAGTGAGCGTAAAGCATTTATTTACAAATCTGCTCAAATTTTTACAAGCGCGCGCTGCTCTGCAACCTGCGCGCCAACAAATTTCAAATTCACATTCCGAATTCTGCAGGTCTGCAAGGTGGTGTACATCGGCAACGTGGCCCTGAATCTGTTCCTGCTGAACAAATTCCTGGAAACGAGCGGCTACTCGCTGTACGGCTTCGGCGTGCTCCGCGACCTGCTGACGGGCCGGTCGTGGCGCGACTCTGGGCACTTCCCGCGCGTCACCCTCTGCGACTTTGAGATACGCGTACTGGGCAACATGCAGCACCACTCTGTGCAGGTGCATTCTAGTAACTACTAGTGCTCTCTGAGTGACTCCATGTACTTATACATAGTTTGTCATACCTTCAACTCATTCACAGAGCATTCATGCAAAAAGTGTACATTCTTGCGTTCTAATCGTTCACTCCATGTGCGTGTGTGTCTACCGTAAACCCTTCAATAGTGCCTTTGGGACACTATACATACTTTTCTCCTTACACGGGGGCACTATTAGAGGATTTACTGCATACACCTTCTACTGTAATTCCCCCCCAGTGGCCCTTTTAGTAGTTAGTTAGTGCCTCCTCCAATAGTGAGAGTTTGATATTTTGGTGTCCTGTTCTATTAGCAAGCGGGTGGGGTAGGGGGTATGTAGGTTTGCTACTGCACGACCCCTACTACCAATCTAATAGAGTCCCCCCCTCGAATAATGCCCCCTTCCAATTGTGCTCCCGGGTGAGACAAAGTTCAAAGCATAGTGCCTGGGGGCACAATTGGGTGATTTACAGTACGCCTACACCACCAACACTCTTGTACTCGTCCGGGCTTGTTGCACTTGTAGTGCGTGCTGGTGATCAACATCTTCACGGAGAAGATCTTCATTCTGCTGTGGCTGTGGTTCTCCTTCCTGCTGGTGGCGTCCGTGCTGGACGCCCTCTACTGGTACAGCATCTCGCTGTTCCACCGCGACCGACTCCGCTTCATTCTCCGACACCTCGAGCTCACCGGAGACCCCGAGACCTTCCAGAGGGAGCGCAAGAAACAGGTGCACCTTCTTGTGTGCTTTTGTAGACTTTGGGGGGGGGGGGGGAGGGCACAGCCACAGGGTGTTTTGGAGCCTTTGCAAATCACATTGCTGGAGGCGAATCACGATGGAAGTGACTGTCCACGCAAACCGTGTGTATGAATATGTGCGCTTGGCATAGCATTTTTGACAAAAATAATAGCCTACCCTACGCATTCATCGTTATGAAAGCTTTCGAGTTGTGTGTACTCTTGCATCGGCTTGCTTGCCTTCCTCTATTGGAGAGACTTTGCGTGTCTAATGCACATGGATGCGTGCGCTGCAGGTGGAG
The DNA here is from genome assembly GCA_030248085.1 of Paralinhomoeus sp. GSCO2_6. Classification (NCBI taxonomy): domain Eukaryota; kingdom Metazoa; phylum Nematoda; class Chromadorea; order Monhysterida; family Linhomoeidae; genus Paralinhomoeus; species Paralinhomoeus sp. GSCO2_6. The sequence goes on from JASAMY010001615.1 coordinate 22,352, forward strand.
CGCTTCCTGCGCTTCTACGTCAAGATCGACGGCGTCTTCGTGCTGCGCATGATCGCGGCGCACGCGGGCGTCATGTTCTGCACGGAGCTGACGGAGGCGCTGTGGCACCGCTTCCTCCGGCTGCCCATCGCCAACTCCACCGACGGTCTCGACGCACAGACCAAGGCCAACAAAGCGGGTGGGGCGGCCGTCCAACTCGAGACGACGCCCTGCCACCACGACGATGACGTGAGTGTGCGTCCAGTAAGGTCAGGCAAGGAAAAGAAAGGGAAGTACACAGCTGGTGGTTACGAAACATGGTGGTCAAGTTCGTAAAGCTTCGTAAAGCTCCGGAGCTGCTGGAGGGCGCACTAGACGTTCCACCTAAAAATGTTGAATGGAATGCTAATTTCGCTTCAAAATGATGTACATGTACCTAAAGCCGTGGGCCGTGTCCCTTTACGGCCGCCAGGCGAAGCATGATCAACTTCTGTGTACTCGATGGTTTCTTCCAGGAGGAGACTCGTCAGCAGCAGTCGCTGCTGCAGCCATCGGTGGCTCTGATGCCCAGCTGCTCCCTGCCCGAGCGCATGGTGGCTCGGATCTACGGCGAGCCGGGCGCCGCGGCCAGCTCCGTGGGACTGCTGGCGCACCAGGCCGGCTCGCCCCTCTCCTCCGTGACGTCACGACCGGGGGAGGGTGGCCGGCTGGAGGAGGAGGCAGAGGCAGAGGAAGAGGAAGAGGCAGAGGCCATTTCCATGAGCTCGCAGGCGTGGCTCCGTCACACCAACAGGGTCAAGTACACCAAGCTGTAGACGCTCGCCCGCCACTGCAGCTGCAGTGCGAGAGAGTTACAGTTCAAACAAAGGTGCATTTTGATTAAGATTTCTCTCGAGTTGTATGTATGGATATGCAGGCAAGGCCCATTTGCGCTGGCAATAAAAGTGACGTGACGAAGCGGCGCCCCATAACGCGCCGCCCTCCTACTCGACGATGCCGCAGGCGCACTCGACCAATCGATGGGGCGCCCAATGGCCGCTGGCTTAGCTTGCTCGATTCTACACAGCTTCTTGCCTAGCGCTTTCTCTCACCGCATAGAATTCCAAATGTGTTCTTGCCACGAATCGGTTATGGAGTGATCTTCTCATCTCAGTAGAGTGTGGTTGGAGCTTCTGATCAAAGGCAAGTCCTGTGCGCTCAGTTGACACGACATTGTATACAGTATGTAGCATGGTTCGTAGAGTGCTGCGCTAGGAGGAGACAGACGTCTGTGATAGAAGATGACAGAATTGCAAGCACGAGAGCTCTGTGTGTTGTCTCTAGCACTGTTTGTTGGGTGATATTGTAACTTTCTTTCGAGACTCTTGTATTGTACGCGTTAATAGACTGTAAACCCTATAATTAGCCTCCTGGGGCTAATTAATTGTTTCATTCGAGCTCTCGAGCTCTAGGAGGATGTATGATTATAGGGGAGGGTGGGGGCATTGTTAGAAGGGCTCGTAAACTGGAAGGGTCGATGTGTGGAGAACTTTGTTGGCGCAACAAGCGATTTTTAATGAAAAAACACTCGATTTGAAGAGTGAATAATCATAGGAGGGGGGGGGGCTAATCATAGGGTTTACGGTACGTGCTCTGTGCAAAAGCGTCCGCGCGTCAACAACGAGCGCTACTAAATTCAAACTTTATCTACCCGCGCTGCTACGCAAATGACGATTGGGATGTATGTATGTATGTATGTATGTATGTATGTATGTATGTATGTATGTATGTATGTATGTATGTATGTATGTATGTATGTATGTATGTATGTATGTATGTATGTATGTATGTATGTATGTATGTATGTATGTATGTATGTATGTATGTATGTATGTATGTATGTATGTATGTATGTATGTATGTATGTATGTATGTATGTATGTATGTATGTATGTATGTATGTATGTATGTATGTATGTATGTATGTATGTATGTATGTATGTATGTATGTATGTATGTACATATGTATGTATGTATGTATGTACCTATGTATGTAGGTAGTACACGTATTATATACCTTAAATCCTCCAATAGTGTCCCTAGAGTTGCTAAAGTTTTTTTTTTAAGCGGTTTTATTTTAAAAAGTAACGTTTTTGACTTGGCTTTGGTTTTTCTTCTGTAAAAAAAACTTCTTTCTTTTTTTTGCTACTTTTTGCGGATTATATGCCAATTTTGTCTGCAACATCATGTCGCCCATTGCACAAATATTAGTGATGTCTATGTATTTGCAGTCATGCTTTGATAGCTTGATTGCACAGCAGCCACCAAGGAGTGAACTGAAAGTCGACAAAGTGATCAAGTGTCTTCACTGCAGCTGGCGATCGGCCAAATCAATGCGCCACCTGCGCATGTGAGATCTTGACAAGCGCAAGTTTCGCTGTAAAAAAAAACGAGCCGAACTGCTACGTCGTTGAATGCGGAACATGGTCCGCATCATACATGTTCTACATGGTGTACGTGTACATGGTGCACTCTGGTTTAAGAGTGCTCCTGCTGTGCTTACTTATACGCACTACACATGGCATGGCATAATACCTGCTACTGCGTCCAGATTACGTTCTGAGGTGATTTTGAAAAAAAAGTTCCAAATGAAACGCAATAATTTAAAAAAAAGTCCATAAAAAGCACTCGAGTTTTCCATTTGTTTTTTTTTACAACTCGAAGTGCTAGCAAGCAATGTCAGTAAGAAAAAAAAGTTAAACATATATTTAGTGAAACACTTGTTGAGGTGTGTTAAAAACAAAAAAATCGACAACCTGATTTTTTTAAATTGAAACTGAATAGGATACCATTTCAACACTTTTTCAAATTACCTAATTAAAAATGTTAGTCACAAGCTTCTGAACAGCTTTTAACTACACACTAAACAATAGCAGCTCCAATAGAGCCCCATACAATAGTGTCTCCTTCAATAGTGCCCCCCGGGTACAGCAGGGTCGAAAGTATAGTTCTCCCCTCTCCAATAGTGCCCCTGGGAGTAATGTCATGCGCCTCTTCTGGGCAAAAATAAAGTGGCAGGTACATTTGATTACCTTCACCACCATCACCATCACATCATAATGCAAACAAACCTTTTTGCAAACAAAAGCCGGGATAGACAGATCGAGCACATCCCAGTTCAATTCCTATAGTTCCTATATGCACAAACGGCTGCGAAGTTTGTAATTCTGCTTGGCATGGTGACATTTTCGAGAAGACGACTGCGAAAGGATTGGAGTGACATGTTTAGACTTCACGATTTGCACTAAACACGCACGCACGCACGCGCGCGCGCACGCACGCACGCACGCACGCACGCACGCACGCACGCACGCACGCACGCACGCACGCACGCTCGCACGCTCGCACGCGCGCGCGCACGCACGCACGCACGCACGCACGCACGCTGGCACGCACGCACGCTGCCACGCACGCACGCACGCACGCACGCAAGCACGCACGCACGCACAGTTAGCAAGCCACATGCACACTTTCAGCTCCCTCCAGTCCTTCCAAAGTGAAGTAGGGTCCGGAGTTGATGTCGACCGTCTCGATGGAGTCCGTAGCGGCGCCTCTGAGACAGGGAATGGAGAAGGAGCGGCTGCAGGCGCCGCCGATGGCAAAGGTCTTTGCCCCGCAGGTCACCAGCTGGAAGCTGTGTCGGCGCATTCGCATCTGCTCCTCCGTGCGCCACCTCCAGATGTCTCGCTCGACGCTGTAGTGGGCGCAAGTGTTCGCTGTCACCATTTCGGTGATCTTGGCACCTGAGACCCTACGGCAATGCGCCTGAGTACAGCGTCGCAACGCCAAACGCACCCTGTCCACCACACGCTAGGATGTCCCCACCGACCACGGCCACACTCTTGTAGATCATCTTGCTGAAGAATGTTGGGCGTGTGCATTGTGTTCTATGCACCTGCATGACGGCGCCACAATAACACAGTATACAGTCATTGGCAATACTGAGTGACGTGTATACCCTACACTGCAGAATGCAGGGTACGCAAACGAACACGTACCTACATATCCTTTTTTGGTGTGGATGCCAGTGTAGTCCACAGTCCAGCGGAGGCCTCGAACCGAAAGACCGACCAGCTCTGGCGGCCTCGACGCGATCCGCCCACCACGAAGAGCGCGTCTCCATGGACGGCTGAGGCTGCGTGGACCTTCTCGGATGGCATGTCCGTTGGCAGGCGACTCCAAGAGTTGCGCTCGAAGGAGTAAACGAAACAAGCCTTTGACTCGATGTAGTCTGCGTTACGCCCTCCGCAGAAGTATAGGGTGTTTTTTTTTAAATTATCACATTTCTTTTTTGAATAACTTTTGTTTCCTTTGTCGGATTGTTATGAAATTTGGAACACTTATACTCAAGACTTTAGGATTTTGTCTGAAAAAAGAATCGTCGAATTCGGTTGAGGATTCCGAGAGTTATGGCACTACAAATCAAATGTCTCGTTTTTGGGCAGCTTTACAAGCTTTACTGTTCGAATTGTGACTATCCAGTACTGTACGCCAAATTTCAAACGCCAAACTTTGCTTTTGATTGGCGGCGGTTCGTCTAATCGGCGTACAGTATTCACTACTGCTCGCTCGACTAAAACCTCTCCATCCGCCCTCACCCCATTCCATTCCTCTCTCCATCCCCACAGCCCGCGGCCGCGCCGCTCCCTTCACTCCAACGCGGGCGCTAAAAACGAGACATTTGATTCGGAGCGCCATAACTCTTGGAATCGTCAACCGAATTCGACGATTCTTTTTTCAGACAAAATCCTAAAGTCTTGGGTATATGTGTTCCAAATTTCATTACAATCCGACAAAGGAAACAATAGTTATTCAAGAAAGAAATGTGATAATTTAAAAAAAACACCCTATAGAAGAGTCCACCTGAATCGTGCATTGGGAGCGAGCATTGAAAGTGAGGCGATTTTTTATTTTGGAGGTTCGAGACGAAAGTCTCAGGCGAGAGGGGGTTACCTCTGCCTTCTACAAGACCGACCAACTCAATGAGAACAGCGATCAGGGGGCACTTTTGCGTTAGCCCCTTGCCCAAGGGGGCCACTGTCTTTTGACAATCTTGCACCGCTGAGGATTGAACTCCGCACCTTGCGGTTTAGAACCAACGCCTTAGCCCAACTGCGCAAACGGCCATTCACAGTGGCGCGAGATCTGCGCACGCACACGCATGCTTCACACGTTCTATAAATACATTGTACCTCACATCTTTCAACAGTCTATCGTCCCAATGTTCCCTTCACGACCTCAAACAAAAAATCATTTCCCCATGCAATGGGGCAGCAGATAGAGAAAGGTAGCCATGGGCACTGCTGGAGCGTTTCCAGCAACCCCACATCTTACCTATGACTCCACCAGTTGCCCCTTCATTGTTGGTCCTTAGCATTTCCTTGACCACACGCTCGGGTCTCAGCGCTTCGACGAAAGACGAGCCATTGTAGAGCAGAGGGACGCAGGCAGCGTTCTGTCCACCAGCGAGGATGGTCAGCCCACGATAGTGACCGGCCACATGGTTGTATCGCGGTGGCATGTCACTGCGAAGGATTCGCGTCGTCATGTCGGACAGATCCAACTCCGCCACTTCTCTCGCCCTGTCCCCCAGTCCGCCAAACGTGAGAATTACAAAGGGCTCTAAATGAAGTGGAGCAGAGGTCACGGACGCTGATAATAGAGACTACAGTATGTACTGGAAACTGGGCACATGTGCATATACAGTGAAAAGCTAGAGTCGCATGACAAACCGGCTCGAATCGTGTTGAAGTCCCATAAAAATTACCAACCCCCCACATTTTTCCTCCCCGGTATAATTTTTATGCCATCCCCCAGGAAAATTTTTGCATAATCATTTCCCCCTCACCGTGAAAATCTTCACCCCATTACAAAGAATGTCCCAGACCCCAGCTCGTAATGTCACTCGACTTCCAGGAATATCTGTATGTGCGTTGAGTCTGTGTGAGACGGAGCGTTGTTGGAGTCGACTCAACGGACCTGCAGAAGTCAATTCAACCGGATCATCTCTTGCTGACGCCGGCGATGCCGCGCGTTCCGCTTGTGCCGCGGTTAGGGCGCACCTGTCCTTGTGGTAGTAAAGAAACACAAGCGATGCGCAGAATAGAAGCAACGCGCTCAGCACAGCAACAAGAATCAGAAGAAAGACCTTGGCACGAGCAGCTTTGGAGTTGGCTCTCGTTTGAGCAACGCTTTCTGAATAAAATATATGATTTCCTTGTAATCAAAAACGGACAAGAAAAATAGAAGACCTCTTGCGGTGGAATTCTCTAAGTCGTTCGACTGATTGATGTTGTTGCTCTTTTGTTGACGTTCGTTGACACCATCGCCTACGTCACTGCCGACACTGACAGAGTCCAAATTGTTGAGATGGTGCAACTTCTGAACAACTCACAGCTGAACAATTGCATCGCAACTACAATGCAGACCACTGTCGCATCAGTTGGTTCGATATATTACGACAGAAGACGGGGCAGCGTATGGCCTAGTGGTAAAAAATCGGCCTCTTGCGCGCAAGGTCCTGGGTTTCGATTCTTGATGGATCCATTAGATCGAGAACTTCCCTCCCAATGGATCTTCTCGTGCGTCGCCGCCACAGGTTACAGACGGCGTTCTTCAAAATGTCTTTGGCTAATTATGGAGATGGGTATGGGCCATTGACGGCCTCCTAGCGTTCTCCCAAATCCAACAACAACTACCGGATTCGACGCACCAAACGTGTGCAGTGCGGCCCGTTGCGTTCGGACAGCAGCACCGCCTCTACGGCGTAGCGGTCGCTTTCCATCGAAGCAGCCATCCACAGAGCTGAGACAGGTGACGAGAGCGCTGGGGATACATACTAGCGTTTTCTACACACAGAGTTTAACGACACAGGACGTGTTCTGTCGATGTTTACAGCCTCACAAACTGCCACGCGCCATTCGCCAAAGGTGGAATTTGACGCGTCGTCATACACGGCGCTTTGAAGTTTACAGCTCAAGCGCAATTCAACCGGCGTACTGTAGGCTTTACGCGCGTCGTTAGAAAGGAACTGATGGAAACTGCTAATGCTGCCACTTCTACCAAATGTCACGGAGAGTACATCTCAGAAATGACTCTGCATCTTATCAGGCTTTGCCATCGCTGCTTCTACACTTGGCTCGACTCGATCACAATCAAATTTTTGCAAAGAGAAAGGATCGTCTACATCAATATTCAGTTTTTACATGCGGCGTCTAAACACGCGCAGCGAGTGTCGTTGATTCGTAAATCCTACGCTAAATCATTCAATAGTGCCCCTGGGGCACTAACCCGGGAGCACTATTAGAGGGTGACTAATAGAGGATTTGCGGTATTCCCTTGTAAGCAATTCTCACTAGCGCGATCGCAGCCAACAGAAGTGTCATTCTCCATGCAGCACTGCCAAACTCTCGGTGGCTGTCGAGGCTGGCGTTGCCGCAGACTCGGCCCTCCACGTCCTCGACGCTGTGTCTCTCGGCGAAGGAGACGTAGCCCCCGGCGATCGACAGCACGCCCGACGACAGCTTCAGCGTCGCTCGCGCCGAAGAGAAGCCGTAGTAGCTGGAGGCGTCGCCCAGGTCGTGCACCTGCGTGCACGCGCTTATAGAGACAGGGCAGCGCATGGCCTAGTGGTAGAGAATCGGGTTCCTGTGCACACGGTTCTGGGTTAGATTCTTGATGGAGCCACTAGATCGAAACTTCCCCTTTCAGTGGAATTCCTCGTGCCGTCGCTGCCCTAGAATACAGATGGCGTTCTGCCGAATGTCTTGGGCTAATTATGTTATCATTATAATTTCTATCAATCGATTCAATGTGGCTCTAGACGGAAAGGGTCATGCAGATCGGAATGCTATACATTGGCCGCTGATGGCCTTCTAGCGTCGCCCCTAATCCAACAACAGCGAGACAATTGCATGCATTCCACCTGCTGCCTGTACGGTGGTACATATTTGCGAAACGCTTACTCACTCGGCGCCTAGACAGCTAGGATAAGATCGCAACCAAATGTCTGACAATTGACTGGCAGCAAATGTTCTATAGACTCTTCTAAATGCGCCTCTGAGGGCTGGGCTAATTGTTTGTTTGGCATTATAAACGGGAGGGTTCTAATAAGGATGCATGGTGTGTTCGTCAGTGCCAGAGGAATGTCAAATAAATCAATGCAACGCAGAAACAGATCGAATGCTTAGACCGCACAATGGAGTGCTTTATTACCGCAACGTAATTTGTACCTAACCTGCGGGTGGTCCGCTCTCTCGGGAATGTAGTCGCTCGGCAGGCGGCAGTTGCTCGTCAGACAACTAAAGCTCAGTAATATTATCACTGCGCTTTTGTAAGCTGTAACCCTCTATTCATTTCATAGAAACAAACACAAATAAACACCAGAGAAAAAGAAAAATCCCAACAATTATAGACAAACAAATACAAAAAAACGCCAAACAAGCGACCACAAACAATAAGAAAATCTCGCGAATGCCAGCCAAGGAGCTCTCACTCTGAGAAGCGGCCGTCCTCGTCCCCATCCATCTCGAACACTCTCAGTCTCAGCCTTCTGTGCACGCTCCTGTTGCACATGTTCAGGAGAACTGAAGTTGTGGCCACGGTTGTTCTTTTGTTTTACAAAGTGAAAAATGCCAACAACTTTCTTATCGCTTGACGAAGTGTTTCCAATTTTGCAGGTTGGTAGCAAACCCTGGGCGACATGTAACACTTCTCCGTTACCCCTCCCATGAGTTACGCAACATCAATCACACTTTGGGGTCGAATTCCGTTACTTAAAATTGTGACTGTTGAGTGATTGTGCTGTCAACATGTACTATTGCGTAGTTATCAGTGACTAATATCATATTTCCTGCCCCCGATTGCGATTGCTACCCTGATTTCATGGGGGGGGGGCGCTAAAACCTCTATCTCGCCCACCCTCCTGGGTTACCATTGGACAAGGCCCTACATTGGAGGAGTGACACACACACACACACACACACACACACACACACACACACACACACACACACACACACACACACACACACACACACACACACACACACACACACACACACACACACACACACACACACACACACACACACACACACACACACACACACACACACACACACACACACACACACACACACACACACACACACACACACACACACACCCTCTTATAACCTCAGACCACCTAGCTGTCACTTTTCAAACTATTGAATCACTGGACACTAATATACCCTTGCGCAGTTACCGTAAGTATGTGAATGGGAATTACACAGCTATGAACGAATATTTACTCACTGTAGATTGGGTGGCTCTATTCGCAACCTGCACCAACGCTGTCAGTATGTGGAATCATTTCAAAAACATTTTGCATCACTGTATCGAGCACTTTGTACCAATGGGCACTCCAAAAAACAAACCCGTCTCAAAGGAAGTTCGCAAGTTAATTAATAAGCAGAAGAGACTGCACAACAAATTTAAAGCTACACAAAACCAAGATGACTACAACAACTGGAAAACAGCTAACAGAGCGGCAAATAGAGCCATCCTCAGGGAGCAATGTGCGTTTGAAAACAGTTTGGCTAGGCGTGGGAACAGTCCCGAATTTTGGAAGTATGTGTGTGGGCGTATGAAGACAATTCCTACAGTAGCTTCCCTCAAAGCCTCCGATGGTTCGCTTAGGCACACTGATGCTGAAAAAGCCTCCATTCTAAACAATCAATTCTCCTCAGTTTTTGTCACAGACGATAACGAGCCATTGGAATTGTCTTCTCAAACCCAAGTACGCATGTTACCTCCAAACTTCTCTGAATTTGACATTTATCTAGCGCTTTCTAAGTTGCCCAATAAGTTCTCCTCAGGGACCGATGGAATTCCACAGTACCTATTAAAGAGAGTGGCGCTTGCAATTGCCTACCCACTTATGCTTATGCGAATCTTCAATTTATCCTTGACCACAGCCCAAGTACCACCCGACTGGCTGTGCGCAAACATTACACCCGTGTTTAAAAAGGGCGCCAAAAACAACGCTTCCAATTACAGACCAATTAGTATCACCAGTACATCCTGTAGACTTTTCGAAAGTCTTATCAAAAATCGTGTCCTAGCGCACATGCAATCTAATGGGTTAATCAGCTCTGCGCAACACGGTTTCCTGGCCAAGCGTAGCACCGTTAGTCAACTTCTAGAATGTCTGAATGACTGGACTAACGAATTGGATGCTAGACAGCCTGTTGACATAGCTTACTTGGACATTGCCAAAGCATTCGATACAGTTAGCCACTCAAAGTTGCTGCATAAACTTAAGTGCTATGGAATTGCGCACTCAATTACCAATTGGCTCAGTAGCTGGCTAACAAATCGCACCCAACGGGTTAAAGTAAATGAGACATTTTCTGATAGCACACCAGTTGGTAGTGGAGTCCCTCAGGGTAGCGTGCTAGGTCCACTCCTTTTTCTTATTTTCATCAACGACCTGCCAGCTGTTGCAAACCAAGTTTCGCTCAAACTGTTTGCGGATGACTGCAAGCTGTATTTTCGGTCCAAATTGGTAGACGATCGCAGCAAGCTGCAAAACTCTCTGAATTCAATTTATCAATGGTGCAACGAAAATCAGCTCCAACTTTCTCTGTCCAAATGTTCAGTCCTTCACCTCGGAATAAATCGCAAGGATAGAACAAACTACAGTGTAGGAGGAACACAGCTATCTACGGTAGAAACTATGCGTGACTTGGGCGTCATTGTGTCCAAAGACCTTCGTTTTACTGAACATTGCAACCAGATTAGTAAGGCTGCTGGTCTAAGAGCTTCCGCAATACTAAACTGCTTTCACACTAGAGATCTGAATGTGTTAAGAGTGTTATTTTGCGCGTTTGTTAGAAGCAGTCTTGAATATGCTTCCCCGTGTTGGAATCCGGTCATGGTTGGTAACACAAGGCAGCTGGAGTCAATTCAGAGAACTTTCACCCGAAATATTCCGCAACTACGCCACCTGTCATATGATGAACGGAGAGAGCGCATTGGTCTTCCCCTCCTTGAGCTACGGCGGCTACATGCCGATTTAATCTATGTCTATAAAATAATTCACAAACAAACTTCCAATAAATTTGAAGATTTCTTTACCTCAAATAGAGACAGCAGAACGAGGGGGCATAATTTTAAACTCCGTCCACAAAAGCACAATACTCAGTATAGAGCGCACTTCTTCTCGAATAGGGTCATTGCTGCTTGGAATGCCTTGTCGGAAGGAACGGTCAACTCCAAAACTATTTTTACATTTAAACATAAACTTTTAAAGGAAAACCTATCTCAATTCTTAAATGGTTAGGTTATAAAATCACCTTTTTGGTGTCACCTAGCCATGTCTCGCACGTGATAACGTAAACAGTTGGCAGGCGTTGCACTCCCCCCCCCCTCCCTCCAATTAATACCTGTGGACATTTGTACTTTGTTTGTTGTGACACATGTGTACCCATAATTCGCTCGCTCGCTGTGCTTCGCCATCGTACCTTTGTAATGTCGCACACCGTGCTTCGACGAATAAAAAAAACAAAAAACAAAAACAAACACACACACACACACACACACACACACACACACACACACACACACACACACACACACACACACACACTTACACACTGCAGCCTGGAAGATTCACTGCATGTACAGCTTCCACTCACTGAATCGTCCAGTAACCATTGCGTGTTCGTCAGAGGCTCTGGCCAAATGGGGGAAGCGGGGGCGGGTTTTGGGCTGCAGAAAGAGGTACTGCCAGTCGCTCCAGCAAGCGCTGCTGCAGTGGGGGATGGTCGCGCAGAAGACTCTGTAGGCACCCTCCTTGAAGAACGTCGGCTCCTTGACACGGCACCTCTCTGTCAGCAATGAACGTTTTTCTTAAGGCGATCGTCGGACAACAACGACGGCATTGCTATTGTGTAGAATTTGGTGCAGCGCCCAAGTGCATATTGGACACCGGGCTGGGCCGTGAACGATTGCACCGATTGTACAATGCATTCCTTACAGAGGACTTACCGCATTCGTCTTCATGATTCTCAGCGATGTCCACGTGGCAACTGTCCATCAGACGCCCCATGGTGGCTCGGTTGCACACATCTTTCTCACAAGCTGCAAAGCGCTTCACGTTGAGGCGCCAGGGGTGTCATCAATGTAATACAATGCACTAAAGTAATGCGCTTAGGTACATTTGAATAAACCTCTCTGAAGACCTCATTTCGAGCTAGAGCACTTACCACTTTATTTTTAAAAATATCGCCCCGTTTCGAGTCGCTTACAAAAACATGTACAACGAAGTAAATGACTTGCTCTGTTGAGAGAGCTGCTGATTAGATGCTGTATACTCTATAAAGAGCAATAAACCGAACAGGTGTGACTTTTTTGTTTTTGTCATAATTGTTCAGTATTTGTTCATTGTTCAGTTCAAAATATATTTACCATGTAAAAATGAGCGTAGGTATACTTTGCGATGTCGACTCGCCATCCCATGCAGTGCTCAGCATTCATTACGTCAATTTGTTCGGCCAGCGAATAATTGCCTAGCGAATCAGCTTGCACAGTGACCTTGCACGGCACAACTTTGGAATTGAAAAGATGTCTTACAGAAGAGTTTGTTTTTGGTTATAAATGCGTTTTGAGTTGCAGCAAACAAGGGCAGCAAGATTCTTCCCTGCCTTACACACATACCGTAAACCCTATAATTGGCCCCCCTATAATTAGCCCCCCCTATAATTATGCATCCTCCTAAGACCACTTTGAATTAATAAGCCCCCCCTATAATTACACCCCCTCCCTAAAGGCTGATTCATAATTAACGGTCTTCCCATCGGTCTCGGTCTCGGTCTCGGTCTCGGTCTTCGCATCGGTCTCGGTCTCGCTCTCGGTCTTTTTGACCCATGCAAAACTGACAACGCGTTGCCTCCGGTCTTTCAATGATCTTCGGTCGAATGCGCGCCTTTCGGCGTAAAAGAGCGCACAGTGGCCCTTGTTTTCGACTGGGTTATTTTTTTGTGCTACTTTTGGTACAGGAAGAATGCGAGTGGTCAGGAAAAAGCGGGCGGCGGCGGCAGCGCTTATTGGAGCGGCGGCAACGTTGCTGGTCAATCGTCGGCCAAAACGTCGCCGGCAAGGCGTTCACCCCCTACAAAAAGATAGAAAAACGAAGGGATCTGTCGCCAAGCAGTTTGTCGACCTGCGAAAGTTTCCTTCCAAGTTTTCTGAGCAGTTTCGATTGACTCCGGCGCAGTTCGACGAAGTGCTGGCAATCGTTGACGACGAACTACACAGATATTCCAGGTTCGGGTGCTGCTGGCTAGGGTCTTTGTTTTGATTCACTGGTCAGTGGTCATCATTGCGTTTCCATCTTTCTCAGGCGTGAACCGATCTGTGCTGCGCAGCGGCTGGCTGTCACGTTGGAATTTCTGGCGCACGGCGCCTCCATGAAATACTTGGCGAACTACTACCGCCTCGGACACTCGACGGTCTGCTACATCGTGAACGAGACGGCGGAGGTGCTGGGCCGGCTGCTGGGCGCCAAATTCGTCCAGTTCCCCTCGTCAACAGACGAATGGAAACGCGTGGCGGAACAGTTCGAATCCAAGTGGAACTTTCCGCATTGCGTCGGCGCGCTGGATGGCAAGCACGTGCAGATCAAGTGCCCCACCAGCAGCGGCTCGATGTACTACAACTACAAGCAAACCTTCAGCGTGGTCTTGCTAGCCGCCTGCGACGCCAACTACCGCTTCATCTACTACGACGTCGGAAGCTACGGGAGGAACTGCGACGCTGGCATCTTTGCCAACTCCTCTTTGGGCCGCGCCTTGTCAGCGGGCGACGGCATTCGCCTTCCCGAGGAAGAGCCGCTTCTGAAACTGCCCAAGTAAACCGTTTGATTTCACTGCGGTAGCTGGGGGGGGGGGGGGGCTGCATAGATGGGCTCAGGGGGGGGGTTCACCCTCCCGCTGGCTATAGCCGTCCTGATTTTTTGCGGGAGAGAGGCTCCCTGGCCATCGTCACCCTGGATAACATGCGGGAAAACCCCTCAATATTTAAAAAAAAATGGGTGGAGATGCGTGTTGTTGTTTATATTTCAGTGTAGTGTAGTGTGGCCCAAAACTCACTCACACATTAGGTGCAGCTATGAGGGCAGGGGAGTTAATAAGCCCCTCATGGCTCAAACTCAGCTGAACTGGTTGTTTTCTTCATTGTTCAGCTCGCCTCCTGTGCCCTACTATTTTGTGGGCGACGAAGGATTTCCCTTGAAGCGCTACCTCTTGCGTCCCTACGCGCAGAATGACGCCAGTTTGGATGGCGACAAACGCGTATTCAACTACCGCCTTTCTCGGTTTGGGTTTTAGTTCAGTTGCATTTTTGTACCTATTCTTCAGTTTTCCCTATTCAGGGCCCGTCGGATCATCGAAAATGCCTTCGGCATACTGGCAAATCGATGGCGCTTGTTTCTGAAGCCCGTGGAGAGTAGCCCGAGCAACGTCGACAACTACGTGAAGGCGGCCATGGGGCTGCACAACTACTGCCGCCAAGCCGACGACTGGGACGTGAGCGGGGGCATGGTCGACTCGGACACCGCCGAGGGGCAGAAGGACGGCGCTTGGAGACGCGACGCGGCGCTGGGCCTCAAGAGGGTCGGCAAGATGGGGTCGAACACGCATAGCAAAGAAGCGAAACGGCTGCGCGACCGCCTGACCGACTACTTCACCGAATACGATCTGCTGGAGTGGCAGAATCGCGCTGCGTACGTCTCGTCCACGTGGAGAACGGCGTGTGTGACTTGCGCGCACGGACACACTGACAAGCAACCAACAAAATAGGGTGAACGCAGCAGTCGACGGGTGCACACTATCACCACTGACTGGGGCGCAGTTCCGCGTACGTGCTGCTTGTCGGCCCTGACGGTGAAATTTGCGCCTGCTGCAAATATTGCTGCTGACTGGCGTAGCCAGGGGGGGGGGTGACATTAGTATAGTATAAACCATAAAGAAATGATAGTTTTGTTTTAAAAAGATCCTGGCTTTATTCTCCCGAAATTGCGATGCAAAACTCAAAAATGGCCCCATTAAAATTCTGGCTACGCCCCCAGATGCTGTTGAGGGGGCTGGCGGCTGATAGACAGCCATTTTTGCAGCACCCCGAACATTTCAAACTCTGCATCATCCTGCATTCCCTCCGGAATTCGGGCCAACATCCGGGCGACTTTCTGACCTGAATCAGCAGACAGGCAGTTTAACACATTGAAGTCAACCAGCAAGACAATTTGAAACACCTGTAATGTCGCATTCTGACAGCTGCTTGTCGCTGTCCTTCTCGTCTTCGACTGCTTTATCCAGCGTCTCGGCGGCCTTGGACAGGCAGCGCCGGGCGGCCGCAGTTGTCTCCTCTTGTGCGGCAGCCGCAGACCGCCGCCGGCGCTTCTGGCCGCCGCCACAGGCGCGGACGCCGCTACAGGAGCTGTCGACAGCGCCGCCGTCGACACCGGTGCCCACAGCGTCGTTGCCGCTGCTGCTAGCGTTTTTGCTGACGTCACCACTGGCGCCGCCGTCAGCAACGCTCTGGACGGCTGTGTCGTCCACATAGGCGCCCGCGTCTGAGTAAGGAGCGATCCAGCACGAGAGACTGACGTGAATCGGCTACGGTGAGTGGGTTTGAGGAGGGAGGGACCTCTGGAGGGGAGGGATCGAAATCAAAGAAATGCAACAAAATAGCGCCATTTAGGTCCGGGATTATAAATAGCGCGTTACAAGGTACTAATGGCGTCAGTAGGTGGGTGCCCCCCCCCCACGCCCCCCTGACCTCCCCTATGATTTACGTGTATTTGGGTCATACAACACCCGAAAAGGGAGACTCAAGCTACTGCACCCAATATTTGTCAATATAAAGAGAATGTTTCCTGCGCCAACCTCTCCCGCCCCTGACCCCACATTGACTGTCGGATAACAAAATCGCGTGTGCACCCACCAGCTGTGTCATTGCTGGCCTCCTCGAGACCGTCGGCCGAACTGTCGGCGGAGTTCGCGGCTGACTGAGGCGTCGACGAGTCCAGCGAGTCGAAGCAGCAGTCTTCGAGCGTGAGGTTGCTAGCCGCCTTCCGGCTGAATCACCCAGCCATCCTCACTCAGATGTCGCGTTTTCGCAACCTCTAATTCTACCTCCTGTCCTTGATGAAAGGATGCACAAATTTCATGGGCTCAAAAAAGCTCCAGTTCTGGCGCTTCTCGACCATTTCTGCGTCGGAACCGGTCCCTGGCGGCTTCGACAGCTGAACATGTTTTATTGCAGAAAATGTAGAACAATGTCGTCGTGCCTGTCCACCTTCACGTAGTAGCGGCGCAGATTTTCCCAAGTGGTTTTGCAGATGGAGACAGTTTCACCCGTCTCTTTAGAGACTTTTTGCCATGCCACCGTTTTTTTTGATTATTTTTGTAAGAACGGTCGTCAATCTTCCAAAGAGACGGCGCGGCCCAGACCCAGTTTGCGGCCCCATCCCCGTCGCTTTTTGTAGACTGTGGTAACCATCGCGTGGTTTCCACTGTCTACGAAGCGGTGAGCTGCGCCAGGCGACTGCTGATGTACTTTTCCGCAGGGTCGTGTCGGTCGTGTCGGTGGCACGATTTTGCGGTATCCACGATCTGGATAGTACAATCTACGACGTGGTTTCCACTGTCCACGAAGCGGTGAGCTGCGCCAGATGTACTTTTCCACAGGGTCGTGTCGGTCGTGTCGGTGGCACGATTTTGCGGTATCCACGATCTGGATAGTACAATCTATGACGTGGTTTCCACTGTCCACGAAGCGGTGAGCTGCGCCAGATGTACTTTTCCACAGGGTCGTGTCGGTCGTGTCGGTGGCACGATTTTGCGGTATCCACGATCTGGATAGTACAATCTACGACGTGGTTTCCACTGTCCACGAAGCGGTGAGCTGCGCCAGATGTACTTTTCCACAGGGTCGTGTCGGTCGGGTCGGTGGCACGATTTTGCGGTATCCACGATCTGGATAGTGCAATCTACGACGTGGTTTCCACTGTCCACGAAGCGGTGAGCTGCGCCAGATGTACTTTTCCACAGGGTCGTGTCGGTCGTGTCGGTGGCACGATTTTGCGGTATCCACGATCTGGATAGTACAATCTACGACGTGGTTTCCACTGTCCACGAAGCCGTGAGCTGCGCCAGATGTACTTTTCCACAGGGTCGTGTCGGTCGTGTCGGTGGCACGATTTTGCGGTATCCACGATGTGGACAGTACAGTCTACGACGTGGACTACACTGTCTACGATTGGGCACGTAGTTTTCGACAGGGGGGTTAGTCCTGTTGGGCTTGCCGCGCTCGCGGGGAACGCAGGGGCGGCGAACTATGTATGTATTTCTATGGTCATTCAAGGCTTTTGTGGAGCACACTCGCATTGAAACAACTACACGGAGTATTTACACTGATGCATGACACCTCGCTTAGTGTGAACCAGTCTTGGTTTGGCAGCCTCCAGAACACCTACAATAGTGCAAATTATGGTTATTTAGCTCATTTTGAAAAATTGCGTGCATTGTCTGTCTCTACTCGGCGATGACGTCAGCGAAAGTCGGTCAGTAGTGTGACGCGCCATCGTCATGGGCGCTCTATTCACTCTGGGCGTGGCCACGCCTCCGTCTCCGCAGCGCCGCTTGCTGATTGGTGCGCGTGCGTGCGTGCGTTCGCATCGCCCAGACAAAATGGTTGGGTGCAGTGTTGCTAGAACTGAATTGAACTTCAAATTACATGCAGGTAAAAAAAAAAACAATTAAATTAATTACATAATTTAAATAAATTAAATAAGTCTCAGCACTTTTTTAAAAATTAAAAATTAAATAAAAATGCTCGAGCCACGTTCGCGAAAATCCCATGTACACAAACAACAGGCATACTCATGCGTTTTGTTGTTGCAGAAAAGCGACAAAGACAAAACACCCAAATGTAGGCAGAAGATTAGGCTGCGCAAGAGACGCACCGAAAAGACCACTCAGAGGCAATAGGGAATGGGGTGGGGGAAGAGCGGGAGGGTGGCGATGCCTGGAGCTTAGTGTGCAGAAAGGTGCGCGATCAAAACACCCAAATGTAGGCAGAAGATTAGGCTGCGCAAAAGACGCACCGAAAAGACCACTCAGAGGCAATAGGGAATGGGGTGGGGGAAGAGCGGGAGGGTGGCTGCGTTGTGGTTTTTGTTGTTGTTGTTGGATTAGTGGCAATTGGAGGACGGCATCAACGGCCGATGTAGCATTCCCGTCTAGAGCCGTAAAATTACAAAAAACTGCGAAAAACCCCATGCATAATCTAGTGTAGTGGCAACTAACAATAACCATGTTTGGGCCGACGCAGCCTCGCCTGGCGCACCGTCGCCCATGGGCCAGGCTGAGCCGGAATCCTGGGCCAATCCTGCCTGCGGGCCCAGCCGCGCTGGGCATGTGTTTTGAGGGTGTGGGCCGAGCCAGCCTGGGCCAAACTGTCTAGTGGTTCAAGTCATGCTGAGATTTTGGGGCCCATGTTTATCCCTACTGGCACCATTAGACATTCGATGGATAGAAAAAGACTCTTTTTTAGTGGTCAGTCAAGAATCGAATGCAGGATCTTGCGCGTAAGAGCCGCTTTCTCTGCCCCTATGGCATCGGCCGATCTTCACACATTGTCTGCCCACCTCACCAATAGGTATGGGTGAGCTGCCTCAGGAACAGGTCTATTCCGCATTTGATTGTTGCAATTGTTGTGGTTGTAATTTGCTATGTTGCTATAAAGAGTGGTAAGTGTGAATGCATTGTTTGTGAGTAACGTTTTGAAAAGAAATGGGGGTTGTACAGAATCGAGAATACTAGGGTACCTAGTAATTGAGGTTGTTGAGCGATTGCACTGGGTAGTGTGCTGCTGCACTCTAAGTTGTACACACAGTCAGTGGGCAACAGTGCGAGTGGGCAAAACAGCAGTGACATCTCTAACATTTCGGTGCAAGGTATGAACACTGAACACTGTAGTGTTAACTACAGTACAAGTGTTGGAACTGGGCTATTTCTAATAGGGTTATGTAGACACAGCTGTATGTAGAAACAAGAGGCGTTGGAGACATAGGTAAACCTACAACTCTGTAAACACCATTTGTTTGCTCACCACAAGTGCATGCGCAATCGTAGACAGTGGAAACCACGTCGTAGATTGTACTATCCACATCGTGGATACCGCAAAATCGTGCCACCGACACGACCGACACGACCCTGCGGAAAAGTACATCAGCAGTCGCCTGGTGCAGCTCACCACTTCGTGGACAGTGGAAACCACGTCATAGATTGTACTATCCACATCGTGGATACCGCAAAATCGAGCCACCGACACGACCGACACGACCCTGCAGAAAAGTACATCAGCAGTCGCCTGGCGCAGCTCACCGCTTCGTAGACAGTGGAAACCACGTCGTAGATTGTACTATCCACATCGTGGATACCGCAAAATCGTGCCACCGACACGACCGACACGACCCTGTGGAAAAGTACATCTGGCGCAGCTCGCCGCTTCGTGGACAGTGGAAACCACGTTGTAGACTGTACTATCCAGATCGTGGATACCGCAAAATCGTGCCACCGACACGACCGACACGACCCTGTGGAAAAGTACATCTGGCGCAGCTCGCCGCTTCGTGGACAGTGGAAACCACGTCGTAGACTGTACTATCCAGATCGTGGATACCGCAAAATCGTGCCACCGACACGACCGACACGACCCTGTGGAAAAGTACATCTGGCACAGCTCGCCGCTTCGTGGACAGTGGAAACCACGTCGTAGACTGTACTATCCAGATCGTGGATACCGCAAAATCGTGCCACCGACACGACCGACACGACCCTGCGGAAAAGTACATCTGGCGCAGCTCGCCGCTTCGTGGACAGTGGAAACCACGTCGTAGACTGTACTATCCAGATCGTGGATACCGCAAAATCGTGCCACCGACACGACCGACACGACCCTGCGGAAAAGTACATCTGGCGCAGCTCGCCGCTTCGTGGACAGTGGAAACCACGTCGTAGACTGTACTATCCAGATCGTGGATAGCGCAAAATCGTGCCACCGACACGACCGACACGACCCTGCGGAAAAGTACATCTGGCGCAGCTTGCCGCTTCGTGGACAGTGGAAACCACGTCGTAGACTGTACTATCCAGATCGTGGATACCGCAAAATCGTGCCACCGACACGACCGACACGACCCTGTGGAAAAGTACATCTGGCGCAGCTCGCCGCTTCGTGGACAGTGGAAACCACGTCGTAGACTGTACTATCCAGATCGTGGATACCGCAAAATCGTGCCACCGACACGACCGACACGACCCTGCGGAAAAGTACATCTGGCGCAGCTCGCCGCTTCGTGGACAGTGGAAACCACGTCATAGACTGTACTATCCAGATTGTGGATACCGCAAAATCGTGCCACCGACACGACCGACACGACCCTGTGGAAAAGTACATCTGGCGCAGCTCGCCGCTTCGTGGACAGTGGAAACCACGTCGTAGACTGTACTATCCAGATTGTGGATACCGCAAAATCGTGCCACCGACACGACCGACACGACCCTGTGGAAAAGTACATCTGGCGCAGCTCGCCGCTTCGTGGACAGTGGAAACCACGTCGTAGACTGTACTATCCAGATCGTGGATACCGCAAAATCGTGCCACCGACACGACCGACACGACCCTGTGGAAAAGTACATCTGGCGCAGCTCGCCGCTTCGTGGACAGTGGAAACCACGTCGTAGACTGTACTATCCAGATCGTGGATACCGCAAAATCGTGCCACCGACACGACCGACACGACCCTGCGGAAAAGTACATCTGGCGCAGCTCGCCGCTTCGTGGACAGTGGAAACCACGTCGTAGACTGTACTATCCAGATCGTGGATACCGCAAAATCGTGCCACCGACACGACCGACACGACCCTGTGGAAAAGTACATCTGGCGCAGCTCGCCGCTTCATGGACAGTGGAAACCACGTCGTAGACTGTACTATCCAGATCGTGGATACCGCAAAATCGTGCCACCGACACGACCGACACGACCCTGTGGAAAAGTACATCTGGCGCAGCTCGCCGCTTCGTGGATAGTGGAAACCACGTCATAGACTGTACTATCCAGATCGTGGATACCGCAAAATCGTGCCACCGACACGACCGACACGACCCTGTGGAAAAGTACATCTAGCGCAGCTCGCCGCTTCGTGGACAGTGGAAACCACGTCGTAGACTGTACTATCCAGATCGTGGATACCGCAAAATCGTGCCACCGACACGACCGACACGACCCTGTGGAAAAGTACATCTAGCGCAGCTCGCTGCTTCGTGGACAGTGGAAACCACGTCGTAGACTGTACTATCTAGATCGTGGATACCGCAGAATCGTGCCACCGACACGACCGACACGACCCTGCGGAAAAGTACATCAGCAGTCGCCTGGCGCAGCTCAGCGCTTCGTAGACAGTGGAAACCACGTCGTAGACTGTACTATCCAGATCGTGGATACCGCAAAATCGTGCCACCGACACGACCGACACGACCCTGCGGAAAAGTACATCGGCAGTCGCCGAGTGCTGTTGAATGTTGATGTTTTCACAATTTTCAGAAGACACTTTTGATTTGATGGATACCATAGTCGATTTCTATCGATACCGTAGTCCATGAATATTCTTATGGGGCCACATGGGGCCGTAAACGACTCCTGAGTCGACGGCGCCGCCTCAACCTGTTCAATTAGACGCATCCTAAACTCTTCCTTGTCGTCCATTTCGGCTAATTTCGTAGCACCCTTATGTAAATTTCAAATACCGTTAAAACTTTTTAGGATAACGGCTATAGTAAAGCGTGACTACAGTAGCGCGCGCGTTCAACACGAGTTCAATGAAGACCGATGAAGACCGGAGCAAATGTTCAAAGTTCCCAACATCGTCGGTCTCGGTCTCGGTCTCGGTCTTCGCATCGGTCTTGGCTGTTTAGCATGGGAAGACCGAGACCGAGACCGAGACCGAGACCGAGACCGATGGGAAGACCGTTAATTATGAATCAGCCTTAAATGGACCATCGTCTGAAAGGCGACATTTTCTATGTCTGGGTGTATGCATGGTCGCGTATGTGTATCTATGTACACGTATGTGTATGTGAGACTGTGTGAGAGTGTGTTAGAGTGTACCAACGTGTGTGCACAGCGCTTTTTTAAAATCGCCTCCACGCGCCTTTTTTCCCACCCATCTTCCCCCTCAGCGACACTTCCAGTTTATGAGCCCCCCCCCCTTATAATTAGCCCCCCCCCCTATAATTATGCACCCTCCTAGAGCTCGTACGAAAAAATGAGCCCCCGGGGGGCTAATTATAGGGTTTACGGTATACACATTGCATGTACATGTACTATCATTGAACTAATCGCATTGTGACCGCTTTACACACATTGAAAACGACTAAAACATCCATCAAACTACAATAGTCGCCGAAACCTCTTATTCGCCAGCTGTAACATTTTGGCTGAGCTAATGTCAAGCACACAGGCTGTACCATCGTCTGAATCACTGAGAATGCGTCTCGTCACACTCACCGACTGAATGAACGAGCTCCCTCTATAAAGGCTCAGTGTGGTGTAATTACAGTAGGTTAAAATATAGACGTCCATGGCGCTAATTGGGCTGCTTACGACAGCCTGTACGCTTTCAAAATCACTTGTCGGCCGACTTCATCCGTGAGAGTGTGCCCGCACGATGCCCGATTTCACGCGGAGTCATCTCTGAGCAAGTCGGCCACTGCTCACTGCTGTCGTTGTTTTCTGCAACGCTGCTCTAGTGGCTCTAGTTTCCTTTTTCTCCCGTTGCGGTGCGTTGTGAATCGTCCATTGTAAACCGCATAGACGCCTACCGCGCGGAGTTCGCACACGCAAACGGCCTGGAAGTAGTCGATGTCGGTCCCTGACGCAGTCCAACGCGTGCGCTCCTCGCTCCGCCACTTTCCACTCTCAAAGTCGTACTGGAGCACTAGCGCGCCACGGGCGCTCGAGGAAGCTCTGGGGGTGCGCGTGCGCGCACCGAGCTCTGCGCGTTCTTTTGCTGGCGAACCACCGCAGATATCTCAAATAGTGCCACCCCTCTCCAAAATAGAACTTCTTGCCACCCCCCCCCCCCCAGAAAGTGTAGTGCCAGACGCTATTGAAGGAATCAATTGATACCCCAATCCAGTCCACCCTTCAGCATCTGCGGGGGGGGGGGGGGTGGAGGGAGTTGATTGCTTTTTTTTCGAGCCCGCACGCGTCCCTCGTGTCGTCGTGCTTGTGCAGCGCGAAGAAGAGCAGTCGATGGGCGCAGACGAGTGGAATGGGCGTCATTCGAGGCCCCGTGGGCCAGGGCTCGAGGGGGGCCAGCAGGGACCAGTGGGCCCTGGAGAGGTCGTAGAGGAAGCAGATGGGCGGCTTGTCTCTCTCCTCCTCTCTCGAGTGGGTGGCCCCACAGGCCACAATGCACTCCTCGACTGCGCTGCCCACCCGCTCCACGAAGGCGGCCGCCACGAAAAGCCTAGAGGGAAGGGTACAAAGGTGCAAAGAGAACAGTACAAGATGGAGCTTGGACACATGGTTGGTGTAGATGCATGAAGTTGTGCTGTATAACATTTTTCCGATTGCATATTTAGAAAATGTTTTAATGACAGTACATAACTACCAACATATACATGGTATAGGTGTTTAGACGAACATACGAACAACGAACATAACATACATAGATGGAAATAATGGTATTTTACCCTTTTTATTTAAAATACCTAAATGGTAAGTTTAATATAAAATCTTTTGGGTGGTGGAGCTATAACTTCTATAACTTCAAGTTAAATTAACTTAAAGCTTGTTGTCCGGATTCGTTGGTTAAGTTAACTTAACTTTCATAACTTGACTCAAAATTTATAACTTGAAAACCACTTAACGTGCATAAATGGTTTGACAGACAAGTTCCCAAGGTGCCTTGCAGTGTGCCTTTGCAAAAAGCGTTTGAATGAGTGACGCACTATCACCACTCCCTTCCCTGGACGACACCGCGCACCGACGCCAAAGCTCATGCGATGATTAGCCTCCCCCATGATAATCACGGTTCAACCCTCTCCGAATAAAACAATTATGTAGCCCCAAAGTGCTAATTACCTACAGGTAGAGTTGTAAAAAAAAACCAAATGGGAAACTCGGGTGGTTTTTTTTTTAAATAAAACCGTTTTATTTTAAAAAAGTACGTTTTATTTTGAACTTTTTCAAAGTCACCTCAGAACGTAATCTGGACAAAGTAGAGTGTATTCTAACGTGTTGATGACGTATAAGTAGGCACAGTAGGAGCACTCTTGCATGATTTCATACTCATAAGCTTTCAAAACAAGCTTTGAGGAGCATAAACCAGAGTGCACCATGTACATGTACACCATGTACAACACATACGATGTGGGCCATGGTCAGCATTCAATGACGTAGCAGTTCAGCTCGTTATTTACAACGGAACTTGTGCGTGTCAAGATCTCACATGCATGTGGCGCATAGTTTTGGCCAATCGCCAGCTGCAGTGAAGACACTTGAACACTTTGTCGACTTTCAGTTCACTTCTGGGTGGGTACTGTGCTATCAAAGTGTCGAAGTATGACTGCAAATACATAGGCATCACTAATATTTGTGCAATGGGCGTCAAGTTTCAAACAAACATTGGCGTATTATCACCAAAAGTAGCAAAAAGTGACCAAAAAATGAAAAAACGACCGAGAGCCAGGTTTTTTTTAAAAATAAAACCGAACTTTTTTAAAATAAAACCGGTTGAAAAAAAACCTTAACAACTCTACCTACAGGTATGAGGTTAATGATAATTGTAATTTGTAGTACATCGCCTGGGGTGCGGGCTGCAGAAGCTGCCACGTTCCGTCCTCGACGTTCAACCTCTGCATGGCTGCGGTAGCCGCGAATTCCCCCGTCGAACTCGGACCGTATGAGACGACACCGCCGATGGGGGCAGCGTATGGAGTAGTGGTAGAGAATCGGTCTCTTGCGCACACGGTTCTGGGTTCTATTATTGGCGGATCCACTAGATCGAGGACTTCCCTTTATGGATTTTCTCGTACCGTCGCTGCCCCAGATTTCAGATGGAGTTGTTCCGATTGTCTTTGCCTAATTATGCGGCTCTAGACGGGAAGGCTTCATGGAGATTGGTATATGCTATCACCAGCTGGTCCAGGATTTTGTGACAGAGGGGGGGGGGTTAATTTTTTTCATCGCAGTTTATCCAAAAGAGTCAAGTTTTTGGCTTTGGCGTTGGCTTTTTTCGTTTCCACCATTTTCAACACACACAACTTGTGAGTTGCGACGATAGAACCACAGCGCCGCAGGCAAAATTTTTGCTCTTTTCCAATCCTTAATCCAAGAAAAACGTAAAAATCTGCCCACTTTGCCCTTGTGGTCGTCCTTCTTTCCTTCTTCTCCCCCCGAGCTTCCCCCCCCCCAATCTGAGCTGACAGATGGGGGAGACCACCTCTCCCCCTTCTGGATCCGCTAGTGCATGCTATGCGGCCATTGACGGCGTCATAGAGTTGCCCCAAATCCAACAACAACACGGCCAATGACGTAGAGATGCTGGCCGTCGGAGGCGGCGCCAGCCGAGGCGACGCCCAGCGTCATTGCGGCCGCCAGGTCCGACCACTGGTTGTCGGGAAAAGAGTAGCGCTGACAGCGGTCCCACACCGCTCCAGAACTGTAGCTGACACCGCCGCAGGTGTAAAGGAACTCGCCTGGGAAGCGAGAAGAATACACTAGCGCAACGCGTCAAAAGTTCAAGGCAATGACTCTTTCTGTCCCCAGCATTCCCGTCTTTGCCTCTTGTAAATACCGCAAATCCCCCAATGAACGCCCTGGGCGTTCGATTTTCAACCTACCCTCTACCCTGGGCGTTCATTGGAGAGGGGCGTTTGTAAATCTCACCGGTAAGCGGGGTTTCAACAATGACTTGCAGACCCAATAATCCTTAGTTAAACCTGAAAATTGCACATTTATTGGTGCACTTCACCATCTGCAGTAGCTAACCAATACAGGCAATGTGCAGGACTCACCCAAACATAGAATGCAGCGTGACAAAACCTGTTTTGACAAGCATATCATTGCATAACTGTGTTCTAAAGCACGACCCTGTGCGTTCTTTGGAGAGTGGGCGTTTGTTCTTTTCAACCTACCATACCCTCTACCCTACGCGTTCATTGGAGGGGGCGTTCTTTTGAGGAATTACGGTAGGCGTCTTGCCCCCAATTCTTGACGTCCGGTTTATTCCCTCTAATATTGCCGCTTGTGCCTCTTAAATTGGGCCTGTCAAACTCCAATCGGTTTGTTCATCATGCGAGACTGGGAAGGAATGGGAACCCAAGTCCGGTGTCGACACGAAAGCGTTGATCCACTCTTCAATATGCTTCTTACGGATGCTTGCAAATTCAAGGACAATTTCGTTTCTAGCATCCCACCCAACCCATTTTAACCAGGATCTGGTCTTGACGATCGCAATTCCAAAGCTAGGGGCATTCCAGCTGTGTCGTTCACTTCTTCTCACGATTTGTATACCTAGGTACATACCTGTACCACTGCGCAAAATGCGGCACTCTGACGCTTACCGACGACGGCGAATGCTTGCGCCGATACGTCGGTCTGCCACGCTCCTTCGCTGGGGCCGCTCTGCTCCTTTCGCCACTCTCCATCCACGAGCGCCGTCAGTTCATCCGCGCGGCTCGACGGCTCTTCTTGCCGCGTCGGCATCGTGGCGCGGCCGGTGACGAGCAACCGATTCCCGTAGTGTCCCAGCGAGAACAGCAGCCCTTCTCGCCCACTGTGAGGGTACTAGGGATGAGCATGGGCCTGAAGATCTCGGCCCAGCCCGGCCCACCAGATAGTCCGGCCCATCCCGGCCCAGCCCACGCGTCAAAAACCAGGCCCAGGCCCGGCCCGGCCCATCCAACTGCTCAAATTCCAGGCCCGGCCCGGCCCGGCCCATCCCAAGAAATAAGTACAGTGGTGCACTAAAATAAGTTGTACATGTACGTACGCCAGTTCGCGTTTTCTCACTACACATACCTACACAGAGAATGGCGCTTCTGGCTTTACAGCTTCCAACCATTTTTTGGCCTCAAGATTGACCGTGTTTGTCAATTGAAGTTGGCCGCTCACAAAGGGTTTGTTGAGAAAAAAAAGGCGCTGCCCATGTCTGATGTATTATCTATCGTCGCCAAGCCAGTGATGTAGAGGCGGCGCCTGGAGGGCGCCGAGCTGGCAGTCGTCACGAGCGCCTTGCTCGCGATGGACGTGAGGCTGGGCTAGCGCCAGATGCTCATGCCTTTTAGTACTACGTCGTCGTCGTCGCTTCACGTCTGTTGTCTGCTCGTCTGTGCCTCACGGTCTAAGGGCCGTGACGACAACGAAAACGGCAACGGCGACGACGACGGCAACGTCGCGACCAACGCGCTAGATTAACAGTGAGACGACGCCGTCACGACGAACTTTTAGGCGCACTCGCGTCCTTAATGCCTCCTTTCTGCTGAATAGTCGCCGTTACTTACAATATGCATAACATACAATGTAGATTCCTATGTTTCAGCCAGGAACGTCCGGCCCGGCCCGGCCCGGCCCACACCCCCAAAACGCAGGCCCGGCCCGGCCCGGCCCACAGGATGAGCCTGGGATTCCGGCCCAGCCCGGCCCATGGGCCGGGCTGGGCCGGGCCGGGCCCGGGCCGGCCAGCCCAAGCTCATCCCTAGAGGGTACTGCGTGTCAGACGTGAGGTGCCGCGACGCGGGCGAGTAGTTGTAGGCGTCGAGAGAAGGCGAAAGAAGGGACCTACTGCGGACGTGGAAGCCGCCCAGGATGAAAGCGAACGCTGAAAATGGACTTGCATGCGGTCGACTCAGCATGTACCCCCTGAGGCGACTAGCCTCCAAGAAGAAAATTGGAGAAAATTAATAAATCGAGCATTGTGCGAGTTAAGAAAGGTTTACGGCATTTGCCACTGGAAGACGCACAATCGTCCTGGGTGGCGCATGTTGGGTGGGGCTCTGGCGTAGGAGTGGAGACGGTGAGATTGTGTTCCGTGTCTGGGCGGTCGTTTAAGAAGTGAATAGAGACAACGACGCCGCATCCGATGAACACCATCAGCAGCGCCACTGTCATAACGAATGCCCCACCAAGCTGCTTGGTGAAGTTCAGGTTCCAACATTGCTTCTTGCTCGCTGAATGTGCGCGGTATGGTTGTGTGTGGCTGAAGGAACAGTGAATTCCCAACCCATACGCCATGCGCCATACGATACCTTCACAAACGTTACCAAAATGAATGTGATACCGGACTGTGGAATGGTCGCCGATCCGTCGCCTCTGAACATGCCGTCCAACTGTTCTGGTCGCAGCTGCACCGGTGCGTCAGCAGCGTTGCTCATTTTTCCTTGGGTATTATTCTGCTGATTTTTTTGAATCAACCGTAAATCCCCCACCCTCCAATAACGCCCCCATCCCTCTCCATGGAACCCAGGTTTTCATTGTCAAAGCTATGTACACTGCCACGCTCTACACTATACGATTGGGACCCGTTTGGCACCTGTACGTACGTGTATGTAGGTATACTAGAGTTACCATTGCCCAACCGCTACCAAAGGTGATCTGCACCTACACTACAACACAGAGAGCTGTATAATTTCGAAGCTTTGCTTGAATTAACAAACCGCCCCCCCCCCCTCCCATCTAAAGACAGCCCTCTCTTCTCCAATGGTCGCCCAGGGTAGAAGGTCATGAGCGACCAGGGGGATTTACGGTAACCATTTGTTGCTTCTTCTTCTCGCAACTGGCGACTAACCAGGAAAGTGACGTTGCGTCGCGGCGCGGTTGTCCAAGCAACAGTTGCCATGGCATAGGCGCATGTTGTGGTGTGGGGTGATGCGGTCAGCCCACCTCTCTCGGCCGTTTTTAGACTGACTGGAGGATTTTGACTCAATTGGGTCACCACACCGTGCATACGGTACAGGGGGCGAGGTAAAACAACAACTGAAAGTGGTTGTTTGTTGCAAAAGAACACCAACGTTTGAGGCGTCCATTGTGAAAATATAGAGCCCTCTCCAATAGTGCCCCTGGGTAAGGAGAGGTTGAAAGAATTATGCCCAAGGGCACTAATGGAGGATTTACAATACACAGTTTCGGGTTCTCCATCTTATCCAGCAGATTGAAAACGCAGTGCGCGCTCGACATGCGTCGCGGATGTTTATCCAAGCCGTCATTTTGTGAGCTCCTTCATCGAAAAAAAAAATCACATTTTGAAAAACACCCTAGACTGTCTTGAGCAGTCTTGAGGCTAGAGGGTTGAAATTGGCCAAATGCTGACTAGAGTAGAGGCTGTGCATACGACTAAATAGACGTACAAATGTAGAAGAGGGGGGGGGTAGTATTAGAGGGGGACACTTTGGTAGAATTTAGTACGTACATGTAATGAGCTTGTACATGTACATTGCGAAATTCACTTGCGCGTTGTTCAATGTCAAAGCTGAGCTGCTCTAGGATCACCTTGCCCTAGTAGCGTCGCTATGGCTGGTGGCCTTTGTCTGTGTTGTTGGCTGAACATCTGTGTACTCTTGCAAACAATCTTGTAACATGTCCAGACCAACAAGGTCACTGTTGCAAATGCAATTTCTAGTGCCGAGGAAACACTCACTGGAAGGAGAGAATTATTGCGTTGGATTTCTTACGCTCGTACATGTAAGAAACCGATGATAAACGTTGCAGTGAGCATTTGTTCCAATACATATTTAGTTCCTGAACACGTTTAGGACATTATGCTGTAGGTCAAATTATGTTGGAGGTCAAAATCGGTTGTTTTATACAGTCCGATTGAGTGTATATCAGGGTGTACGCGTCAGCGTACAACCCTAATATAGGTATGTGACAACTTCTTCAATGCGACAGCTTCTTCAATTTTCAACCGCTCATAACTCTTGATTGCCTGAACCGATTGTGACGAATGATAACTCAAAAGAACCGCCTTCTAGACCGGAATCGAATAAGCCATCCGCGTTTCGGTACTCGAGCACATTAAGACGAAATGTCCGAAAATGTTCCGAAAAAGTGGTGTTTTTTTTTCCTGTTCTGCACACACTTTTTGGGTCGCCGCTCTGGAACGCTGCTGTCGATTTTGACGAAACTTGGCGTGAACACGTGGTATATAATCGCAATTTTGTGCCCCAAGGTAAATTTATCTAGGTGCTACGGATCTAGAGTTATGGCCAATTTGGTCATTTTTCGAAACATAGTCGTTTTATTTTGGCCAAAACCCGACAAGAGTAAAAGTCGAAAAAAAGCCGAGTAAACCCCCAAATGTTTTTTGATTTTCGTGAACAGCTTTACAAAGAATGTCTGGGGCGCTTGCATGACATTTGAAATTCTAACCACATAATGAGATATTGGGTACAAAAATTTCGGCAAATCCGACCAAAAAAAGTTTGTCACCTATAGGCGCTTCAACCGTTCGTGACACCGCTGTGCTGTAATGGCAAAAGTTAATCGTACGGACTTGGAATCAGGGTGTACGCGTCAGCGTACAACCCTAATATGTGAGCACTTGCGCGCGCGAGAATACGGATTTTCGATCGCCTATAACTTTTGATTGCCTGCACCGATTTCGGCGCGTTATGGCGCAAGAGAAGCGCATTCATCGGGGGATCGTACATGCCACAGCGCGTTGCAGTATTACTGCGCGTTAAGGGGAAACGCCCAAAAATGTTTCGAAAAGGCGTCGTTTTTTTTTTTCGGTTTGTCCACCCAGTTTTTTGACCACCCCTCGAAAATGCCGCATCCAATAGGAATGAAACTTGGCACGTCTATGAAATCCGCGGCAACAACTTTGCCCTCTAAAGCACGAGTGCCTACGTCTTACCAATCTTGAGTTGTTGCCAATTTTATGCCTATTTTCGGACATAGTCGTTTTTTTGGGCCTGTTTCTACCAAGAGTAAATCTCCAAAAAGTGCCGAGTAAACCCCCAAATATTTTTTGAGTTTCGTGAACAGTTTCACAACGTGAGTCTAGGAAGCTTGCCAGACTTTCAAAATTCACACCACATAATGAGATATTGGCAATTAAAAATTTGGGAAAAAAAGTTTGTCAGCTATAGGCGCTTCAACGGCTGATCGCACAGCTTTGCTATAAAGGACAAAGTTGATCAGCCCGATGTGGAATAGGTCACTTTGGACCAAATTGGACGCACCAAAATGACACCCCCCCATTACACCGATAACGAAAATTGGCGATATTTCGGTGTTGGTAGGTCGGATGTCATAAACATCAATAATAAAGTTGATCACCCTTCGATGGAGAACATTTCATTCCTTGAAGTCAACACGATCCGACGCACCAAAATATTTTCACTTCCAGAATAATCGATAAATATCGATATGGGTAGGTCGTATCACTTTGGCTAAACCACGAAAGTTGACCGCCTGCCCGTGTAGATTATTTTGGTTCTTTACACCACTATGCTCCGACGAACCAATATGGCACTGCAGATGTGCACGCACGCACGCACACCATCAAATCGGCTGCTTCACAACATAACTGGATGTGGATACGCCGCATCACTTCGCCTAAAACACAAAAGTTGACCCCCTAGTCATAACAATCATTTTGATTCTTTACATCACTGTGTGCATGCGACCGTGCGTGCGTGTGTGCGTGCGTGGGTGTAGGTGTTGAATTACAGAAACAACCCTCATCTTACGAAAAAACACTGTATTAAGGAAAAATTTGCAGGTGGCTGCAAAAAAAAGGAGAATATGTGACGCTCTATTGTTGAAGTCCAGTTTGAAAAGGAGTGGTATTAAGGCCCCATTGAATCTATAGCCATTACTGCATTGCAGCTGATCAACTTCAGTTTGAACAAACCATGTATAAAATCCGAACTAAACGCAGCAACACGTCACATATTCGGCGTTTTTTGTGCGAGCCATGTCACTCAGTCAAGCCAAAACACAAACGTCCATCAACTCATATCTCATGTCTCTAACAAGACGTTATCATTCATTACCCATTACCATGGACCTGACGCTGTCAAAGTATGCCCTGCATACTCAATCGGCACAATGCTAAAACTTGTGACATGTGGGTCAGTTGATGATGTACAGTTGGTGATGTGTAGGCAAGACATACATACTCAGTACGCACTACAATCTTGCTGCATTCCCTTCCCATCCACCCAATGACGAACTGTTTGTACAACATTTGTGTTGTGCCATCAGCCATTTGTGTAGTGCCCTAATGTGTGCGTGTGTGCTGCGTGCGTGCGTGCGTGCGTGCGTGCGTGCGTGCGTGCGTGCGTGCGTGCGTGCGTGCGTGCGTGCGTGCGTGCGTGCGTGCGTGCGTACATGTGTGCATGGGGGTTCAATGGGCATATGCCGATTTCTCGCATTCAATCTAGCTAAATGTCAGTAAGTTCCAGTTGCCGTTATTTTTTGCTGCACATTTCTATTGCGGGCGAACGCAACAAACGCCGAATATGTGACGTGTTGCTGCGTTTGGTTCGGATTTTATACATGGTTTGTTCAAACTGAAGTTGATCAGCTGCAATGCAGTAATGGCTATAGATTCAATGGGGCCTTAATACCACTCCTTTTCAAACTGGACTTCAACAATAGAGCGTCACATATTCTCCATTTTTTTTGCAGCCACCTGCAAATTTTTCTTTAATAGGTTACTTTCGACAAATTGGAGCGCTCCGATGCCTGTGTCTCTGTCAGCCCTCTTCGAAAGGCCATTTTTTAGGTGTTTTGTTCCAAAAGTTTGTTAGCTATAGACGCTTCAACCGTTCGTCGCAGAGCTGTGCTGTAATGATGAAAGTTACTCGTCTGGACCTGGAATAGGTCACTTTCGAGAATGGGAGCGCTCCGATTTCCATGTTTCGCAGCTCGACCCTCTTGGCGCACCCCCATTTTGGGCAAAATTTGTAACTATGATCATGCATTATTTTCCATTTCCTGAACGAATTCTGGCGCGTGATAGCTCAAAAGAAGCGCATTCAAAGGGGGAATCGATTAAGTCATAACACGCTTCCATACGCTTGTGCATTACCGAGAAGTTTTTGGAGATGGCAGGACCCACTTTACATAACAAGCTTCTTGGTTCGTCGCCCACTCGCGCCTGCATCAATTGGACGGAAACCTCGCAGGCATCTATGCTCCACATCAAAAAATGAAATCGCCGGAGGGACTCTTGCTACATGCCAGCTATGGTTTACTGGGCACATTCTTCTTTTTACCATGTTCCCTAAATCAAGAGGTCGCTGGTTCGAATCCCAGTAACGCCTGCCTGTGCCTTTGCACGTGTCCCCTTGGGAAACCCATCAGCGTTGCTTTACTGCAGTGTCTCCAGTCCATTCCACATTTTTTGTCTCTTTTCTAGGTTCTTTTACCAGAATTTTGGTAATTTTTTGAGCTGGGAAAAATATTGATGGACGGATGCTCGCTACAGCCCTGCTGATACACGAAAATGACACATCTGCACACCCGCACGCGCACGCGCGCGCGCGCACGCACGCACGTACGCACGTACGTACGCACGCACGTACGCACGCACGCACGCACGCACGCACGCACACACGCACGCACAATGTGTACAGTGGTACACGCATTTCATAAGCTTTATGGTGCAACACTGAGCATGCGTCCGTTCTGGTCTGCTGCTGTGGGTTTGTATGTGTGTGCGTGCGTGAGTTTTTGATTAATCTGTCTTTTACGAAAAAACACTGTATTAAGGAAAATTTTGCAGGTGGCTGCAAAAAAAGGAGAATATGTGACGCTCCTTTAGGCCCAGTTTGAAAAAAACGCGGTATTAAAAGTAGCCACTTCATCAGATGATCAACTTCAGTTTGGACAAACCGTGTATAATCGAACCAAGCGCAGCAACACGTCACATATTCGGCGTTTGTTGTGCGAGCCATCGCACACAGCCACAACACTACCACTATCAATCCACCCTCTTTCATCTCTCTGACGATGCGCATCATTCATTAGGCATCGTATGGATGGACAGGGCACACAGCCAAAGATTCTGCATAAATAATTTCGCTACCCTGCCCGTCTTAAATTTTTAATATGTGGCTTGCCGTTACAGTAAGTGACATGCACCATCAATTCACGATCTTGAGTACCAAGTACATTGTATACCCTACATTCAATCTTCGATTCTCGTTCATCTTTGTTCCGCTTCTGTTAGCATGTGCCTATGGACGGAACTGTCATCTGTAGACGTCCAGTCAAGGACAAGGCCCGCTCTCGTCTCTGAGTCCAAGGAATGAAAGGCCTCGGTCCTCATGCAGCCTGGACTGCCTTTCCAGTGATCCGAGCGAGCACAACAAACGCCGAATATGTGACGTGTTGCTGCGCTTGGTTCGATTATACACGGGTTTGTCCAAACTGAAGTTGATCATCTGATGAAGTGGCTACTTTTAATACCGCGTTTTTCTCAAACTGGGCCTAAAGGAGCGTCACATATTCTCCTTTTTTTGCAGCCACCTGCAAAATTTTCCTTAATATTCCTTATTTGCGCTTTGTTATTTTGAACTATTTTTGAATCTACGTGCTATGCGGGAATGTAACACACCGTGGAGGCGTAGACTACCTAGATGCAGTGGCGTAGCCAGTTCGGGACAAAATTCTCACATCTTGAGAGAGGGGGGGGGGAGTAAACATAGGGGACCGCTTACTATGTACAGACTTCAGAGTATTATTTCTTTTGCCCCCAAATCTTACTGCGTTTGCCCCCAGAATTACTTAACTTGCCCCCAAATTGCGCGCCTACTTACTCTGCCCCCAAAATTACTTACTCTGCCCCCAAATTTACTTGCGTTGCCCCCAAAATGGACGTGGCTCATTATGCCCCCAAAATTACTTACTCCGCCCCCAAACTGCGC
The DNA here is from genome assembly GCA_030248085.1 of Paralinhomoeus sp. GSCO2_6. Classification (NCBI taxonomy): domain Eukaryota; kingdom Metazoa; phylum Nematoda; class Chromadorea; order Monhysterida; family Linhomoeidae; genus Paralinhomoeus; species Paralinhomoeus sp. GSCO2_6. The sequence continues at coordinate 57,365 of JASAMY010001615.1, forward strand.
GCGCCTGTCCACGCTCTGTTCACTCGCCAAAGAGCGGGTTGCATAAAGTAGTCGCAGCTGCGATCGCCGAAAGAAGGCTACAATCGCAAGTGAAAAATTTCAAAGTTTCAAAATGTGGCCCGGCTCGCCCAATTGCTGGTCTGGCCCAGCCCGGCCCGGCCCGCGCAGCAAAATAATTACAGTGCACAATTTATTGAATTACCGTTTGCCAATTCGCGGGATTCACTGAACGGACTGGCGCGTCCACCTCTCAGAATCGCAGTTCACAACCATTTTACGGCCTATGCAATTGCGATTGACAGGCAGTTCACAAGGTTCTGTTGAGAAAGACCAACGAATTCACAGTGCTGTCTGACAGGCGGCCGCGCCGCGTGGTGACCTCTTGTCGAGAAGAGGCGCTCGGAGGGCGCCGAGCTGGCGGGCGTCGCGTGCACATTCCTCGCGATGGACGCGAGGCAGGGTAGCGGCCGTCTTCCAGTATGCGAGCAGGTTCGTAGTCTGCTTGGCGGTGTACAAGAAGCGGCTCAACTCGTCAGCAGCTGAGGAAGTTCCGCTGCCAGCAAACAGTTCCGCGAATTTTTGAGGGCTCTGCAGGCGGACCTTCTGCAGCAAAGTCCACCATTGTCACATCACAACTCTGTACTGTATAATAGATAAACAACGTATTGAACCGGTTGCACACAAGTTTGCGACTGCCGCAACTCAATGTCATAAGACTAAGATTGCCATTGCGAACTTGCGTTTGAGCCTCCCTCGCAGCGCTTGTTACATGAACGCCATGCGAGAGTCGTAGACAGGCCGCGACTGACTATCGCAAAATCCCGCGGATTGTCATGAGCATCCGCTAGCAGATCGTTATTTTGCAACGACCACTTGCGTGAGTTGCATTTGCGACTCTTCCAAGTCACTTGCGATTGTAGCCTTCTTTCGGCGATCGCAGCTGCGACCACTTTATGCAACACGCTCTTTGGCGAGTGAACGGAGCGTGGACAGGCGCGCGCAGTTTGGGGGCAGAGTAAGTAATTTTGGGGGCATAATGAGCCACGTCCATTTGGGGGCAACGCAAGTAAATTTGGGGGCAGAGTAAGTAATTTTGGGGGCAGAGTAAGAAGGCGCGCAATTTGGGGGCAATTTAAGTAATTCTGGGGGCAAACGCAGTAGGATTTGCGGGCAGTATAATTTAAGACGCCATACTTCATGTAATGCGGCCGGTCGCGGTTCACTGGGCTATAGATACCTACCTACTGCGAGGGGGGGGGGGAGTGGGATGTCTGCTGGCGTATGTTGTGCGCGTCGCCGAAACATGTTTCAGGCTGCTTTGATATTGGTGGTGATGGGACCTGGTGGTGATGGTGACAGTCAACGACTCCTGCGAAATACAATAAATCCATTTGTTCAGCTCAGCAGTGTCACATGACACGCCGACTTTAGTCAACGCGGATGACTGTGCTGTGGTTGGGTTGCTCGCCGTGCAAGGGTTTTTTTTTGCATCGTACCGATTGCGAGCGCATGCATACATAGGAACAGCACTGTGCGCCTCAAGTTCTCAGTCGCAACATACAGCAAGTCGACGTTGCGTGCTTTTCGGAGCAAAATTTCGCGTCAACACACCGTAAATCCGCCAATGTAACCCCTTTTTTAATAACAATGTCCGGGGGCACTATTGGAGGATTCATGGAAGTAAACGTCATCGGTACAGTACACGTTGTAACACCGACACTGATCACGCGACGACATAGGTACTTGCAGTTGTCCACTGTGTTAAATCACACTGTACAACGGCACTGTTTATCCAGTCAAGTTACAATACCGACCTTCCCCGATACTGTTGAGTACTGTTGTACAGTACAGTACCCACAAAATGTGCCACATTGTGCCACACGAACACCAGCAATTCGACATAAAATAAAATCGAATCTATTGCACATATCGTAATTTTTTGTTGTTTTTTTACGCTTACAGACTACAAAGTTCCAAGAATATTAAGCTGCTAATTGGGGGTGCAATTTACAAAGGAGCAAATTGTATTGTTAGTGATGCATAGAACAGTAGATCGCACCAAATCAGTTTTGATCGTTCTTACACGCTTCCAAGCCAGTCTTTGTGACCGTTTTGAAAATGGCTTTACAGAAATTCGACTGTCTTTAGTTGCACTCCAATGAACTGGAGGTGTTCGCACATATTCGAAAATTCAAAATTGCGGCGTACAGTATCACAGCCACTTTTCGAGTTCGGCCTTTTGGTCGAAGAGTTGAGCGCCTCCAGAAGCTGCCGTCGACCCATCAACTTTTCTAAATTTTTAAGTTTTTGTTTTGTATGCATAGTACGGTATTTTTGTTCATTTCTGACAAATACACGCGCTCCTTGCAGAAATATCTGCTGAAATACACACGATGGCACCGTTTACCCTCACCCATCTGTCGGGCGAACGTCTGTCCAGCGTATTTGGTGGCAGCGTCCGAGGGCGCCTTGACGGCCTCCGCGAGAACGGGCAGCGCCTGCGTCTCCACGAGGCGAGACTTGCTCGGGTACACCGCCCTGCACAGCTCTGAATGCGTTGCTTGCCTGATTCTCATCTATCGCATCCATCGAAGTAAAGCTCCAGTAAAGCTTTCAATTCAATAGTGCCCAAGGGCAAGGCGAGGGTGAAAGTATATAGTGCAGGATTTACGGAAATAAAAAGACTGGAACCAAAGCTCCTGGAACCGATAAGCTGTATAGCTAACGCTGCAGGTGGTGGTATGCTTGCAGCATTTGAAACAAAAACGAGGATGCGGAATGCCATGCTATGCTACGCGAACATCATGTGTAGTAGTAACTACCTAGTCAACTGTTGCGGCATATACCTAGACTAGAATAAATCGGCTATTGCGATACGGTTGTCTAGTGTGTGTGACTGGTACATTATTGCGATAGAATCGAATTGGCAGATCGCGCAGACGCACTTCCAAAGTAGACCAGCATGTCAGCCTTCTGCTTGACGTTCGCTCCTCTGGTCGTCATCGCGAAGGGGATCACCAACACTGCGTTGTCTGAAGAAGGGAATGGTGCAACGAATGCTTCAACGACAAGTGACATTTTCCGTATATTGGTACTTGGGTAAAACTGTTGGCTTGAGCACGGAGGCTTACAAACATCAAGTATAGACGAATCAAACACTCGCCTGCAATTTAGAAATTTTCATTGCAAATGCGATGTGTAGATACTGTAAATCCTACAATAGTGCATCCGAGGCAAAAAGTCACCTACGTTTTGAATTATACAAGGACACAAACAAAGTGGAAGTTGCGTATAAGTCGTGTGTGCTGTACACCCAATAATGACTGACATTTGAGTTACTTTGAGCTGTTAATCACGTCAGGAACGCAACACAACTCCAATAGTGCCCCGGGTAAAGAGAAGTTAAATTATGATGCCCCGGGGACACTATTGGAAGGTTTACGGTATGTGACGCTAACCGATTCTGTCGACGGTGGCGTCGAGGCAGCGCTTTGCGAGTTTCCGGATGTCTTCCTGTTTGGAGGGCAGCTGCGACATGAGGCCCTTCACCAAGTCGACGATGCAACCGCGCAGCGCCGAGCTGGTCGACAGGCGAGAACCCAATGGCTCGCTGACCTGAAGAGTTTCTGGCGTGCGTGCGGCGTGCGTGCGTGCCGGTGCGTGCGTGCCGGTGCGTGCGTGCGTGCTTGCGTGCGTGCGTGCATGCGTGCGTGCGTGCGTGCGTGCGTGCGTGCGTGCTTGCGTGCGTGCGTGCGTGCGTGCGTGCGTGCGTGCGTGCGTGCGTGCGTGCGTGCGTGCGTGCGTGCGTGCGTGCGTGCGTGCGTGCGTGCGTGCGTGCGTGAGTGCGTGAGTGCGTGCGTGAGTGCGTGCGAGCGTGCGTGCGTGCGTGCGTGCGTGCGTGCGTGCGTGCGTGCGTGCGTGCGTTCGTGCGTGCGTGCGTGCGTGCGTGCGTGCGTGCGTGCGTGCGTGCGTGCGTGCGTGCGTGCGTGCGTGCGTGCGTGCGTGCGTGCGTGCGTGCGTGCGTGCGTGCGTGCGTGCGAGAGTGCGTGCGTGCGTGCGTGCGTGCGTGCGTGCGTGCGTGCGTGCGTGGCTCGACATGGCCCCTCAGACAAGACGCTGGTCAAACCGACACGATTTGAGAAGATTGTGAACGTTGACGACATTTTTTCGTACGAAATTCTTACGACATGCTTACTTTACTTACGACATTCTTACGACATACCTTCTTTGGTTTTCTTAAAAAATTTTAAATGACAAACGGCTTGAATTTTTTGTTTTATAGTTGCAAATTACCTGAATAATTCATTAGTAATTCTTGCTGACATCGCTACTTGTGTGTACGGTGCTGCGTTTGCAACGTGCAAAGTCGCCACTGTACCGTCGAACAGGCTTGGGCAACGAAAAAAAAATATTATTTTTTTAAATTAGAAAAGTAATTGAAGAAAACAACTGTTTATTAAATGTTCTTAGAGACCGTTTTAGATATCGAATCAATGCTGCAGAAGCCGGTCGAATGCTTGAGTGGACACTGGCCGTCGTTTTATGGCAAAACTGCAGCATTCGTCCGTTGCGTTGAAGGGCGAGTTGAGGTGGCGGAACACGTCGAGCGAACGCCAACGCCTCCTTCTCTGCTCCTCCTGCAAAAGGTGCGGCCAGCAATGCCCCCCCCCCCCGCTAGCAAACTCCAAAAGCGAAATATCGAGCGATTTCCGTTATGTCTTCTGCAAGGGTCTTCCCTTACCCAGGGGCACTATTGGAGGGGTGGGGAGGGGGTGCTCTATGCATTCAACTTAAAAATTTTGAATGGCAATGCTAATTTCGCTGTCTTTTGTTAAATAATCACATTTCTTTTTTGAATATGTTTTGTTTCCTTTGTTGGATTGTAATGAAATTTGGAACCTTATACCCAAGACTTTAGGATTTTGTCTGAAAAAAAGAATGGTCGAATTCGGTTGCGAATTCCGAGAGTTATAGCACTCCAAATCAGATGTCTCTTTTTTTGCGAACAAAAACAGCATAGCTGGCTGGTGTCGGTGCTGTGTTACATAGGCTGATGTTTAAGAAAATCATGCTAGTAGTGCCCCTCCGCTTTGTCGCCTCATAAAAGAGACGTTGCCCAGAGGTACCTATCGCCACGTGGAGGCACAGAGTAGGACTTGAACCCTGTTGAACTGAGTCAAACTGAGCGTTTCAGTCGGACCGCCCCCATCAATCCGAAGCGCACGAACTGCGCTCGCTTCGCTGCGGGAGAAGGTCGAGAGTTTTAAATCATAAAACTTTATGCTGACACTGCCGGGCGCCCACACAGCCCAAGGCCGGGAACAGTTAGTGATTGACCTGGCCACGTCGGACCCCTCCCTGTATACGTGGGGGGGCTGGGAAAGGCCCGCAAGCCCACCAACTATCGACACTTCAAAAAAGGACGCACTGGGTACTTGTAGCCCAGGAATCAGTGAAGTCGACCCACACAACAACAACAACAACAACAACAACAACAACGGTTAGTGATTGAGCACGTCAGCGGCAGAATCACGTTTCCGTTCTTTACCCTGTGAGGCTCAGGGTACCGTGCGGCTGTACAGCCAGCGAGTTCTCCTGATCTGACTTCATGTACCGATCTGGCGACAAGATCATTGAACCCGCACTCCAATCTCGTCCCAACTTTTGGGTGCTTGTAGGTGCACCTTTCATCTACAATCTGTCCATGAAACCTGGCGGTCGCCTTTCACTGGGCCTTTCTGGGGGAGGGGTTACGTGTTAGTGGCATGTGCGTCACCAAAACATGTTCCAGACAGCATTCATACTTATATAGGTGTTGGTCGGTCGTCCAGCCATTGAATAGTTCTACTTTGTAGTCCCAGAATTAGTGAAGCTGGCTGACACAACAACAAAAAAAAAAGAAAAAACCGCCCCTACAGGACAACGTCGCCAGATCGTTTCAGACTGCGTTTATTTTGAGGGTGATCAGTATCCGATCCATTTGTCTCACTGGCTTACAACACAAGATACGACACCTTGACTTTAATCGGACGCTGTCGTTGCTCTCTCTACGAAGAGTCTTCCTTGCAGCCAAAGAGTTGAACCAAATAATGCTCCAAGGTACAATTAAGGAAAAATTTGCAGGCAGCTGCAAAAAAGGGGAATATGTGACTTCCGTAGAGCTGAAGTCCACTTTGAAAAAAGATTGTATAAATAAGAGCATTGCAGTGGAGTCCACTTTGAAAAACGATTGTATAACAGCATTGCAGTTGATGTGGAGTCCATTTTGAAAAACGATTGTATAAGAGCATGCAATGGTATGAACAATCATTTGCTTGTCACATATTCGGCGTTTTTAGCGCTCGCTACATGATGACAGAATACAGTGGCACTTAGCATACTAGGAAAAGCGCATATCAACCTACGCACACACTCACACGCGCACGCACGCACGTACATAGACACTCAAATATTTTGTAAGTTGGAAATGATGAGCCAATGAATAGAATATTTTGATTCTACCACAGTTCGAATTACGATACCTACAAATTGTTCTATTCTGCAAACATACGTGCAGTCTGGAATTGGGATAACTGATTCTTTGAAGCACAGTAACAGAAATTTGTTGTGTTAATGGATGGAGAATATGCACAACAGGCACTTCAGGTATAATTTAAGGAGCTGTTCTACAAACACAATCTACATTACCGTTTCGAAACTTCTCATTTACCTGTCCTTTGAGAATCCGTAATCAGCAGCATTGAAATACATACCACACCACACCAAGAGTCCAGTTGCGCTTATGGTTCTTAGTTCTATCTGCAATGTGCGTAGGGCAGTGGTGTGTGTCACTTTAGCTGGGCAACAGTGATGTCACTAGAATGACTGTTGTCCGAAATGAAATATGCCAAAATAGCTCACGCTAAAAACGCCGAATATGTGACAAGCAAATTGATTGTTCATACCATTGCATGCTCTTATACAATCGTTTTTCAAAATGGACTCCACATCAACTGCAATGCTGTTATACAATCGTTTTTCAAAGTGGACTCCACTGCAATGCTCTTATTTATACAATCTTTTTTCAAAGTGGACTTCAGCTCTACGGAAGTCACATATTCCCCTTTTTTGCAGCTGCCTGCAAATTTTTCCTTAATACAGTGTTTTTTCGTATTGACATGTACGAAATGTGCTCCCACGCATGCACGGATTTCGGGTGCAAACAAGGTGCACAAAACAGGGGGCGTGAGTTTCCCTACCACAGTAGCATACATGTAACCGGGTTTTTGAAGTGGGTGGGGGGGGGGGGGACGCCAGAGACCATTCTGTGGGGGGAGGGGGTGTCGTAGCCGAAACGTCGTATTAAATAAAAATGTGTACAGTGTACAAGTTCAAAACTGTAGAATTTCTTTACAAACACCTTCCTTCCTGGGCAACGTCTCGAACACCAAGGACGTGCTGCAACTCCTCGAGTTACAGAATCAGGGGCTGAACACCAGCGAGTGGCGCGTGACGCGCTCGTTACCCCAAGCCCGACCACGAGGACGCCACCACAACCAGCATGCTCGTTGAGGACGCGTCCTATGCCACCCTCTGCGCGGCCAAGATGGTGGTCAACTACGGCGTGCGTGCGTGCGTGCATGCGTGCGTGCATGCGTGCGTGCGCGCGTGCGTGCGTGCATGCGTACGAAAGTGCGCGAGTGCGTGCATGCGAGAGTGCGGGCGTGCTTGCGTGCGTCGGTGTGTGCGTGCGCGCATGCAAGAGTGCGGGCGGACGTGCGTGAGTGCGTGCGTGCGTCAGTGCGTGCGTGCGTGCGTGCATGAATGTGTGTCTTGTGAGGTTGCACATAAAGCCCATCCCAAAAGCACTTGAAGTCAGCCAAAAAATATTTTAACATCTGAAAAGAAAAACGAAAAAACTGAAAAAATGCAGGGTGGTTCATGGGAACAACATGGGTGGGGCAGGAAGGGACACTGGGGTAACGCAATATTGATTGGTTTTTAAGAGATGGCAGAGACGCCAGCGGGAGTCGAACCCGCGACCTCTCGATTTGTTGTCCAAGACGCAACATTACTAAGTGTTCCGGATCTCAAGATTGTGGGCATTTAGGAAGAATCCATTTGGGGGATTAATTTCTGATTGTATACAGCATATGTTTGCAAAGTTTCATGCCGATTACTTTAACAAAAAAATTAAAATAATAAAATAAAATAAAATCATTTTTTGAAGGTTTAGGAGCTCATATCTCATTATCCAGTGATGAAACTTTAAAAACATTGACACCGATGACTCGCCTTGACGTATTGTTCACGAAAATAAAAAAAAATTGGGGTTTACATGGCATTTTTTGGAGTTTTACTCTTGTCGGAACTATCAAAAAAATTCGGCTATGGCGACATGGAAGTCGGAGCGACCTGAATTGCTGAAAGTGAAATGCTACATGTCTGGGCGGTCAACTTTCACCATTATAGCAAATCTCTCCGATGAGCGGCTGAAGCGCCTATAGCTAACAAAGTTTTGGCCGAAAAAACGGCTATGTCCAAAAAATCGGGAAAAATCGGCCATAACTCAAGACTGGAAGCAACTAGGAGCAAATGCATTTGAGGTAGAAATTGCCACCATAGACTGCGTATCCATGCCAAGTTTCAGCCCAATCGCTAGCGGCGTTCAGGAGCGGCGGTCCAAAAAAGTGGCAGAGAACACGAAAAAAAAACCCGCGTTTTCACAACATTTTTGGAGGTATCGCCCCCTTGCAGCAAAACAAGGAAACGCGTTATGGCGCGTTCGATGCCCCAGAAGAAGGCGGTTCGTTTGAGCTATAACGCGTCCAAATCCGTTCAGGCAATCAAAAGTTATAGGCGATCGAAAATTCAAAAATCCGCATTCAGAAGTCGTCACATATTAGGGTTGTACGCTGACGCGTACACCCTGATTAGACAATTTGCCGAAAAAAAAACTATCATATGTAAGTCGCCCCTGGCGCTTACCATTTTGGATGCCCTCTTGGAGGGGCGCTTATCAAATTTTGAGGGTGGAGTAGACATAGGGAACCTCGCGGTTCACTGGGCGATAGATACTGCAGGGGGGACTGTCTCCTAGCGTTTGTACGTAGTTCTCGTCTCCGAAACATGTTTCATACTGCTTTGATATTCATGGTGATGGGACGTCCGTACGTTCAACACCAGTCCGGCGATATAAATCCATTTGTGCACGTCGACTATAGTCAGCCGCCGTGACTGTGCGGTTCTTTGCTCGCCACGCAACAGTCTTTTTTGCATTGTATAGCGATTGCGAGCGCATAGCAACAACGCTGTGCGCCTCACCTTCTCAGTCGCACCATACAGCAAGTCAACGTTATGTACGTAGTTTTCAGAGCAAATTCGCGTCAACACACACTGTAAATCCGCCAATGTAACCCTTTTTTAATAACAATGCCCCGGGGCACTATTGGAGGATTCATGGCAATAAACGTCATCGATACAGTACAGCGACGCTGATCACGTGACGACGTACCTATGCAGTTGTCAGCTGGCTGTGTAAAATCACACTGTACAACGGCACTGTTTATCCAGTCAAGTTACAATACCGACCCTCTCCGATACTGCTGAATACTGTTGCACAGTACAGTACCCACAAAAATGTGCAGCACAAAGTGCAGCACGAACACCAGCACGTATAAAAGAAAAACGAATTCATTGCACATACTGTAGTTTATTTTTTTTTTTTTTGGTCCGAGGCCTACAGACTACAAAGATCCAAGAAAATATAATGTAACTGCTAACTGGGGGGTGCAATTTACAAAGGAGCAAATTGTATTGTTAGTGATGCATAGAACAGTAGATTCCATCAAAACCAGTTTTGATCGTTCTTACGCGCTTCCGAGCCAGTCTTTGTGACCGTTTTAAAATGGCTTCACAGAAATTCGATTGTCTTTAGTTGTACTCCAATGAACTGGAGGTGTTCGCACATCTTCGAAAATTCAAAATTGCCGCGTACAGTATCACAACCACTTTTCGAGTTCGGCCTTTTGGTCGGCCGACAGCGAAGAGTTGAGCGCCTCCAGCAGCTGCCGTCGACCCATCAACTTTTCTAAATTTTTAAGATTTTGTTTTGTAGGCATAGTATTTTTGTTTATTTCTGACAAATACATGCGCTCCTTGCAGAAATATATGCTGAAATACACACGATGGCACCGTTTACCCTCACCCATCTGTCGGGCGAACGTCTGTCCAGCGTATTTGGTGGCAGCGTCCGAGGGCGCCTTGACGGCCTCCGCGAGAACGGGCAGCGCCTGCGTCTCCACGAGGCGAGACTTGCTCGGGTACACCGCCCTGCACAGCTCTGAAGTGACTAATTCTTTTATTTTGCAATAATTAGTGCGAGTTGCTGTAGGTAGATAAAATTACACGCTGGGTTGGTAGAATGCTATGTACTGTTTTTTATCTTTCCTTCTTTGAATTTGTTATTATTATTTTTATTTTTTGATATTTGTTTTTTTTTTTTGTTTGTAACTCAAATATTAACGTTATTAAAAAAGTAATACGGGCTTCCATTTGGCGCGTATTATTGCTGTAGCTCAGGTTGTATTCTACGCTTTATTGGACATGACTGTGTTACAAAAATTGTGACCCAAAAATTGTGACCCTACAAAAAAGTGTAAGCTGCAAAACGCGCAGACGCACTTCCGAAGTAGACGAGCATGTCGGCCTTCTGCTTGACGTTCGCCCCTCTGGTCGTCATCGCGAAGGGGATCACCAACACTGCGTTGTCTGAAGGGAATTGGCGGAACGAATGCTTCAACGACAAGTGATATTGTTAGTAGATTGGTACTTATAACTGTTGCCTTTAGCACGAATCTTACAAACATCAAGTATAGACGAATCAAACACTCGCCTGCAATTTAGAAATTTTCATTGCGAATGCGATGTAGGTACCGTAAATCCTCCAATAGTGCCCCTGAGGCAAAAGTCACCTACGTTTTGCATTATACAAGGCCACAAACCAAGCGAAAGTTGCGTACACCGTAAACCCTATACCTATGTAATTATCCCCCTATAAGACCACTTTATAGACCAAGCCAAGCCCTCCCAAGACCACTTTGACTTTATAAGCCCCCCCCCCCTATAATTACGCCCCCTCCCTAAATGGGCCATCATCTGAAAGGCAACATTTTCTATGTCTGGGTGTATGTATTATAGTCTCGTATGTGTATGTATATACATGTATGTGCATGTGAGACTGTGTGAGAGTGTGTTAGAGTGTACCAATGTGTGTGCGCAGCGCCCTTTTCCCTTAAAAATCGCCTCCACGCGCCTTTCTGCCCACAAAGCTTACCACCCATCGACACTTCCAGTTTATAAGGCCCCCTTTTATAATTAGCCACCCCCATCCATAATTATACACCCTCCTAGAGCTCTAACAAAACAATTAGCCCCCCCTCCCGGGGGGGGGGGGTAATTATAGGGTTTACGACATGTGTACACAGCTACACCCAATAATGACTGACATTTGAGACATTTGAGCTACTTGAGAACTGTGAATCGCGTCAGGAACGCAGCCCAACTGCAATAGTGCCCCGGGTAAAGAGAAGTTGACTTACAGTGCCCCGGGGGCACTATTGGAGGGTGTACGGTAAATGACGCTAACCGATTCTGTCGACGGTGGCGTCGAGGCAGCGCTTGGCGAGTTTCCGGATGTCTTCCTGTTTGGAGGGCAGCTGCGACATGAGGCCTTTTACCAAGTCGACGATGCAACCGCGCAGTGCTGAACTGGTCGACAGACGAGACCCCAAAGGCTCGCTGACCTAAATATTCTGGCGTGCGTGCGTGCGTGCGTGCGTGCGTGCGTGCGTGCGTGCGTGCGTGCGTGAGTGCGTGCGGGCGTGCGTGCGTGCGTGCGTGCGTGCGTGCGTGCGTGCGTGCGTGAGTGCGTGAGTGCGTGCGTGCGTGCGTGCGTGCGTGCGTGCGTCGTGCGTGCGTGCGTGCGTGCGTGCGGGCGTCGTGCGTGCGTGCGTCCGTGCGTGTGTGTGTGTGTGCGTGCGTGCGTGCGTGCGTGCCGGTGCGTGCGTGCGTGCGTGCGGGTGCGTGCGTGCGTGCGTGCGTGCGTGCGTGCGAGCGGGGGGGACGGGGAGGGTGTGCCGGTGAGTGGGAGCGTGCGTGCGAGCGTGAGTGCGAGCGTGAGTGCGTGCGTGCGTGCGTGCGTCGTGCGTCGGGCGTGCGTGCTGGGGCGCCGGTGCGCGCGTGATCATGAACCAACGTGATTGTAAAAGTTTGCGTAGACAACAATTTGCGTATCGGTGCGAGAACCAATGAACCAAAACAACAAACAAGAAAGCTATACCGCGAGGAAGCACGTGAGCGCCTGTGTTGCGACTTTTGAATTCGTGTCGCTCAGCTTTGCCACAAAGTTCTCCACGAGCTGAATTTTATATGATGTGTAGAGTACTGTATCGGGCAATTACCACAAAGAGAGACACTAACCAAAGAACTTTTATTATTAACTAACTAAAGAGGATAATTAAAGACACTCATGCCGACGTCTGTGTTTGTGCGTGCGTGCGTATAAAGTATAAAGTCTGTATAAAGTACTGTATCGGGCAATTTAAACACAACGAAGAGAGACACTAATAAAGAACTTTTAGTTCTTACTAATTAAAGAGGATAATTAAAGAGACTCACGCCGACGTCGAGCGCGAAGCTCCTGGCGTGTCCGTCGCGACAGAGCCTCTGGAAGTCGTCGACGCCCTGGAGCCGAGTCTGCCAGCTGCTGCTCGCCAGCGCGCGTCGGGCGGCGTCGAAGCGGTCCTGCAGCTCCTCCGCCAGACGGCGCTCGTGCTGCGGCCTGCAGCGGCATCGGGCAAGGACGTCCGACCGTCCGTCCGTCCGTCCGTCCGTCCGTCCGTCCGTCAGTCCGTCCGTCCGTCCGTCCGTGCGTCCGTCCGTCCGTCCCCCCGTCCGTCCGTCCGTGCGTCCGTCCGTCCGTCCCCCCGTCCGTCCGTCCGTCCGTCGGTCCGTCCGTCCGTCGGTCCGTCCGTCCGTCCGCCCGTCCGTCCGTTCGTCGGTCCGTCCGTCCGTCCGTCCGTCCGTCCGTCCGTCGGTCCGTCCGTCCGTCCGTCCGCCCGTCCGTCCGTCCGTCCGTCCGCCCGCCCGCCCGCCCGTCCGTCCGTCGGTCCGTCCGTCCGCCCGTCCGTCCGTCGGTCCGTCCGTCCGTCCGTCCGTCCGTCCGTCCGTCCAACCGTCCGTCCGTCCGATTGAAGTCCGCAGTCGACCACACCGATTGGCGTTTCCGCTGGCGGGCGCGCTGTGGTGTCCGTTGGGCGTGGGAAGGGAGGAGGCGCTGCGCTTGCTCACGCCCCTGCTGAGCAGCAGCGTCGTCGACATCTGCGTCGACTGCAGTGACGTGCTCGTCGGCAGGTCGCCCACGCCCTGAAGACAATTGACACAAACGCTGCAGTTTCGCCATTTCATAATGGTGAGCTGCACTTCGTTAATATTGTCTTGCCTGTGACATCCATAACAATATATGAACCTAAATGCAGTGCAGAGCTACTCGTGCAGGCGTTTCGAATTCCAATTCATTGCAGTCGTTCTCATGTGCAGTGGAAATACCGTAAACCCTATAATTAGCCCCCCTATAATTAGCCCCCCCCCCAATAATAATACACCCTCCCCCGCCCACTTTGAGTTAATAAGCCCCCCCCCCTATACTCACCCCCCCTCCCTAAATGGACCATCGTCTGAAAGGCACATGTTTCCATGTCTGGGTGTATGTATGGTCGCGTATGTGTATGTATGTACACGTATGTGCATGTGAGACTGTGTCAGAGTGTGTTAGAGTGTACCAACGTGTGTGCACAGCGCTTTTTTCCCTTAAAAATCGATTCCACGCGCCTTTTTGCCCACACATCTCCCAACTCATCGGCACTTCCAGTTTATAGGCCCCCCCCCCCCTATAATTAGCCCCCCCCCCCCTATAATTATACACCCTCCTAGAGCTCGAACGAAAAAATTAGCCCCCGGGGGGCTAATTATAGGGTTTACGGTACATCTAGAAATCGACCGACCTTCTGCTGAATGTAGGTGAGCGTGTCCCGTATGGAGGTGACTTGCGCGTCCGTAAACAGTCTCCGCACGGTCTTGTCGAAGTTTGCGGCGTCGGCGCTGAGTTGCTGCAGGATCACCTTGCCGTAGTAACGCGGCTGGGGTTGGTGGTCTGAAATTGATGCCATGTTTGTAACGCCTGCGGAAAGGGCGTGACATGTTTGGTTCGTTCCTCGCTGGCTGTTTGTTGGCTCATAGCATTCATAGCATATTTGTTTGTTTCTTTTAAATTAAAACCGTTTCTTTTACAAAAAAAAACGTTGGTCCAGAGTCAAAACATTTTTTTTCCCCACGAAAATAGCAATACAGTATCTGGTTTGGTTGTCTGTAACACAGCGCCACTTCTGCAAGTGTCGCTTGTATAGACGACGAAACACTTCTATAAGAAGGAAAGTGCGGCTTGACAAAAACGTCACTCACAAGTATGGGAAACTGGTAACAAACGTTGCAGTAGAACTTCTATTTCAGGCATAAACTCGTTTGTTCTATTAGTAGATGCTTTCTCACGTGTGTGTTCAAATTGAAATTTGAATCCAACTTTTGCTCATTTTATCAAAAAATTTCTTCTTACTGGATGCATTGCACTGTATCCCTGAACTGACGCTCCTTTCAAACTCGAGCATACACGCAATACAATTGTCTGAAAGGATTCGGCTCATGTGGCGATCCATTGAGCACCCATATCGTGTACCACCCTCTATGTAGCTTAAGCACCTATACCGTATGTACCTTTTGTGAACTGCACCGCTTGGGGCAAAAGGCGATCGGCAACATCCGTCTGATTGAGAGCCTTGGTCGGACCGAGGTTCTCCACGGCCCTCAGCAGCAGCTGGGCGCAGGCGGCACGAATCGTGGCCATTTTGCTGCTGAACCGTGAGAACAAGAAAGAATGAGTACACATAATTGTCTAAAGTTTGTATATTCATGTTATTTATATTGAACGTTAAACACTTCTGCAGTACCGATGCCTGACCACGTTCCCTAGAACGACCCGCTCAAGACTACCGTAGTTTCTCATTGCAGACACGCGTGCGGGTTGTGTTTGTGCGGTGGACGACGCACGTTGCTCCGGAGGCGACGAGACAGGCAACGGCCTTGGCGGGACTGCAGCCGTCCACCATGAACTCCAGGGCCTGCAGCGCGTCGTCTCTGATAAACGCACTCGACACGTCACCTGACTTCTGGAGCAGTACTGCAGTCGCCTGTGATGGGAGAATTTTTGATTTTTAGTGGAAGTAATCGATAAACCATGGAAACGTGCAACAAACCTTTTCGCACTCGGCGTCCATGGAGCGCTTGAGGTGCAGAAAGAAGGAGCCGAGACAGACGATCGCCGCCTTGGCGACGGACGAGCGCAAGTTCTTCGCCTAAATACAAAAAAATTCAAATTTTGTTTATTATGTCGAACACGCAATTCCTTCAGCTGCAGTTTTCCTAGCGTTTCATGCGTACAGCGCAAGTTATCCACTCACATTAGAGGTCGGGTACCCATCGCGGCTACTACAGTACCGTGTGCCCCTGTAAAACGTCGTTGGTGGATATACCTACGATATTTTTATTTTTGCTGTCGTAGTAAAACCGAGAAGAAGTCGTAACCGAAACGTTGCTGATAGACAATATTTGACGCATTGCGTTAGAAAACAGTCAAAGGCAAGAAGGCAAAGCAAAAGAGTTACTGATGGTGATAGCGCACCTCAGTCATTAGACAGGCGACCAGATTGTGCAGGTCGGCCACCACAGTCTTGGGCTCGTTCTGACCCAGACTTTGCAGCAGGCCGATTCCTCGCACCTTTTCCTCCCTGGAACAATCGAAAAATTGCGAGAAAGTTTACTAAATAAAAAAAGTTAAGGTTGCATATCACGAACCAGTCATCGCTGGCAATCGCCTTTGTCGCATGCGAGAGGCCGTCGCCGCCGCTGAGCGAGGCGCTGTTCCTAAAAATAGTGAGACAGATGTAACAGCCACAAACATCACTTAAAACATACCGTAAACCTTATAATTATCCCCGCGGGGCTAATTTTTTCGTTTGAGCTCTAGGAGGGTGCATAGTTATAGGGGGGCGGGGCTAATTATAGGGTGGGGGGGCTTATAAACTGGAAGTGTCAATAAGTGGGAATATGTGTGGGCAAAAAAGCGCGTGGAGGTGATTTTTAAAGGAAAAAGGCGCTGTGCACACAGGTTGGTACACTCTCACACACTCTCACACAGTCTCACATGCGCATACGTGTACATACATACACAAACGCGACCATACATACACCCAGACATGGAAACATGTGCCTTTTAGACGATGGTTCATTTAGGAAGGGGGCGTAATTATGGGGGGTGGGCTTATTAACTCAAAGTGGTCTTGGGAGTGTGTATTATTATAGGGGGGGGGGGAGGGGCTAATTATAGGGGGCTAATCATAGGATTTACGGTATTCAACAAGGCCTTTAATATCCTCATGCGCCCATTTCCTGGTGCGTCGCGTGAAAACATACCTCTGCCTAACCGACGTCCTCCTATTGAGCTCCTGCGTTGACCGCGACTTTGTCAGCCCAGCGGGGCTTTGTCTCTTGACCGTCGACGATTTCTGGGCCGAGTTGACGTTTTGTCCCTGCCCTCTTTTGAGAAAAGAGTGGGGTTTGGATGATGGCTTCTTGCGGGGCGCGGGGGACTGAATAGGCAACCTCCAAAAGGCATGCATATGGACGACTGTGCAAGATAAGGTACAATGGCTCATTGAGCTTGCTGGTACATAGCACTTGCCTTTTTTAATCATGTTTCACATGAAGATTGCTAACCTCTATTGATGCATCCTTCGGCGCTGGCTTTTTGCGAGGCGAATGATGGGACTGCCTTCTGACTGCATGCGCGCCGCCTAAACATGTTTCAGACACCTAATTTCCAGAAAGCGTCGGGTCACAGGTGTCAATGCAAAACCAAGCTCGATCACGCGGCAGGTCAATACGTTCACAAAAACTTATAAATTGCATTGCAAATCCATGCAAGTTTCGCTTAGCACCTCTGCTGCTGCACTTCTCCCAAAGCAAAACCCTCATGTTTACATCAATCTCTGAACTCACTGACATGAATTGTATGGCCGTTTCACGCCCACAAGTGAAGTTGCGTTCATGCATTCAATGCGTCGTACTGCGTGCCGCGAATACAAACCATTCGCAAGGAAGGGGTCCTGTTTCATGGGTCTGATGGGCTGCTCCTCCCAGTCGAGCGAGTTCTCCTTCCTCTTCATGACGGGTGACATATTCACGGGGATGACGAGGGGCTCGTGCCGCTTCTCAGGCTCTCCTCTCCTGGCCAGTTGGGACGCGGGGTGTTGGGGTTTGGGCGAGTGCCTTTGGACGGGGTTAGGGGAGGACTTGTGCGACTCGACGGCTGGCCGGTTGACGGACAACTCTTCGCGCTTCTGCAGAGCGCTGTGCCGAATGCGGTCGAGGGAGGTGGCGAGCTGAATTTGGTCCCGTGTTTGTGATGAAGAATTGTTGTTTTGAAAGTATTGTTACAGACAGTACGTGTGTAATTTGTATACACTATGAAACATTGCTCATTGATTTTATTTTTTGACTGCTAATGGAGATAAAAATTTTGCGTATATCTGTGACACTACATCTTCCCAACTTTCGGATGCTGTAGTCCAGTTCGCGAAACCTGCGCTTGGCGTTTCATTATGTTGCGTAGGTACATATATCTACACCTATTGTGCAATCAATCACTCAGTGTAGCAACAGTGTTGTCAATTGATGACTCTATTTTTTGGTTGTTTTTGGGTTGGTATAAACTTGGTATATAAACTTTGAACTAAATAAACTATAAACTTTGTGTTGGTATATTTTTGGGCTGGTATAAAACAGTCAAACTAAGTGTAGTCAGTTACCTTTCCATGACCCACACTACCGACACGCTTGCTGTGTTTTTGAACGAAACGTGTAGAAACAAAACCGGGGGGGGGGGTGGACGGAGGGTACAGTGTGAAACGCGTATCCGAAACTTAGAATTACATATCACCGACGCAGAGCAAACCGTTGTTCAACATTAATCCGGAACAATGCGACAGTGCATGGTACACAATGCACAGCATTAATGTAGGTGCCGTGTAACATCTCAGCTCAGCACACACATCTTGTAGCTGGCATGTGTACACTATACGCTGGCCTTTGCTCTTTCCTGGCAATATGGGCAGAATGGCTTTGCGGTTTCTCTCACTGACTTATTCACTGAGACACGTGCATAATGCATGCACTTTCTCAACCGCACATTACTCACGCGAGAGCGACAGCTCGAGCACTGGCCCATGACGGCTGAATTTTCCTGTTTTTTTTATCAAGAAAAATAAATAAAAAGAGTCGGGCAGGACGCGCGACTAATTTAATTCCACGAACGATGCAGCTGTAAACCACCGCGCGCGAGAGAAATTCAAAGCGGCACTAGAGACAAACTCGAGCGAAAAAAGTAGATAAAATCTGACCCAAGCGGCGTCCTCTCGCCCCCCTCCCGCAAGGTTACACGAAAAGGTTTACAAAGCGTTGACCTGACAAACTGCCGTATATATGAGGCCTTGGTAATGCAAGCACAATTGTTCCCGTTAGTTCATTGTATTATAGGCACCTAGGTGTACAATCTGACCCAACCACACGAGAAACATGTACAGACGTTGATCTCAAACTGCTACTGAACTGAACACAAAATCTGCATACGCTTGCCCTCACTCGCAGACCCTCACACGTATACACACGCATACAACATACAGTACAAGCCCATACACACACACACACACACACACACACACACACACACACACACACACACACACACACACACACACACACACACACACACACACTCACTCACTCACTCACTCACTCACACACACACACACACACGCACGCACACACACACACACACAAACTCAATTTAGAATTGTGAGTCAATTGTCAAAAAACAATTGTGAGACACGTCAATTATGAGTGTGCTATGCGATAGTTTACGGTATGCTTATATACTGTATGTACACTGTACAGTTTGGGAAGCACATTCAACCAACTTCGTCTGAAGTGTCGGTCAGTCCAAGCGTGTCGTTGGAGACTGAAACGTTTTTGTAGCATACATTTGTATGGGGATCTAACGCTGAAAAAGCCACAAAGTGAAACGAAATCATTAACCTTTTTCTCCCCTCATAAAAATGGCTTGCTTGGTCGACCGTCTCTCGTTCCGCACGTCTAGATGTTTCAATAGTTCGTGTCGACAGCCCGGGTAATTATTTTTATTATTTTTATTTTATTATGGCCGGGGAGGGGAATACTGTTGAAAGAATTTCGGAACGTTTCGTTGGATTACTGAGTGATGTGCTTGAAGCGGCTCACAAAAATAATTGCAGTTGAAGCTAGCGTTACCTATATACCAACATTGAAACATTTTATATCTGGATTGTAGAATCCAAGCGCAGAATGGTGACGCGTTCACATTCTATATACGTTCTAAGGCACTGCCAAGATCAGTCAGCAATAAAAAAAGGAGTGAATAATGGGACATGTTTCAATTTTAGACTATCAGGTGAAAATGCAAGCATTTCAAACAATTAGTCTATGGCCAGACTTGTCAGTATGATTGGGTTCCAATAAACTGAGATTCAATTGTGTGCAATTCGAACCCAATCTGTCGAACAGTACACCCAAGCTCTCCTTCTTCTTGGCTGCCGCTTTTTTGGCTTTGCTTTTTCTGCGTTGTCTCTCTTTTCCTTCACTGTCTCTCCTCGAGTTCTCTTTCGGACCGATGACCCTGTTCTTTTTCTTGGATTTGTGGTTTGGTTTGCTCTTGTCAGCGGGGGAGTGCACCACCTCAATGTCGAGCGTGGGCGCCGGCAGCTGGGAGAGTGTCCTCGGCGCAGCCATGTCGCTCGTGAGACTTTTGACTTTGGCGTCCACTGCTAGCGGGGACGGATGGAGGCTGGCCGCTGCTGGCTCGACTCATGATAGGCCGTCGCAAATTATAGGTGCCGAAGCCGACTGCGTGTTCACCTCTGTCCAGAGTGTGTGTGTGTGCCAGAGTCTACCTTGCCTACCAGCACCTATATGTGTATGTAACCACGCGAATTGGTAGAGCGAGCGAGTTGTGGGAGAGGAGTGGCTTGATTGAGGCGCGGGGTGGCGACGCGCCCTGACGACGGGGGCGTCCCGAGCAACCGCCAAACGAGCGGATGTGACCGATTCGACACCTCGGATGGGATGGCCCCGTGTGCGACACTTTGCGCTTTCGTGGCTGCTATATACTCTCTGGCGTATCTCTCTGCCCTCTTAGCCAGCGCAATGGCATAGAGGGCATAGGGAAGGTGGAAAAGAATTTGGACTGGATAGAACGAGAGCCAGGCTCGTGCAACGAGAGGATTGGAGTGGAAAGATAAAGAACGGAGATGGCTACGACAAAAAAGAACAACAAAAACGTTAGAAAATTGCGAGTTTGTGGCTGCGGCGCGGCGAAGATGAGAAACTTGAAAGAGCACTGGGAGACATTGTCAATCACAAACTAAACACAACAACACAACTAATTTGTTTAGACGTCGGAATAAAACATGTTTTTGGTATGCCAGAGATCTCCCAATGAGCGTCCTGGGCGCTCAATACTTTAACCAATCTAATCTAGCGGTTTCTGATTGGCGGAAGGAACTGTCATTGGCTCTTTGGAGGTGATTTGTTGTAACCCAATCTCTATATCTTCTACTGTCATCGTTCCGGTTGCCGACATTTATGGTAAGGGGGAGGGGGACGGCGGCTTGGGTTCAACCAACTGACTGTATCGAAGGCCTCTTCGTAGATCTGCACCTTCTCACCGCTGATCGTGTTGCTTCTGCCAGCAGCACGCAGGGAGTGGACCCTCGAGTGCCTGGCTGGCGGCCTACTGGCTCTGCTGGCTGTCAGAGCGGTTTCGCTTGTGGATGGTGGCTGCAGAAGCGTCGTCGTCGGCGAATTGAGACGGCCGTCCAGGGATCTGACTTTAATCAGTTGTTGGCCCAATTGGTGTCGCCGGCGAATCCCCGTGGCCGAGAGGGAACCGCCGGCCGGCGACGACGACGATGATACAGGTGGCGTCGAGGAGGGCCTGTTGCCCATTTCGCGGCCGCTAGAGTGCCGCGCCGGGCCGTCTAGGGCCGGCGGAATTCAATTCGACGAAATGTCCTCGGCAGCAGGCTGGCCACCGGGCCAGCTAAGCGCCCCCATCACTATGGCGCCCGCCGCTGCGTTATTCATGAGTTATTACAGCCTCCTCCTCCCCACGTAGGCGCATGAGGGCAAACGGCTCTCGAACAGGGGGCTCTACGCCATGCGCTTTGTTGACAAGCGGTTGGCAGGCAGGGCCGGCGGCCGTCGCCGCTCGTGACTCCTAGTGACTGGGACGAGTCAAAATTGAGCAACGATGCGCGGGAAAACAAATGACGACATTGGCGGCTTTCCTTTCTCGGTGTGTTCCACACAAAGTGTTTCAACGTGGGACTACCAGCAGGGCATACATTTTCGCATCCACTGGAGAAAGGCGTTCACCAATGGTTGGCCAAAGTGCTGGGGGTGGGCACAATCGGGCTTTCCTTTTTGGTTTTCCAATCAAAAAGTTTGACATTAGTTGTGCCTTTCAGCTGATCATTTTTTGCGTTTGTAATGCGCGTCTGTAGCCAAAATGATAGCAAAACAATGAAAAATACATATTATTGCGGCTCTACTAGAGAGCTAACAAGCACAATAACCACTGTGACGTGATTTAAGAGAATATAGTGCAACACTTCTTGAAAAGTGTTTCCGCACACACCTCCTATACTGAATTCCGATGTGTTTGAGTGGCTGTAGTTAGAGTAAGAGCATTGGAGAGCAGGCCTCGTGCACAGCTATGTATTCCACCTACTTACTAGGGATGAGCACGGGCCTGCACATCTCGGCCCGGCCCGGCCCGCCAGATAGTCCGGCCCGTCCCGGCCCGGCCCGCACCCTCAAAATCCAGGCCCGGCCCGGCCCGGCCCGTCCAACTGCTCAATATCGCAGGCCCGGCCCGGCCCGGCCCGCAACACGAAATAAGTGCAGTCACTACAGTGTACAATTTACTGAAATACCGTATGCCAATTTGCGTGATTTACTTAACGGAATGGCGCATCCACCTCTCAGAATCGCAGTTCACAACCATTTTACGGCCTTTGCACCATTTGAGCGCGAAAAACGCGCGTCATAGAATACAAAGTTGCTAATACGGTGCAGAATAGTCGCGGATACTTACAATGCATTACATCGGTAGCTATCTACGTTGGCCAGCCAAGAACGTCCGGCCCGGCCCGGCCCGGCCCGCACCCTCAAAACGCAGGCCCGGCCCGGCCCGGCCCGCAAAACGGGCCTGGAATTCCGGCCCGGCCCGGCCCACGGGCCGGCCGGGCCGGGCCGGGCCGGCCCGGCCCGGCCCATGCTCATCCCTACTACTTACACAGTAAATCCTCTAATGTTGTCGCCGACGCCATACTTTCAACCTCTAACTACCCTGGGCCACTGAGTTGTCCACTACTGTAGGGAGAGGGGTGGGGCACAATTAGAGGATTTACGTACGTTCACACTGAACATGTACTTCGAGTAATTGTAAAAAACAAAAAAAAAATCATTTAAAAGTCACCGACCTGGCCCGTCTTCCTCGCTTTGCGACCCATCAAAGTCCTCCTCGTACTCCTCGACGAACTCCTCGTCCTCCTGGGTCCGCACGTCGCTCTCGACCTCTTCAATGGCAGAGTCGTGTCGGCTCTTCGCTCCCTTCTGCAAGAACGCTCTCCTACATGGTATTTGCGGTGTAGCGTAGATCCTCCAATAGTGCCCCGGGCAGTATTCTTTTAACTTCTCTCTTTACTGGGTGCAAAACTACCGTAAATCCTCCAATAGTGTCCCGGACAGTGTTCTTTCAACCTCACCCTACCCAGGGCACTATTGGAACTTTTTTCGCGTTTTTTAAGTGATCAACAGTCCAAAGTACCCAGAATCTCATTCATTCATGGGCGCATGTAGCTGTACTGCTTGATTTGTGTCCTTGTATAACGCAAATTGTATGGCACTTTTTGCCCCAGGGGCACTATTGGAGGTATTAGAGGTGATGTACAGTTCAAAGTAACTAAAATGTCATACGCTAACTGGAATGCCCTTCAGCTGTGTACAAACCACACAAACGCAGCTACGGCTTCATTTGTGTCCTGTTATAATGGAAATTGTACAGTACTCCCCCAAGAACACTGTTGGAGAGGGGGGCTATTGGAGGACGGTGGAGATGCATTGTATGTGGCGCATCTGTAGAGCGTACAAAAATACAACACAAAAAATACAAAAAATGATCTGTTAGCGGCTGCCAATAAACTGAATATTTAAACGTTGGTTACAGAAAATTTGTACAAAAGAGTTTTGTACATCTTGCATATACCTATCTTGTAGAATATACAAAAGTACTATTGAGTCAAGTGATCAGTGCATTTGTACTGCATGCAGGCTCTCAATAAACATTCAATGCAGATACAATTCAACACAAATTTGGCAACCTTATTTGCGCCACCCCAGTCAAGATGGTGTCGTTCTCCATTTGTCAACGAAACGTGCTCTGAATTTGTGCTAGAACTGCGCATTGTGAAAACTGCTACTGAAGTAAAATGTATGTGCCATGGACGACACCACAATCGTGTACAAACTGTACTGAACTGTACTGTACTGTACTGTACTGTACTGTACTGTACTGTACTGTACTGTACTGTACTGTACTGTACTGTACTGTACTGTACTGTACTGTACTGTACTGTACTGTACTGTACTGCACTGTACTGTACTGTACTGTACTGCACTGTACTGCACTGTACTGTACTGTACTGTACTGTACTGTACTGTACTGTACTGTACTGTACTGTACTGTACTGTACTGTACTGTACTGTACTGTACTGTACTGTACTGTACTGTACTGTACTGTACTGTACTGTACTGTACTGTACTGTACTGTACTGTACTGTACTGTACTGTACTGTACTCGGTATACATGTACCGTTGTCCATCTACTCCATACGAGCCCGTACCTACCTCCTGTATACATACCTCTGGTAATGCCCGCTTTCTTGCTGTCTCTTTCTTCTCTGACATTCTCGAGGCCTCTGAGCTTCTCCATGAGCTGCTGCTGCAACTGATTCTGCTCCAGAACTTTGCCAATCGTCGACGGTGCTGCACCACCATGGTGAGCTGTGGCACCAGCACTGTTTCGAGAGCTTGTAGACCAGGTTCTGGAATTATGAAAAAATAGGTAGACGTAAAGCTGTAGTGCCGATCGCGCTGTCGTATACGGTACCCCTCTCCAGTTTGCACTATTGGAGCGGGGGAGGGGGGTGGTGCGCTCTTGTTTCAACTTTGCCGCATCCAGGGGGGCACTATTAGAGGGTGGGGCTCTATCTGACGATTTACAATATCCCCCCCCCAATCGGGACCTACCTTGACTGAGCCGAGCCTGGTCCGTGTACGCCCGAGAGGATCCACTCGTAATCTGCCGCGTCATATTGGTGCAGAACGGTCACGGCGCTGTCGGTGGACTGCGTGGAGCCGGCACTGCTCCTCGATGGGGGTGGCGGCAGCGAGTACTCGACCAGGCCGTCGCTGCGCAGCCTGGGCACTTGGGAGCGCGACAGACGCGTCTGAAGTTCAGATGCCTGTGGGTATTGAGTATTGAATATAAGTCAGTTGAGTTAGCATGTATAAGGAAAATCCTCCAAAGAACCCCCCCCCCCCATCCCCCTTATAATAGTGGACACCCTCCAATAGTGCCCCAGGCACTATTGGGAAACTGTTGAAGGATTTGCAGCATTCGAGGTTTGGCGCCTGGATGGAGTAACTACCATAAACACTATGATTAGCCCCCTCAAATTTAACTCCCTCCCCCTATTTAGCCCCCCTTTTAAATACACCACTCTAATGGCTCGAATGGAAAACAATTTGCCCCCAGGGGGGGGGACTAAGTAGACTAAGGGTTTACTGTTAGTCGGTAGAGGGATACGTTAGCATGTACCTCGTACATATATTCGATATTCGGCGTCTGAATGGAGTAACTACGTCTGAATCGTCTGAATTGTGGATGTCACACGAGTGGAGTGTAGCTGTAAAGCTGTAAATGGCAATGATACGTACCTGCCTAATGCTTTTCTACCTCTCTAGGTGTGTAAAAACAATGTTTAGTGGCTGTGAGTGTGGAGTAGCTTGTTACGTTCTACTGAACATGTGTAGAGCATCTCATTTTCTAGAAGCAGTGCAACGTTTGTAGAAATCGCTTGAGACTTGCAAGAATGCTACATGTTGCATAGAAAGATTTCACTGAGTGGTGCGCTAATATTGAAGTCGTGTCCTTAAGGATACCTACATACGTGCTGCATTGGCAATGCATTGTTTGGTGTCATGTTTGTGTCACACTAGTATTAGCTTGGTCATACACAAATACCGCTTCTTAAAGCCGACGTATACAGTTAGTCCGTATCCGAAGGGTTTTCTGCTGTCGTTGCCCCGGATTACAGATGGCGTTCTTCCGATTGTCTTTTGCAAACTAGTGGCTCTTGACGGGACGGCGTCATGGAGGTGGTTATGCTACAGTGCAGAATGGGCCATTGACGGCAGTTAGTGCAATAGGTGGCCCTTTGTCACGACTGCTCCTCAGCTTACCTGGACCGCCTCCTTGAGTCCCGGCCACCTGTGTGCGAGCTCCACCTCCCTCACGGCCTTCATAAGGAGCTCGTTCTTGCTCTGGGGCAGCACCCTGCCCAGCACCGCGACCAGTTCGAACGCGGCCAGCCTCACGCGCCGCTTGAAGTCGGCCAGCATGGGCGCGCAGACTTGGCAGACGGTGGAGAGGTTGAACGCGCCAGCTGGGTAGGTGAGCAGGGCGGCCGTGATGATGTTGAGGATCTGAGAATGGGTAGCATGGATCTTAGATGGGGAGCTGGCTTATTGGAGGGGCCAATAATACGGGAGGGTCCTTAGAGGGAGTTCACTGTGCCCATTGCACAGTGTGAACCGTCAAAGTACCGTAACCCCGTCCCTTGCTTATTTGCCCCCCCCCCCCTAAAATTGGCCGCTTTCTTGAGGCCTCTGAGCCCCCCCCCCCCCGTTAAATGTGCCTCTTCCTTGGGGACTTTGAGCCCCCACCCACTAGAACGCCTATTCCCTTCCATAAGTGCAACTAGGCCATTGTATGCAAAACATGATGCGTTATTGTACTCCCGCCCACTGGCGGATCCAGAAAAAAAATTCGGAGGGGGGGAGGAATTTTGCAGAACGGAGGACCCTGTTGAACTTTTTTGATGTTGGGCTATTTTGGCAGTGGTTTGGACACCTAATCGGTCCATTTTTAATGATTGACCAATATAAACGGCGCCGCAGGCAAAATGTATTGCTGTTTTAACCACCTACAAGCAATTTTATCCTGAAAACTACCTAGGCCCACTAGGCGTGTTTCTTCTCCCACCGCCTATCCCTTTCCCCTCCCCCCCCCTAAATTTCCAATTTCGGGAGGGGGAATTCCCCTTTTCCCCCACCTCTGGATCCGACAGCGCCCCGCCCGAGAGTATCGACTCTCCCATATACAGCAGTTACCCTCAATAATTATCCTCCTACGACACGTACTGTCCATTGCTCGATACCGAACGATGCAGTACAAGCAAGTATTACAACACACTCAGGGCCTCTAACTAGCGATGTCACCAAAAATTGCTTATGAATTATTTTTTTACTTTTTAACTATTAAAAATTCCAAATAATTTTTTATTTAATTTTTAATTATTAAAATATTCGAAATAATTTTTTATTTAATTTTTAAAAGTTAAAGAATTCTGAAGAATTATTTAAATTATTTAATTAACTAATTTTTTAACTGGGTATTTTTAAAGTGTGCATTTGGGATGCATGTACATACTTCTGTGGAAGCATGCATGCATGCAAGAATGCAACAAATCCATGCCCATCACCTTGGGGCTCCTGTGAGGTCATCTACTGTAAGGTGGAGGACCCCAGTACACCTTCTTCAAGTGCAAGCAAGTCTTCATATGAAGTGGACTCCTACACATTGAAGAGAAGAAGAGAATCTGATGCGGTGCGCGCATGGCAATGCACTATGCATGTCACGCCTCAATGAAGTAGACCCTGGGCTTAAACTACCGAGCGAACTTTGAATTCACCAATTTGTCAATTGGGCTGCAAGACGGGGCTGAGTGTGGGGTGGGGGACTTAAGATTTGTGATGGAGGGTTTTTGTGCCTACTTACGCGCACAGTGTTGCACACACTATTACACACTCACTCACACTTTACCGTCCAGCACACAGATTACTTTATTATACACGATTAATTTCAATGTACAGCGTCATATGTCATGTGCTGAAAACACCACTTCCCTCCATTCCAATGTTTGCAATGGATAGGTAAGTCCACTCTAAAACCTACTGAAATGATTACAAATGAACACACCCTCCACTGAGTGTGACAGGACTGAAAGGAAAGACAATAAATTTGGTGGCAACAAAATGCCAATGATGATATGGTGGTAGAGGTAGACAAAATGAACACCAATAATCAATAGGAAAAGACAAACTTGCCATGAACTACTTGAAAAGTCTGTTAAAAAATCAATTTTTTAAGCGTGCGATTAAAAAATTGTTAAAAAAATATTGCAGAGAATTATTTATTTAATTTTTAACTTTTAAAAAATTCCAAATAATTATTTATTTAATTTTTAATTAAAAAATCTGCATGACAGAATTATTTTTTTAACAATTTTTGTTTTTTAATGTACTTAAAAAATTATTTTGAATTATTTAATTAATTAAATTTTTATTTTTGGTGACATCGCTACCTCTAACTGAGTACATGTTTTCTCAGCAATATATGTATCAGGCTCTGCCAGCCTATGTATTTTGCTATTCTTCTTCCGCGATTTCGAACGCAATGCAAACACAAACCTCCTCCTTGACCCTGCTGTTCCTATTGTGCAGGTAGACGTAGAGAGCTGCCACCACCGTCTTGGGCTGCAGACACTCCATCAGCGACATACAGATCATCATGATCAGCTGCTTGATCAGCGCCTTCTGATTGCCGAAGTGCTTGGAGATCATGGTGATCGCTTGCTGAAATCAATGTCATCACGACGGTCCTGGTGTTGTGCATTGCCTTTTATTGAAAAGTTGAGGAAAAATTGGGGAATCGCGCCATGGGAATTGAACCCACTTCTCTGGAGTACCGGTCCAGTGTGCTACCGCTACACCACACGCGCACGCCTACTGCTCCACAATATTCGAAATGAGAAGGCGAAGACAACGACTTTGACTATGTCACATTTGCAGGACTGTGATCGTCAATACCCCGAGCGTTGTTATTTGGTGGACGAAAGGCGCAATAAACGTTTAAAATAAAAATATGAGCTGTAATGAAGAGTTACTGAAACATCACAAACAATGCAGCAGCAGGTCTGAAAATGTGTGCAAATTCTTTCCAATGAATGGTTCTGACAGCGCTGAACGTTTCACAATTCGTTAAAGTGCAGAGGGCAACACTTACCGTTAGTACTGGGACGGGCTACTCTATTCATACCGCATTTTGTTTATACATAATAATACCTACCAAGCAACTGATACAGTACTACCTGCAAATGCGCCTCCATCTGTCGCTTGACCTTTTCAATTGACGTCTTGAGCACGTCCAGAGAAAATGCCACCACCTTATAGTTGGTGTCGTCCAATAGATTACTGAGCAGATTCAGATAGCTAAACAGGTGTGGCTGCAGACGCTTTGAGTCTCGTTCCTTCATGCTCGACAGAATGATCTTCAACTGCTCCAAGCCGGTCAAACGGCTCTTTGTGTCCGCGTCTTGGACGAGCTGGTCCCACACGAAAATCGGAATAATGCCGCAGCGAAACTGCTTGGGACTGAATTTTTTTAATAATTTTCTACGCGCAAAACGGTTGGACGTCGGTTATTGCGATTGGAAAGTCGCGTGTCCTGTTGTACGGGTGCTTCGGGGCTTCGTCTCGAAATCGTCGAAATCGAAATTTGTCTCAGGTGGGTGGTCCACATTCCCTCGCGGGAGAAGAACTGGGTGGGGTGATACATACGGTGATACTCGCGCTTGGTCATTCCCCCAGTGCTTGACATTGTCTACGTCTTCACGGTGGGGTGGGATTGTGCCAAATAAAACAGTTTTACGTAAATATAACAGTTAGCGCGGCGAGTTCATTTACGGACGACCAAATTTGTGACCGTCCGTCCATTTCTTTCCCACACATCGACCCTTCCAGTTTATAAGCTTCCCCAAAATTGCGCCCCGCCTCCTATAATTATAGGTACCTATATACACGATTCTAGAGCTCGAATGAAACCATTGGCCCGGAGGGGAGCTGATTATTGAGTTTACGGTATCAAAAAAATATCATATAAAATGTAAATAAACAAATTAATGTTTCCATGTCTGAGAGCAAAATTTCTGGGCCAAATCTGGGAAAACGCGTGGTTTATGATAGGACCCGTACGTCTCCAAATCTGGAAGGAAGATTTCTTGGTCAAATCTAGGAAAACACATGGTTATGGATAGAACAACCGCAACCAATTTAGATAAAGCGATTTTTGAAGCGGGTTTCTTCACTGCGAATCGGTTTGTTCGCGTCCGCGTTCAACCCTAATTACGCTGCCTGAAACACTCGAAGTTATAGTTCCACTTTCGATTTGCGATTGGAATTTTGGATGAATTACTGGTTGAATGTACTAGGTACAATTTTATTAGTGTGTTGTTTAGTTATTGGAGTCTTTGTGAATTAGTGATGCAATAGTAAAATAGTGAACCAATAGTGACAACGCATGGTATCCATAAATCCTCCAATAGTGCCCCCGGGGCACTATTGTTTCAATGTTTCTCAAGAGGAGGGTACTATTAATTTCGTCAGATTTTTGCGCAATTTTGCAGCAAAATTTAACATTAAAATGCCTTAAAATACACACAGGTAGCCGGAATTTAAAAGTTTAATTGAAATACGTGTATTGCACACATGAATACACACCATGCATGCACTTTTAATGCACCTCGGTTGCATTCAAAATTTGATTTTGGCGCGAATTTAAAATTGACCTGCCCCCGGGGCGCTATTGGAGGGGGCTTCTACGGGAGGATTTACGGTAGGTACAGAAATCCTCCAATAGGTGCCCCCAGGGAACTATACTTTCAACCTTGTCTTACCTAGGACGCTATTGGAGTGGGGGAGCACAATTCAAGGAACTCTATTAAAGGATTTACGGTACTGTACGCATGAAAGCTGTGATTCGGCAGCACAACGGCTTATACCTTTCCCTTTGTAGGTCCGAAGTCTGTCCAATATTGGGCAGAGTGGTTTGATGGCTCAATTTCTTTGGCGGATTCTGCGGCTCGCGCGTCTGCGGTCCAGTAGACATCTTCTGCATTGAGGCCACTTCAAATCCGGCTCTTCTTTCGTTGTTCAGGCTGTTGAGAAATTTCGCAAAGTTTTGTGGAGCGACCGAATTTTGTAGAGTTTCCAAGGCTTCAAAAGCTGATTTGTACAACGGTCTGTGAGGATGACTTTTGACTACAAAGTCAGATTTTAGTTGTTTTGTCACCATTTTCGCGTACATGTACACTAGCATTAGATACAAAAATCGCGATTTCCTAAACAAGCGTCCTGATCGCTCATTTTTTTATAACCTAGGTACTCTAATTGGACGGAGGATCATTGGGGGGTATAGTTGGTTAGGTATTTCAACGCTACATATGCTTTGCTAAGTCAACAAACGCAGTCATCGTGAGTTAAACTTAAATTTATTCAATGCTATGTGCATTGGAAAAAAATGCCCTCAGGAGCAAATTCTAGAGCAGTACTGAGTATTGAGCGCGAATCAACGTACGTAAAACTTGCTCCAAGGGGGGGGGGGGGTCATTCGTTCAACCATTCAAGCTTAGCGGAGGGGGGACGTCATTAAAAGGGATTTTGAGATAATTTTTTCTGTCGGTTTAAATCAACATTTTTTCTACCTAAACAACCAAAAGTCATCCCTGCTGGGCTTCGAGTCCACCAACAGCTGTGCCAAAGCCTGTACGACTACGGACCAATCTTTGCTGGAAAACTCGTGAATAAATAGTGACTGTAGCTCCTGCAGCACATACTCCTTTGAGAACCCATGGGCGTTAACGTTGTTGTTGTCATTGCCCAGTAACGTCGTGTACAACACCTTCTGCAGTGAAAGAAACCCATCATGGAAATGTAAGTATGCGAGAAGCGCCTAGAATTTGAAAAGAAATGTTATAGCTAGCGGTGTATGCGATAGCGTGCGTGCGTGTGCGTGCGTGCGTGCGTGCGTGCGTGCGTGCGTGCGTGCGTGCGTGCGTGCGTGCGTGCGTGCGTGCGTGCGTGCGTGCGTGCGTGCGTGCGTGCGTGCGTGCGTGCGTGCGTGCGTGCGTGCGTGCGTGCGTGCCGGTGCTTGTTTGCGTGCGTTGCTCGAAGCGCCTTTGCTTCTGCAAGTGATAAAGGAATTTGCAAACTAGGAAACTAAATTGGAACCGATAAATGAATTAGTATAACGATCGTGAAACGTAATACTGGTTGTGTGCGGCGTACACAGCGTGCCACTAACCTGAACGCTGACGCGACGCACAGTCACTTTGGAGCTTCCCAATTTCCGCACCAAAACAGGCAAGAGTAGGGTGCTTATAGCGTCTACGGAAGCCTAAATTAAACACACTCGTGGCACACGAATACAAGAGTAGTGATGCCAAAATAAGTCTGTGTTTTGTCGTTTCTCTATAATATCGATCCGCATATTATTTGAGTGCACGTTCCCCCCCCCCCCTCTTAATTGCAAAAAGTCGGCGCTCATTAAATAGAACTGTGACCTGTACTGTAGTCTACAACATACATGGGTTGGTAATGATACCGTAAATCCTACAATAGAGCCCCATTTCCGATCGTAACTCCCTAAGTAGTGCCCCAGGGTAAGGAGAGGTTGAAAGTATAGTGCCCATGGGGGGGGGGCTATTGAAGGACTTACGGTATACGTACGTGCCACTCACACTGCCTGCGAACTGATGCATGGTGTCGGCGAGCAGCTTGATGCACTGCTGCTGCACCTCCCAGTTGGCATCTTGCGCCAGGCGGTTCAGCACCTAGAATTCAGAAGTGTTTTTACAATGAGTTCGTAGGAGGCAGCCCATGGCTTAGTGGTAGAGAATCGGCCTCTTGCGCGCACGGTTCTGGGTTCGATTCACGAAGGACCCACTAGATCGAAGACTTTGCTCTACACAGATTTTTTAGGTCAAACGCTGAAAAACTGCTCAAGCACGTAAGTGGAGGACGCGTAGGAGTGCGTGTGCGTACGTGTGTGCGTGATAGACTTGGGGAAAAATACGTTTTGACTTTGGGCCGACGTGTTTTTTTTTTTTTAAGAATACTGTATTTTTTTAGAAAACTGCTTACTTTTTGTATTTTTTTAGAGTTTTATGTCATGGTAGCATACATCATAGTAAGCCATCAGCGAAGTGTCCAAAGCTTTAGAAATCGGTACATACAGTAGTCGAACGCTGAAAAACTGCGCAAGCACGCAAGTGGACGCGTAGGAATGCGTGTGCGTACAGTGTGTGCGTGAGTGTGTGTGGGTGAGTGAGTGGTGCGCAAGCGGAGGAATCAGCGACCACGAGTTTTGGCACCCGACAGAGTGAGAACGGCGGGAGGGGGCGCGCAGCTACATAAGAACGCGACGCAAGGATCGATGGCGCGCAGAACGACTAGCATGGCGGGCAACAGGTAATGTAAATCAAAATCGTCTTGTGGTGAGTCTACCCACCACCCACCACACAGCTCCATATGCTCTTCGGTGTGAGGTACATTGATTAACAACAAATATTTTACTATCCATTAAAGACGACGACGACGATGAGGACGAAAAAATTTACGACCTACGAATACGACTACGACTGCTTTTTTTCAAATAAAAAAAAAACAGACGGCGATGTTGGTTTAAAAACGTGTTTTTTTGTTGTCAACGTTCTGTGTCAAGAAACGTTCTGAAAAACGTGCCCAACTAAAGCTAGTACATTATGTGGGTGATTGACGCCCTCCTAGCGTTGCACCTTAATCCAACAACAACAACAACAGTAGTCAGTTCGCACAACGCACAACTGCTAGTAGACAGCTGGAATATTGCACGTGTCGCTTCCCCGAGTCAGTGATTAAATATTCTTAGTGGATTTCAACACGAGCCACGTGTTGCATGACGAAAGGCACCCGATTGACTCGTTTTGCAAAAAGACGACGTATACATGTGTGGCATGCAGCATTTGCTGCCGCGTAGAGCAGCTGCTTTGCCGATGCACCGCACATTTTCCAATAGTACGCCCTCTACAATAGTGGACCCCCCCCCCTCTAGTAGTCCGCAGCTTGAAGTTGTAAGCAAAGGTTGAAAGTATAGTGCCCCAGGGGCACTATTGGAAGATTTGCGGTACGTGTACGAACGCGGACAGCTTGGTTGGTTGACCATTTTTTACGCTCCTCCAAGAGTTGCGCTCAATCCACAACCATGGGTTCAATTGTGGTTGCCTTGAGGCGGTGCACTCGTTTGTGCCAGTCTCCAGTGCCCGAATACGCCTTCGCCCACCTTGAACAGCTCCGCCTTCCTCTGCAGTCGGCGGAACCAGAGCTCGTCCCTCCTGGCCAGCTCTGCCAGTCTGCTCAGCGCCTGCAGTTTGTTGTCGAGGTCTTGGGCTCCAAGGAGCTGCTCCAGCACCTCTTCATCGAGACTGATGGTTCCAAAGGACGGGTTCTGTCCAGTGCTGGTGCACCCGAGTGGGTAGTGGGGTTGGTGACCCCCTCCATAGAGCACCGGTGAGTTCTGCACGGAGTTCAGACCCCCTCTTGAGAGATTGTGGGGAGAGCGCTGCTGCTGCTGCTGGGAGAGCAGTGGCGTCGAGAGTCGAGACAGTCTGATGGGCTGCGCGGATGCTGGTCGGTTAGACAGACTCCGGTGCAACGTCGTCATCTCTCACGCGTCTCTCATCTGCGGAGTAAATGTTTATGAGGCGATTGAAGTATACTTGACTGTCAGAAAGTGTTGATAGATCGATTTCGGTTGCTCAGACAGAACTTGGAAAGAGACTGTCGAGCAAGTAATCTTACTATCAATGCTGCCAACGTCAAGCTTTGGCTAACCATTAAATTGTTCTGCATCGAATGGCTCGTGTCAATAGAGCAGGGAAAATGGGACCTATCGCGGCGTTGGAATGTCGTCATCTTCATTAGCCACACTACTGTAGATGTAATCTACCAATGTTTAGCCGTGGTAAGTACAAATCTATAGAGTTTAGTCAGTGTAGGGACAGTTTGTAAGTTCAGTACACCCAAAACGCGAATCCAAATCCACACAATATGCATGTTCTAAGACACTACAAACTACACTGTTGAAACGACAGGCACACCGGCCTCGCAGGAAGTGAAACAAAGACGCCCACATCATGGGTGTACGTGTGCATATGGACACTGAAAAGGCTGAGGCGTACGTACGCCTAAGACCTGCCCTGAGACCCCCCACGCAAGGTCGCTTTCCCTGCTAATTAACAAGGTCCCTACCTACCCGGTTGTCCAATCGATACCGCTAAGACCCCCCTATAGGTCTATAGGTGAAGCCTACCTATGTGTACCTATGCACCTCCTCTCATACCAGCGCTACCCAGCCAATGCCTGGAACAGCGCAGTGCCTGTTACGAGGCCGCCCCTGCTTGGCTGGATGTCGCGCGTGGATTGACTGGGTAGAGGCTAGGTAGTGCGGTGTCGCTGTTGCCATGGGCAACGGACCGTTGAAACGCGTGCGCTGCGCAAAATGTGGAAACAGAAGCATGACGCGAGTAGGGGACGTCAACACAGTTGTATGTGCGCGGGTAACACGTCAACACAGATTTTCCCGCCGCCGTGTCTTTACAGACGTGTTGCCATGCCGCCGCCGTTTTTTGTTTTATTTTTGGTATTAGAGCGGTCGTCAATTATCCAAGGAGACGGGCCGCCTACACCTGTTGAATACGACGCATCTTAAACTCTTCCTTGTTTTCAATTTCGGCAAATTTCCTAGTCGCTTTACCCTTATGCGAATACCGACAAATTCTTTGAGGGTCACGGCTATAGTAAAGCGTGACTACGGTAGCGCGCGCGTTCAACACGAGACCGCTGAAGACCGATGAAGACCGGAGCAAATGTTCAAAGTTCCCAACACCGTCGGTCTCGGTCTCGGTCTCGGTCTTCGCATCGGTCTTGGCTGTTTAGCATGGGAAGACCGAGACCGAGACCGAGACCGAGACCGAGACCGATGGGAAGACCGTTAATTGTGAATCAGCCTTAAAGGTATTTGACGACACATGCACGCACTCACACAAATCGAACCTGACGGGGCAAGAAAGACAACAGTTCTGACGTTAGTTCACATCATCAAAATATTGTAAAAAAATACTGTTATTAGCGTGGCTCGCGCGTTCGCATGTCGAACAGCTCGCCCCATTGCTTGACATTGAGACCCGCTATCTGTAAAGGCCGATTTCCAATTGTCCGGCTTCCGGCATCCGGCGGCCGTAAATCGGATGCCGGACAATTGGAAATCGGGTCTTGCCGGACGCCGGAAGCCGGCCGCCGGATGCCGGACAGACATGGCCAACTTTCATCTTTTGCCGTACGGCAAGCTTTCAAACCGGCGGCGAGCCGCGGGTCTCGTACGGATTGCATGCAGTACAGTACTGGCCGCATTGTTTAAACGCCGATTTTAATGTTAAGTGTAGCAGGTTCTTTTAACTTGTAACTCTCAATTCTTTTTATAAAAAAAGTAGCTCAACAACGGTCGAGAACAATAGTAGAGAAAGCAAACGGCTATGGCACTCTGTCGCTGACGCGGGCGCTCTCGCCCGGCCCAGTGTTCAGCAGAAGAAGATGAAACGAAACCGAAACGCCGCGGCACCGCCGCCACTGCGTGCGAGGCGGCTTCGCGGTCCACGCTGCTGACGGCGCCTCTCACAAAACAGTCGCTACGAGTCTGGGAAATGGCGGCGGCAGCAGCAAGGCGGTGGAGCCGGGCTCAGCGTCTACGCCTTCAGCGCCGCCGCTCGCCAGCGGTCAGCTAGCAGCTGCTGAAGTATATTCTCCTCGCTGGAATTATGACTTGTGTTTTGATGAGCTTTCCAATCGCCGCTCAATTTATTTATCTACGTGATCCGCGATAAATGTAGTTTCGTTGAGACCGGTACTTGTTGTCTGTTGTGTGCCGCCGGTTTTGCTATCGACTGGCTGGCCGCCGTTGGTTGACTAAAGAGAAAAGAGCAGGGAAAGCGAATGTTTTTTGTTCGTAGCTTTGCGGCGTTTGCACTCTATCCGCATAATAAGCGCTGCATTTCCTTTGTTGTAAAATTGTCTAGATTGCTGTAAAACAACGCGAAATCCAGCGCTGTGCACTGCCAGTTAAAATATTCTAATTGGTACCGTAACTTTCTTATAAGAATTCGGCACGAGACCCGTGCGTATGAAGCTCTCCGTCCGGAAAAGCCGGACAATTGGAAATCGAAGCGTTTGACGTGTCGGATGCCGGATGCCGGACGCCGGTGCCGGATGCCGGAAGCCGGTTAATTGGAAATCGGCCTTAAATGCCTAGGCTTGGCGAGACTGGTGTTCAGTCGTACTAGCCACTTTTCGAGTGACGCGATGACAGAGTGGTTGGTACCAGGCCATAAAAAAAACTTTACGCTCAATCGTGAATGGCATAATTGGCTGGTGCCACCAGGCTCTAGAGAGACCAACCAGACTGGCATGGAAGCTGAAATGCTTTATGTTGGGTATATTATGTGTATATGTCTTACTGGGATCCAATAGCTAGACGCTCGTTGTCAAAAAGGTGTGGTACTATTCCACTGTTGGTGTTGGTTGTATCGCTATGAAACATACAATCAGTGGCGAAACCTGTTTCGTTGTAGCGCATTTCCATTTCTCCATTGAGAAGGGTTTAGAACGTCGCGACTTCTACCTGCTCGGGCGCGACCATCATTGTCATCAGGCGTAAATTGGTGCGCGTGACGCACTGGATAAGGGGACGGACCTGCGATCGCAAAGTCGCTGGTTCGAAGCTGTCCTATGACACTGGCCTGACACCATGACACTTGGGCAAGGAATGAGTGCCAAAATTGCGTCTCTGGGTTGGGCGTCTCTGAAGTGTTCGTCTATTTCTTTTTTTCTCGATGAAGTCGCAGCGGGGCCCTTCTTGGTCTCCTCTTTTGCAGGCCACGTGACGACGAAAACGCACTGTGTCATATCAATTGAGCGGCCCCTTGTTGTGTAATCTGGACGCAATAAATAACAATAAGGAAAGGACAAAGTCACAACATTCCAAAACACGTGGCATCGGTTTAGTACCGTACCTATCTGAAGCATTTTCCAGAAATCGTTGCTACACTTTTGATGCTGCACCTCCACTAAACGGCCGTCCACGAGGCACCCATGCGGTTTGTTGTTAGACGGACGTGCACGTTGTTGTGCTGCACAGCATTGGAAACACCACTAATGATTTGCTTATGGAAATCCAAACTGGATACTACTACATAAACAGGGTCTGCCAATTGAACAGTTGGATGGACGTGGTTTGTGCCGCGTGGGCCGGGCCAGGATGGATCGGACTATCTGTGGACGGTGGGCAGCGGCATGGCCTAGTGGCAAAAAACCGGCCTCTTGCGCGCAAGGTCCTGGGTTCGATTCTTGATGGCGCCACTAGATCGAGGACTTCCCTTTCCATGGATTTTCTCGTGCCATCGCTGCCCTAGATTACAGATGCGTTCTTCCGAAAGTCTTCCGCTAATTATACGGCTGTAGACGGGAAGGCGTCATGGAGATGGGTAGGCTACATGGGCCATTGACAGGCCTCCTAGCGTCGCCCCAAATCCAACAACAACAACATCTGTGGACGGTGCCGGGCCGAGATCTTCAGGCCCATGCGCATCCACAACTTGGACACAGTGAGTGTGACACCCAGATCAGTAGAGCCAGCTCATAGTGTGCTGTTTCTACCCGCGCGCACTGTCGCCCAAACTCACCGACTGTGTACACCGCACTGTACATACATCATCATCATCACCACCGCTGCGCTACACGCGTCGCTTCACTTGTTGGTGCATTGCACGAACATCTCGCCAGCAAGCACTAGACCGTATATCCCTTGCCAATCGTCAGGTCATGAGACTGCGGCTCCTCTGGCTCTTCTTGCCAGTCGGCAGCACGGGCACTTTGAATTCCTCCAGCGTCTCCTGTCTGCAGATGATCTTGGAGGCGAGGCCGCCAGCCCTGGCACGGCTGCTGCTGCTCTCTCTTCGGGCGGCCAGCGAGAGGCGGACGGTGCCTGTCTGCTCTGTGCGCGTCATCTTCCGCCCCTCGTAGTGGATGCGCTCGCAGCGCAACAACTGCCGACCAATCATCAGCAGCTTACGATCCACCTGAACAGCTTACGTATTGGCAACAGTTGAAGTTTTTTTTTGCACAAATTGACACCACGACACATGCAGGTATTTTGTTGCTCTTGCTGGAGAACAATTTTGCACGTGTTCAGAAGCAAGTCGTGAGAATGATTCAAGTGAGACTTAATTGACCACTCAAATGACGTTTTTCAGTCAGTGCTCCACAGTCCACTTCAATTCTGCGCCTGCCTGGTGCACTACACCACTGTTGCGGCGCGCTACGCCTGGTACATAGGTATGTACATACATACATACCGTAAATCCCCAATAAACGCCCTGGGC
The DNA here is from genome assembly GCA_030248085.1 of Paralinhomoeus sp. GSCO2_6. NCBI lineage: Eukaryota > Metazoa > Nematoda > Chromadorea > Monhysterida > Linhomoeidae > Paralinhomoeus > Paralinhomoeus sp. GSCO2_6. Next base: position 96,260 of record JASAMY010001615.1, read on the forward strand.
GTTTTTCAACCCACCCTCTACCCTGGCCCCCCGGGGGGCTAATTTTTTCGTCCGAGCTCTAGAAAGGTGTATGAAGGCCGATTTACAGCCGCCGGACCCGGACCCGGTCACGGACTCGGACCCGGCCCCGGACTCGGACACGGAGTCCGTCGGTCAAAAGGCGCGTTTACAGCTGCCGGACTATCCGGCGGTCTTTTTTTAGAAATGCGCGTCTACACCCTCTTTTGAACGGGTACTTTTGTCGGTACGGTAGAAAACAATTCGAAACAAGCGTCGGCGCGACGACCGGCCAGCTCAACAGCGCCAATTCAGAGCTCAGCGAAAGCACAATTATGAAAGAAGAACAAAAATTACGTTCAATTCTAGCTCTCCCGCCCGGCAGCAGCGGCAAGAAACTTCCAAGTGCGCTGTCAGAAACTTCCAAGTGCGCTTTAAGAAACTTCCAAGTACCAAAACTTGCGCAATATCTGTACTCGGAAGGCGTTTCCGCCAGATTCAAAAAAAGACCGCGGACTAGTCCGCGGACTTTATTGAAAGTTGGTCAACTCGAGTCCGGCGGATAGTCCGGCGGACTATCCGGCGGCTGTAAATCGAAAGACCGGGTCCGCGAGCGGGTCCGGCGGATAGTCCGGCGGACTATCCGGCGGCTGTAAATCGGGCTTAATTATAGCGGGGGGGGGGTAATTATAGGGGGGCTTATAAACGGGAAGTGTCAATGAGTGGGAAGATGTGTGGGCAAAAAGGCCCGTGGAGGCGATTTTTAAGGGAAAAAGACGCTGCGCACATATGTTGGTACAGTCTAACACACTCTCACACAGTCTGACATGCACATACCTACATGTACATACATACACATACGCGACCATACATACACCCAGACATAGAAAATGTCGCCTTTCAGAAATGTCGCATTCAAAATTTGATTTTGGCGCGAATTTAAAATTGACTTGCCCCCGGGGCGCTATTGGTGGGGGCTTCTATGGGAGGATTTACGGTAGGTACAGAAATCCTCCAATAGGTGCCCCCAGGGAACTATACTTTCAACCTTGTCTTACCTAGGACGCTATTGAAGTGGGTGGCAGCACAATTCAAGGAACTCTATTAAAGGATTTACGGTACGTATGAAAGCTGTGATTTGGCAGCACAACCGCTTATATACCTTTCCCTTTTTAGATCCGAAGTCTGTCCAATATTGGGCAGAGTGGTTTGATGGCTCAATTTCTTTGGCGGATTCTGCGGCTCGCCGCTCTGCGGGCCAGTAGACATCTTCTGCATTGAGGCCACTTCAAATCCGGCTCTTCTTTCGTTGTTTAGGCTGTTGAGGAATTTCGCAAAGTTTTGTGGAGCGACCGAATTTTGTAGCGTTTCCAAAGCTTCAAAAGCCGATTTGTACAACGGTCTGTGAGGATGACTTTTGAGTACAAAGTCAGATTTTAGTTGTTTTGTCACCATTCTCGCGTACATGTACACTAGCATTGGATACAAAAATCGCGATTTCCTAAACAAGCGTCCTGATCGCTCATTTTTTTTATAACCTAGGTACTCTAATTGGACGGAGGATCATTGGGGGGGGGGGGGGTATAGTTGGTTAGGTATTTCAACGCTACATATGCTTTGCTAAGTCAACAAACGCAGTCATCGTGAGTTAAACTTAAATTTATTCAATGCAATGTGCATTGGAAAAAAAATGCCCTCAGGAGCAAATTCTAGAGCAACACTGAGTATTGAGTGCGAATCAACGTACGTAAAACTTGCTCCAAGGGGGGGGGGGGGTCATTCGTTCAACCATTCAAGCTTAGCGGAAGGGGGGACGTCATTGAAAGGGATTTTGAGATAATTTTTTCTGTCGGTTTAAATCAACATTTTTTTCTACCTAAACAGCCAAAAGTCATCCCTGCTGGGCTTCGAGTCCACCAACAGCTGTGCCAAAGCCTGTACGACTACGGACCAATCTTTGCTGGAAAACTCGTGAATAAATAGTGACTGTAGCTCCTGCAGCACATACTCCTTTGAGAACCCATGGGCGTTAACGTTGTTGTTGTCATTGCCCAGTAACGTCGTGTACAACACCTTCTGCAGTGAAAGAAACCCATCATGGAAATGTAAGTATGCGAGAAGCGCCTAGAATTTGAAAAGAAATGTTATAGCTAGCGGTGTATGCGATAGCGTGCGTGCGTGTGCGTGCGTGCGTGCGTGCGTGCGTGCGTGCGTGCGTGCGTGCGTGCGTGCGTGCGTGCGTGCGTGCGCGCCGCGTGCGTGGGCGTGCGTGCGTGCGTGCGTGCGTGCGTGCGTGCGTGCGTGCGTGCGTGCGTGCGTGCGTGCGTGCGTGCGTGCGTGCGTGCGTGCGTGCGTGCGTGCGTGCGTGCGTGCGTGCGTGCGTGCGTGCGTGCCGGTGCTTGTTTGCGTGCGTTGCTCGAAGCGCCTTTGCTTCTGCAAGTGATAAAGGAATTTGCAAACTAGGAAACTAAATTGGAACCGATAAATGAATTAGTATAACGATCGTGAAACGTAATACTGGTTGTGTGCGGCGTACACAGCGTGCCACTAACCTGAACGCTGACGCGACGCACAGTCACTTTGGAGCTTCCCAATTTCCGCACCAAAACAGGCAAGAGTAGGGTGCTTATAGCGTCTACGGAAGCCTAAATTAAGCACACTCGTGGCACACGAATACAAGAGTAGTGATGCCAAAATAAGTCTGTGTTTTGTCGTTTCTCTATAATATCGATCCGCATATTATTTGAGTGCACGTTCCCCCCCCCCCTCTTAATTGCAAAAAGTCGGCGCTCATTAAATAGAACTGTGACCTGTACTGTAGTCTACAACATACATGGGTTGGTAATGATACCGTAAATCCTACAATAGAGCCCCATTTCCGATCGTAACTCCCTAAATAGTGCCCCAGGGTAAGGAGAGGTTGAAAGTATAGTGCCCATGGGGGGGGGGCTATTGAAGGACTTACGGTATACGTACGTGCCACTCACACTGCCTGCGAACTGATGCATGGTGTCGGCGAGCAGCTTGATGCACTGCTGCTGCACCTCCCAGTTGGCATCTTGCGCCAGGCGGTTCAGCACCTAGAATTCAGAAGTGTTTTTACAATGAGTTCGTAGGAGGCAGCCCATGGCTTAGTGGTAGAGAATCGGCCTCTTGCGCGCACGGTTCTGGGTTCGATTCACGACGAAGGACCCACTAGATCGAAGACTTTGCTCTACACAGATTTTTTTAGGTCAAACGCTGAAAAACTGCTCAAGCACGCAAGTGGAGGACGCGTAGGAGTGCGTGTGCGTACGTGTGTGCGTGATAGACTTGGGAAAAATACGTTTTGACTTTGGGCCGGCGTGTTTTTTTAAGAATACTGTATTTTTTTTAGAAAAATGCTTATTTTTTGTATTTTTTTAGAGTTTTATGTCATGGTAGCATACATCATAGTAAGCCATCAGCGAAGTGTCCAAAGCTTAGAAATCGGTACATACAGTAGTCGAACGCTGAAAAACTGCGCAAGCACGCAAGTGGACGCGTAGGAATGCGTGTGCGTACAGTGTGTGCGTGAGTGTGTGTGGGTGAGTGAGTGGTGCGCAAGCGGAGGAATCAGCGACCACGAGTTTTGGCACCTGACAGAGTGAGAACGGGGGGAGGGGGCGCGCAGCTACATAAGAACGCGACGCAAGGATCGATGGCGCGCAGAACGACTAGCATGACGGGCAACAGGTAATGTAAAACAAAATCGTCTTGTGGTGAGTCTACCCACCACCCACCACACAGCTCCATATGCTCTTCGGTGTGAGGTACATTGATTAACAACAAATACCGTAAACCCTATAATTAGCCCCCCCCCCTATAATTAGCCCCTCCCCCCTATAATAATACACCCTCCCAAGACCACTTTGAGTTAATAAGCCCCCCCCCTATAATTGCGCCAACTCCCTAAATGAACCATCGTCTAAAAGGCACATGTTTCCATGTCTGGGTGTATGTATGGTCGCGTATGTGTATGTATGTACACGTATGTGCATGTGAGACTGTGTGAGAGTGTGTTAGAGTGTACCAACGTGTGTGCACAGCGCCTTTTTCCCTTAAAAATCGCCTCCACGCGCCTTTTTGCCCACACATCTTCCCACTCATCGACACTTCCAGTTTATAAGCCCCCCCCCCTATAATTAGCCCCCCCCCTATAATTATACACCCTCCTGGAGCTCGAACGAAAAAATTAGCCCCTGGGGGGCTAATTATAGGGTTTACGGTATTTTACTATCCATTAAAGACGACGACTACGATGAGGACGAAAAAATTAGGCTTACGACCTACGAATACGAATACGACTGCTTTTTTTCAAATAAAAAAAAAACAGACGGCGATGTTGGTTTAAAAACGTGTTTTTTTGTTGTCAACGTTCTGTGTCAAGAAACGTTCTGAAAAACGTGCCCAACTAAAGCTAGGTAGTACATTATGTGGGTGACTGACGCCCTCCTAGCGTTGCACCTTAATCCAACAACAACAACATGAGTGCGTAGTCAGTTCGCACAACGCACAACTGCTAGTAGACAGCTGGAATATTGCACGTGTCGCTTCCCCGAGTCAGTGATTAAATATTCTTAGTGGATTTCAACACGAGCCACACTGTAATTGTGTTGCATGGTTTTGAAGGAACTCGAAAGTCACCCGATTGACTCGTTTTGCAAAAAGACGACGTATACATGTGTGGCATGCAGCATTTGCTGCCGCGTAGAGCAGCTGCTTTGCGTATGCACCGCACATTTTCCAATAGTACGCCCTCTACAATAGTGGACCCCCCCCCCCTCTAGTAGTCCGCAGCTTGAAGTTGTAAGGAAAGGTTGAAAGTATAGTGCCCCAGGGGCACTATTGGAAGATTTGCGGTACGTGTACGAACGCGACAGCTTGGTTGGTTGACCATTTTTTTACGCTCCTCCAAGAGTTGCGCTCAATCCACAACCATGGGTTCAATTGTGGTTGCCTTGAGGCGGTGCACTCGTTTGTGCCAGTCTCCAATGCCCGAATACGCCTTCGCCCACCTTGAACAGCTCCGCCTTCCTCTGCAGTCGGCGGAACCAGAGCTCGTCCCTCCTGGCCAGCTCTGCCAGTCTGCTCAGCGCCTGCAGTTTGTTGTCGAGGTCTTGGGCTCCAAGGAGCTGCTCCAGCACCTCCTCATCGAGACTGATGGCTCCAAAGGACGGGTTCTGGCCAGTGCTGGTGCACCCGAGTGGGTAGTGGGGTTGGTGACCCCCTCCATAGAGCACCGGTGAGTTCTGCACGGAGTTCAGACCCCCTCTTGAGAGACTGTGAGGAGAGCGCTGCTGCTGCTGCTGGGAGAGCAGTGGCGTTGAGAGTCGAGACAGTCTGATGGGCTGCGCGGATGCTGGTCGGTTAGACAGACTCCGGTGCAACGTCGTCATTCCTCAGGCGTTTCTCATCTGCGGAGTAAATGTTTATGAGGCGATTGAAGTATACTTGACTGTCAGAAAGTGTTGATAGATGTTGATGTCGGTTGCTCAGACAGAACTTGGAAAGAGACTGTCGAGCAAGTAATCTTACTATCAATGCTGCCAACGTCAAGCTTTGGCTAACCATTAAATTGTTCTGCATCGATGGCTCGTGTCAATAGAGAAGGGAAAATGGGACCTATCGCGGCGTTGGAATGTCGTCATCTTCATTAGCCACACTACTGTAGATGCAATCTACCAATGTTTTGCCGTGGTAAGTACAAATCTATAGAGTTTAGTCAGTGTAGGGACAGTTTGTTAGTTCAGTACACCCAAAACGCGAATCCAAATCCACACAATATGCATGTTCTAAGACACTACAAACTACACTGTTGAAACGACAGGCAAACCGGACTCGCAGGAAGTGAAACAAAGCCGCCCACATCGTGGATGTACGTGTGCATATGGACACTGAAAAGACTGAGGCGTACGTACGCCTAAGACCTGCCCTGAGACCCCCCACGCAAGGTCGCTTTCCCTGCTAATTAACAAGGTCCCTACCTACCCGGTTGTCCAATCGATACCGCTAAGACCCCCCTATAGGTCTATAGGTAAAGCCTACCTATGTGTACCTATGCACCTCCTCTCATACCAGCGCTACCCACTAGGGATGAGCATGGGCTGGGCCGGCCCGGCCCGGCCCGGCCCCGCCCGGCCCACGGGGCGGGCGGGGGCGGAATCCCAGGCCCATCCTGTGGGCCGGGCCGGGCCGGGCCTGCGTTTTGGGGGTGTGGGCCGGGCCGGGCCGGGCCGGACGTTCCTGGCTGAAACATAGGAATCTACATTGTATGTTATGCATATTGTAAGTAACGGCGACTATTCAGCAGAAAGGAGGCATTAAGGACGCGAGTGCGCCTAAAAGTTCGTCGTGACGGCGTCGTCTCACTGTTAATCTAGCGCGTTGGTCGCGACGTTGCCGTCGTCGTCGCCGTTGCCGTTTTCGTTGCCGTCACGGCCCTTAGACCGTGAGGCACAGACGAGCAGACAACAGACGTGAAGCGACGACGACGACGTAGTACTAAAAGGCATGAGCATCTGGCGCTAGCCCAGCCTCACGTCCATCGCGAGCAAGGCGCTCGTGACGACTGCCAGCTCGGCGCCCTCCAGGCGCCGCCTCTACATCACTGGCTTGGCGACGATAGATAATACATCAGACATGGGCAGTAGAGCTGCAAACCGACCAAATGTTCGGTATTTTCGGTATCGGTATATACCGAAATTGAGAATGGTCGGTATTTTTCGGTACGGTATATACCGCATCTAATAATTTCGGTATTGTCGGTATTCGGTTCGGTATTCGGTATTTAGATATAAGCGTGCGCGATGGGACAAATTACCATCTTGCTCTTCGCTTTCCACCAGTATCTCCTTCTAGGCCTCCTGGGTAACTGAGCAAAGCCTTTCAGAAGACTTGAGCAGCTGCTTGGCTTTGCTAGCATTGAGCGATATTTGTGTGATCACTGTAGATCAAGGCAAGCCGATGAAAAAAAAAAAGCCGCTCGCATGATAGTAGCCTCAGCTACAATGTGTGTATGTACCCTGTACATGTACTTCCCAACTCTGCGAACCAAGTAATATCAGGGGTCAGACGCTGATGCGTGCTGACCCTGATAAGTTGCCAGATTTTTAGGGTGTAGTGCCGATTGGCCTGTCCTTTCGAGCGACAACTGGCTGTAGTCAAAAATCTATACTGCCTGTGGAGAGCAGCCACTGACCCGTTTCCACTGCCTCAGCATTGCTTTCGCGCCGCAGCAAAGTCCCAAGAGCAGTTGACGTCAATAGCGATCTCTGGCCTCCATTTCTTCCAATTTTTTGCACAAATCGCGTGCTGTAAACCACTGGAATCGCGTTTTTAACACCAAAAATCCCAAAAATACCGAATACCGAAAAATTTGCGTCGGTATTTTCGGTTTCGGTATATACCGAAATTTAGAAATATCGGTATTTTCGGTATCGGTATATACCGAAACCGACCATTTTGTTCGGTATATACCGAAATTTCGGTATATACCGATTTCGGTTTGCAGCTCTAATGGGCAGCGCCTTTTTTTTCTCAACAAACCCTTTGTGAGCGGCCAACTTCAATTGACAAACACGGTCAATCTTGAGGCCAAAAAATGGTTGGAAGCTGTAAAGCCAGAAGCGCCATTCTCTGTGTATGTGTAGTGAAAAAACGCGAACTGGCGTACGTACATGTACAACTTATTTTAGTGCACCACTGTACTTATTTCTTGGGATGGGCCGGGCCGGGCCGGGCCTGGAATTTGAGCAGTTGGATGGGCCGGGCCGGGCCTGGGCCTGGTTTTTGACGCGTGGGCTGGGCCGGGATGGGCCGGACTATCTGGTGGGCCGGGCTGGGCCGAGATCTTCAGGCCCATGCTCATCCCTACTACCCACCCAATCAATGCCTGGAACAGCGCAGTGCCTGTTACGAGGCCGCCCCTGCTTGGCTGGATGTCGCCCGTGGATTGACTGGGTAGAGGCTAGGTAGTGCGGTGTCGCTGTTGCCATTGGCAACGGACCGTTGAAACGCGTGCGCTGCGCAAAATGTGGAAACAGAAGCATGACGCGAGTAGGGGACGTCAACACAGTTGTATGTGCGCGGGTAAAGGTACATATTTGACGACACATGCACGCACTCACACAAATCGAACCTGACGGGGCAAGAAAGACAACAGTTCTGACGTTAGCTCACATCATCAAAATATTGTAAAAAAATACTGTTATTAGCGTGGCTCGCGCGTTCGCATGTCGAACAGCTCGCCCCATTGCTTGACATTGAGACCCGCTAGCTGTAAATGCCTAGGCTTGGCGAGACTGGTGTTCAGTCGTACTAGCCACTTTTCGAGTGACGCGATGACAGAGTGGTTGGTACCAGGCCATAAAAAAAAACTTTACGCTCAATCGTGAATGGCATAATTGGCTGGTGCCACCAGGCTCTAGAGAGACCAACCAGACTGGCATGGAAGCTGAAATGCTTTATGTTGGGTATATTATGTGTATATGTCTTTCTGGGATCCAATAGCTAGACGCTCGTTGTCAAAAAGGTGTGGTACTATTCCACTGTTTGTGTTGGTTGTATCGCTATGAAACATACAATCAGTGGCGAAACCTGTTTCGTTGTAGCGCATTTTCATTTCTCAATTGAGAAGGGTTTAGAACGTCGCGACTTCTACCTGCTCGGGCGCGACCATCATTGTCATCAGGCGTAAATTGGTGCGCGTGACGCACTGGATAAGGGGACGGACCTGCGATCGCAAAGTCGCTGGTTCAAAACCGTGCTATGACACTGGCCTATGACACTATGACACTGGCCTATGACACTATGACACTTGGGCAAGGAATGAGTGCCAAAATTGCGTCTCTGGGTTGGGCGTCTCTGAAGTGTTCGTTTATTTCTTTTTTTCTCGATGAAGTCGCAGCGGGGCCCTTCTTGGTCTCCTCTTTTGCAGGCCACGTGACGACGAAAACGCACTGTGTCATATCAATTGAGCGGCCCCTTGTTGTGTAATCTGGACGCAATAAATAACAATAAGGAAAGGACAAAGTCACAACATTCCAAAACACGTGGCATCGGTTTAGTACCGTACCTATCTGAAGCATTTTCCAGAAATCGTTGCTACACTTTTGATGCTGCACCTCCACTAAACGGCCGTCCACGAGGCACCCATGCGGTTTGTTGTTAGACGGACGTGCACGTTGTTGTGCTGCACAGCATTGGAAACACCACTAATGATTTGCTTATGGAAATCCAAACTGGATACTACTACATAAACAGGGTCTGCCAATTGAACAGTTGGATGGGCCTGGTTTTTGCCGCGTGGGCCGGGCCAGGATGGATCGGACTATCTGTGGACGGTGGGCAGCGGCATGGCCTAGTGGCAAAAAACCGGCCGCTTGCGCGCAAGGTCCTGGGTTCGATTCTTGATGGCGCCACTAGATCGAGGACTTCCCTTTCCATGGATTTTCTCGTGCCATCGCTGCCCTAGATTACAGATGGCGTTCTTCCGAAAGTCTTCCGCTAATTATACGGCTGTAGACGGGAAGGCGTCATGGAGATGGGTAGGCTACATGGGCCATTGACAGGCCTCCTAGCGTCGCCCCAAATCCAACAACAACAACATCTGTGGACGGTGCCGGGCCGAGATCTTCAGGCCCATGCGCATCCACAACTTGGACACAGTGAGTGTGACACCCAGATCATTAGAGCCAGCTCATAGTGTGCTGTTTCTACCCGCGCGCACTGTCGCCCAGTCTCACCGATTATGTACACCGCACTGTACATACATCATCATCATCACCACCGCTGCGCTACACGCGTCGCTTCACTTGTTGGTGCATTGCACGAACATCTCGCCAGCAAGCACTAGACCGTATATCCCTTCCCAATCGTCAGGTCATGAGACTGCGGCTCCTCTGGCTCTTCTTGCCAGTCGGCAGCACGGGCACTTTGAATTCCTCCAGCGTCTCCTGTCTGCAGATGATCTTGGAGGCGAGGCCGCCGCCAGCCCTGGCACGGCTGCTGCTGCTCTCCCTCCGGGCGGCCAGCGAGAGGCGGACGGTGCCTGTCTGCTCTGTGCGCGTCATCTTCCGCCCCTCGTAGTGGATGCGCTCGCAGCGCAGCAACTGGCGACCGATCATCAGCAGCTTTCGATCCACCTGAACGCGGAATAAGACGTTGTATTGGCAACAGTTGAACTTTTTTGCACAAATTGACAGCATGACGCATGTAGATAATCTGTTGCTCTTGCTGGAGAGCATTTTCGCTCGTGGTCAGAAGCAACCCGTGATAATGATTTAAGTGAGACTACCGAAAACCCTATAATTAGCCCCCCCTATAATTAGCCCCCCCTATAATTAGCCCCCCCCCTATAATAATACACCCTCCCAAGACCACTTTGAGTAAATAAGCCCCCCCCCCCTATAATTACACCCCCTCCCTAAATGGTACCATCGTCTGAAAGGCACATGTTTCCATGTCTGGGTGTATGTATGGTTGCGTATGTGTGTGTATGTACACGTATGTGTATGTGAGACTGTGTGAGAGTGTGTTAGATTAGAGTGTACCAACGTGTGTGCACAGCGTCTTTTTCCGTTAAAAATCGCCTCCACGCGCCTTTTTCCCCACACATCTTCCCACTCATCGACACCTCCAGTTTATAAGCCCCCCCTATAACTAGCCCCCCCCCTATAATTATACACCCTCTTAGAGCTCCCGGGGGCTAATTATAGGGTTTACGGTAAGACGTTGTATTGGCAACAGTTGAACTTTCTTGCACAAATTGACATCATGACGCATGTACAGATAATCTGTTGCTCTTGCTGGAGAGCATTTTCGCTCGTGGTCAGAAGCAACCCGTGATAATGATTCAAGTGAGACTATTGACCTCTCGACTGACGATTTTTAGTCTGTGCTCCATAGTCCGTACCACTTTTCTGCGCCTAGTACACTACACCACTGTTCTGTTGCGGCGCCCCTGGTAGGTACATACCGTAGGTACATAGGTACATACATACATACATGTATGTCACTGTTGTGCCTGGCACGCTACGCCACTGGTGTACGATATGCCTGCGCATATTGCACCTGCGTGTATGAGATACGGTGGGTACATACTACAGTAGTTTGTATCTTGCTGCCTCCCTCTCATTACCGGTATTATGCATTGCACAAGCAAACCTTAAAGCAGAACAGAGTGTCGAGCAGGATTCTCACAAGCACCAGCGCTCTGCAGAGGCCAAAGAGGTAGATGAGCTCGCGCTGGTTGAGCGTGGGATAGCAGTAGTCGAACTTGAATGCCAAGTAGAGAAAGAATGCAGCGTTGGGCATGTACATCAACTGGTAGTTGATGATTTGCACTCCTGAGAAATGGAAGGTAAAACGTCTGCGTAAGCATTAAAACGGAAACGGGAGGGAGTACTACACTACTTGTAGTAACATTTATGACAGTGCCATGACTCTGCACTGAGCTGTTCCTCTCTCTCTCTCTTTGTTGCTTTTCTGTTCATTCATTGGTGGAGGGGACACAATCCAACCATTCTCCCCTCCCACTCACCAAGTCTCTTGGGACAGATGGGACTGTTCTTGCACTCCTCCTTCCTCTTCATAAAGTAGCGAATGACGTAGAACATGATGGTGCCGCAGACGAGCAGAGAGACGAGGTTGGTGAGGACGGAGAAGCAGGCGATCACCACCACGTTCACCCAGACGTTCTCGAAGCATCGCAGCGCCGTGCAAGAGTAAATCGTCTCGGCGGGGTGCACTTTGAGTGAGAAATGCAGAACGATCAGACAGAGAAGGAAGAGAATGATGATCTGGGGAGGTGCTTTGACCGTTTTTTCTCGTCGAGATTCCGACTAGGCAAAAGTGACTGGTTTTTGCCTTTTTGCGAAGTGGACTAGTTCAATTGGTGTAGTGTCACTACAGCTCCAACCAATCGCAGTATAAATGCAGCTTGATGAGGTATCGGGGTGTACGCGTCAGCGTACAACCCTAATACCTGATGAGGTATCGGGGTGTACGCGTCAGCGTACAACCCTAATACCTACCTACCATGTGATGTAGTATTATGCGATTGTAGTACTGAGGCGGAATTGAGTACCCATCATCACTATGCATATGTGCATAACGCATTCTTACACGGTTACATCCGTTACACCCAAACATCCGTCAAGTCACTGCTTCGGCATTCAAGCAAAAATGTGAACGTTTCTTCACCTACTAAATAAAATGTGACGCTGAAATTGGTCAAGACACCGCCCGTCCAAGCGCAGAGCAAGATTGCACCGATGAACGTGGGCGTCACGTGCTTGTTGTGCCAAAATGGCTGGAAGACCGCGATGAGCTTGATCACCGACAAACTGATGTAGCTGACCATGGCGCTGCTGTCGGTCAGGATCAGGAGAAAGGTGTCCAGGATCACCAGATATTTTGCCAGAGACGACCAGGAGAACACCAGGGCCACCACTGAGGACAGAGACACGAGCAAGGAGGAGACAAAGTCCGAGACTGTTCGGTTCAACAAAAATGCGTAGAGAGTGAAATAGAGCATTCGCTTGCGCAGACCCAGCACAGAGAGCAGGGCGAAACTGCCCGTTAACAGAGTGGCCTGAAGCGACAGTACATGCACAGTGAGTCGTCGTGAATACCGTACATTCTGCAGTAGTGTCCCTTATACCAGTAGGGGCCTGAGGAACCAATCGTGAACCAAAGATGGGGCATGGGCATCAGATAGAGACGCACCAAAATGGCTAGCGGAAGAGGCAGCAGGTAGAAGATGGTGATTTTCAATGAGTCGAGATTCCCGACGAGATCTTCTTTCGATTCAGTGGGAGCGGACACGTTCAGGCAGTGCTCGTTGAAGAGAATCTGTGTGTGTGTGTGTGTGTGCGTGTGCGTGCGTGCGTGCGTGCGTGCGTGCGTGCGTGCGTGCGTGCGTGCGTGCGTGCGTGCGTGCGTGCGTGCGTACGTGCGTGCGTGGCCGCGCGCGTGGACATTTGCCTTCCAAGCGCTTACCAAGTGATGACTGTGGCTTGACATTATGAGGGTACTAAACCAATTCTCCGGTTCCAAGGTCAACCACACACTATTTCTTCAACTCCCGATGGTGTGGTGCCAACAAGTCTAAAAAAAACTCTAAAAATGTGCTTGGTAATCGTGGTGGCATGCGAATGCCTATGGAAAGCACACAGCGGAGACGCCAAACGCCTGCCTACGCAATACCGGCTTATGCTGCGCAGTTTTGCCATATAGCTGCGCGCTATTAGCAATGTGAAGCGTTGGTTTGCCGTGTGGAGAGGTGGGAGGGGGCAAGAGCTATTCGAACAGAGATGGGTTGCCACACCTAGCGACGCTGTGTCAACAGCAGAGACTGCACAACTGTTGAATGCACAATTTTTGATCAATTTGATGTTGATGTGGTCTACAGGTCCAGAGAGTATGGAAACGTTGAGGTGTAACATTGCCTGAAAAAAAAACTGAATTGGGTCCAACCTGCGTTTTTCCGAAGTCATCATGATAATTTGCGTTTCGCAAGTTTGTAAACTATGTACGTACAATGTATGTCTACGTACCGTATGTGCAGAACCTACTAAACGTTGCGTCTAGCTTCAAAAGAACTGACACGTGCTGCGAAAATACCACTAGACTGGAGGATGACTGGAGGATACCGCTAGACGCGAATGGAGCGTGCATACACATTTGCATTGACATTCTACTTGCATGGAACACTCCTATGTCACACGTTGATAAAAGCACGTGACCTACTGACGGGCTAAGGTCCGCGCTTTAGGAGGCAGCGTACGGAAGTTTAACAGGTTGTTAACAGTAGGTACAGAGCAGTGCCAGTGAGAGGCGCGCAAACAGCGCATTGACATGAACGCACGCACGCACGCACGCACGCACGCACGCACGCACGCACGCACGCACGCACGCACGCACGCACGCACGCACGCACGCACGCACGCACGCACGCACGCACGCACGCACGCACGCACGCACGCACGCACGCACGCACAAATACAGCGGACGCTTTCAGGGCAGCTCCTCTAAGACGTAAAGCAATCAGTAGTCGTCGCAAAAGGAGAGGAGAAAGACCCGGCGACCTCTCAAAGGGCCGAGATGTTTGGCTTTAGGAAATTGAGACGCGCCCACGCTCGGCCACTTCCCTCTGAGAGCAGCGCCTTGCCAACGAGACACGTCCGTTAGCTGGTAGGTACTGGGGAAGCTAGTATGTACAGTACGCATTGAATAGAGAATGGTACATACCGTAGATTCTCCAATAGACGCCCGGGGTGCTATTGTTTCTACCCTTGACTGCCAAGGGCACTATCGGATAAGGGAGTGCTACCGTAAATCCTCCAATAGAGCTCCTCTCGAATATTGTCCCCTAATAGTGCCCTGGGGTTAGGTTGAAAGCATAGTGCCCCGGGGGGCACTGTTTGAGAATTTACGGTATTGGAGAGGGACATTATTGGAGATGTTTCTGCACATAAACGACAATCGCCACAGTAAGCCATCGACGACGCTCGCATCGGAAATTCAAGTTTTGAACTCTGCTTCCATGCTCAACACCAATCACAGTGTACACGCTTCGTAAAAATGCAGCGTGCAACATTGTCAAGACAAAAGAAGAATTTCGCACTGTTTCCAGGCGCTCGAAGAAACGAGTATCGATCGTTGCATGCTTTCCTGTTGCAGCGTGCAGGAGTTTGTCCAGAGTATTGCGTCATCTGCAGTGTTTACATTCTCCCCTTTAGGTGCTGTACATACATACAATACACCTGCCAAAGTATGTATTTGCAATATCCATACCATCTTGCGTGCAAAGGTGTTTCTTAGAGGCTGCCTAGAACCACAGTTATGTACCACCTGTACATACAAACTGTATTCTAGTCCTGAAATCAAAGGTTGTGTTGGCCTACAAGCTTTGGTATGCACTTTTATCCAAGCGCACCCACAACGTACCTACGCGCAAGAGAATTTAATTTACGTTTGGGTACTTCACAACCAGTCCCTCCCTGCCCAGTGCCCGGTCCAGTTGCAGCGAGAACAAAGAAAAAATGAGTAAATGTTATAAGCTAGTTATAAGTTATAAGCTCTGGGTCGCTTCCGTTGCTTTGGGATTTTCTTCTGTCTGTTATTCATATCGCTGACTGGCACAGATCGGAAGAAGCCAGTAGCGGATCCAGGGAGGGGGAATGGTCTGGGGAACGTTGATGACCGTGGAGCGTTGGGCACTGGAACGTTGGGCAGCCGAAGGCAATCTAAGGCAGGCAGTGGGGGAATGGACCCACTCCCCCCCTCCCGAAATCAGAAAACTGGTAGGAGGGAAAGCGCTAGGCGCGGTTAGGATTGATGCCGTTGCTGGGCATCACCAATTACACGCCTGTGTCCCACGCCTGTGTCCCACGCCGGTATCCCATTACAAACACAGGTATAATCTGAACAAGCGTTCAAATTGTTGCGTGAATGCCTTTCCAAAAGTCAAAGCAGACATTTGCAACTGTTTCAGTAACAGTGGAAATGCGTTCTGCACACATGGTGTGTAGTGACAATTGGGTGAGGTCTTGAAGGTGTATTGATGCTGCCAATTCAATTCTCGTAAATTCTCGATAGCTGGGTGCTGTTGGAACAGTGGTTTAAAGAACAAAAGGCATGTGAGTGATTGCCAGACCATTGCACATCACTTATTTTTTTAAGTGGGATTCTTTTTCTGTATATGGTCCAGGTTCTTGTACGTATGTACCTCGCTATATGTAGGTGTCAGCTCTTTGCGGAGTTCACGCGAGGCGAAAGCCGCCTTGGCGCTCCAGTAGGAGGCGCGCAACGCTGAGAGCTTGTGGTTGGTGCATTGGCAGAAATCGTTCAACGTCAAAAGACCTCCCTCCCCCCCCCCCCCCAACCACGAGGCTGTCGCCGCGTTGGAGGGCGCACGTCGAGCTCAGACAAAATGGAGACCCACGCTTGCTTCCAACGCCAATCCAGCACGTTGAAACTCTGCTGCAGCCATCATGACGAGTTGCGTCAGCTCAAAATAATGGTCCCGCTTTCTGGTCCGCCGCAGTACATTTTCGTAGCGCGAAAAAGCGTCCACAGGTGTAGAATGTCTAGATATGTATCTATTAAGGAAAAATTTGCAGGTGGCTGAAAAAAAAGGTGAATATGTGACGCTATTTTGCTAAACTCCAGTTTGAAAAAGAGGGGTATTAATCAAGGCACGCCCCAAGCCACTTACGCTTTGCAGCTGATCAACTTCAGTTTGAACAAACCGTGTATAAAAACTGAACCAAACGCAGCAACACGTCACATATTTGGCATTTTTTGTGTTCGCGTGCATACGAAGGTGCAGTGGCAATTATTAGGACCTACACACACTGCATTCACATATGCCGCATGACAGAATGTCACTTGGTTGTGAGACAGACATGGAGGAAGAACCCCATGATCTAGCACATGGAACACGATGCACGCGCAGGCTCGCACGCACGCGGGCACGCACGCAAGCATGCACATGCACGCACGCTCGCGCGCACGCACTCACGCACAAGATGTAAAATGGTGCATTGCACTATGCAAACGTTGTAGGTCATCATTGGATGAAATGCCAAAAGGGGAATAACAAATGGAGCCAGTACAGTATGCATTGCCTACACATCACTAACTGCAGTGGCAACCTACATGTCACAAATGTTAGCAGGGTGCCGATTATTTATCCAGGAAGTTTGGCTGTGCCAGGTCCATGGTAATGGCCAATGGCAATGCATTGTCAGAGAGAGATGAGATGTGAAAGGGTTGCTGTTGCGTTTTGGCTGAATGAGGGTGGCTCGCACAAAAAATGCCGAATATGTGACGTGTTGCTGCGTTTGGTTCAGTTTTTATACACGGTTTGTTCAAACTGAAGTTGATCAGCTGCAAAGCGTAAGTGGCTTGGGGCGTGCCTTGATTAATACCCCTCTTTTTCAAACTGGAGTTTAACAAAATAGCGTCACATATTCACCTTTTTTTTGCAACCACCTGCAAATTTTTCCTTAATACAGTGTTTTTTCGTAAGACAAGCATTGATACGCAAAACCTATGCAGGCAGGCACGCACGCTCGCACGCATGTATGCACACACCCGCAGAGAGAGATGAGATGTGAAAGGGTTGCTGTTGCGTTTTGGCTGAATGAGGGTGGCTCGCACAAAAAATGCCGAATATGTGACGTGTTGCTGCGTTTGGTTCAGTTTTTATACACGGTTTGTTCAAACTGAAGTTGATCAGCTGCAAAGCGTAAGTGGCTTGGGGCGTGCCTTGATTAATACCCCTCTTTTTCAAACTGGAGTTTAACAAAATAGCGTCACATATTCACCTTTTTTTGCAGCCACCTGCAAAGTTTTCCTTAATACAGTGTTTTTTCGTAAGACAAGCATTGATACGCAAAACCTATGCAGGCAGGCACGCACGCTCGCACGCATGTATGCACACACCCGCAGAGAGAGATGAGATGTGAAAGGGTTGCTGTTGCGTTTTGGCTGAATGAGGGTGGCTCGCACAAAAAATGCCGAATATGTGACGTGTTGCTGCGTTTGGTTCAGTTTTTATACACGGTTTGTTCAAACTGAAGTTGATCAGCTGCAAAGCGTAAGTGGCTTGGGGCGTGCCTTGATTAATACCCCTCTTTTTCAAACTGGAGTTTAACAAAATAGCGTCACATATTCACCTTTTTTTGCAGCCACCTGCAAATTTTTCCTTAATGCAGTGTTTTTTCGTAAGACAAGCATTGATACGCAAAACCTATGCAGGCACGCACGCACGAGTGCGCGCCCGCAAGTACGCACACACGTGTGCGCGGCCGCACGTACGCATACTCGCACGCACGCACCCACGCACGCATGCTCGCACGCACGCACATACAGACATACTGCAGCAGACCAGAACGCACACATGCCCCAGCGTACCAAAAAAAAAGCAAATGTAGCGTGTCGGGTGGAATCCCTCAATTGCAGTAGAAGACACGCATCGTATAGAAACGCGCCAAAATCGGTTCAGATAATCAAAAGTTGTAGGCGATCAAAAAATCCAAAATCCGCTCTGATACAGTGTACACCTGGACAAAGAAGTGTGCCGCGCGTTACTTGCAACCGGTCTGACAGACATGCGCGCACGATGGCGCGATCGAAGCGTGTGAGCGTGTGTGTGCGTGCGTGCGCGTGCAGTTTTGGTATAGTGCTGCGCCATAGGGGGTACATTATATGCGTGCGTGCGTGCGTGCCTGCGCTTGCAGTTGTGCTATATTGCTGTGTTTTAGCATAGTGATGTAAAGTATGAAAATGATCGCTATGATTAGGCGGTCAACTTTCGTGTTTTAACCAAAATGATCCGACCTACCCACATTGAGTTGTTTGTGAAGCAGCCCATTTGAAGGTGTGCGTGCGTGCGTGCACATCTGCAGTGCCATATTGGTTCGTCGCAGCATAGGGATGTAAAGAATCAAAATGATCTACATGTGCGGGCGGTCAACTTTTGTGTTTTAGCCGAAGTGATCCGACATAGCCACATCGAGATATAGCGATTTTCCCGGAAGTGAAAATATTTTGGTGCGTCGGAGCGCGTTGGCACTAAGGAATGAAATGTTCCACACCAATTGGTGATCAACTTTATTATTGACCTCAAAGCGATCCGAGCTAACCACACCGAAATATCGCCATTTTATGTAATTGGTATAATGGGGAGATGTATTTTGGTGCGTCCAATGCGGTCCAATTGTTGAAACTTTTCTAAGTTAGGTCCTGGCCATCAACTTTTCCCTTTATAGCGAAGCTCTGCGACGAACGGTTGGAGCGCCTATAGGGCACAAACTTTTCAGGTCCTTCAAAAAAGCATAAAATCGGCAATATCTCTGGATATACAAAGTCTAGACAAGAATCTTTTGGCACCACAAATTGTTGCCATGGGTGGCCCATACGTGCAAAGTTTCATCCTGATTGCTTTCGGCGTTCGCGAGCAGTGCTCTAAAAACTGGGAGGAGAACACGAAAAAAAAAAGCCGCAAAATTGGAACATTTTTGGAACTATTGACCCCTTACAGTAAAACAAGGAAACGCGTTATGGCGCCTTCGATGCCCCAGAAGAAGGCGGTTCATTTGCGCCATAACGCGTCGAAATCCGTTCAGGCAATCAAAAGTTATAGGCGATCGAAAATTCAAAAACCCGCATTGAGAAGTCGTCACATATTAGGGTTGTACGCTGACGCGTACACCCTGATTTAGGGAGGGGGTGTAATTATGGGGGGGGGGGCGTATTAACTCAAAGTGGTCTTGGGAGGGTGTATTATTGTAGGGGGGGGGGGGCTAATTGTAGGGGGGGCTAATTATAGGGTTTATGGTATATGTAGTTTTGGTATGCACCTTTATCCAAATGCACCTACAATGTACGCTTAGGAGAATTTAAACTATCGTTTTGACGCACTTCATTCATAGCAATAGTGAAACAACGAACCAAATGGCAACTGGGTGGTTTAAAAAAAACGTTATTTAGATTAGTACGGTTTTTAACTCTTCAAAATCGCCTCAGAATGTACAAATACCATCTGGACCAAGCAGAGGATACTCTAACATGTGTAGGAGGACGCATTAGTAGGCACAGTAGGAGCACTCTTGCATGGTTCCAAACCCTTCAGCTTTTAAAACAAGCTTTGAGGAGCATAAAGCAGAGTGCACCATGTACAACGTGTACAATGTGGGCCATATGTAGAGTTTATGTACGCCCTTTCGCCCCACGACCCCGCCTTTTTGAGGCCGAATTTCAACATTAATGTGGTGTTAATTGATCTTAATGTTGTGCCGTGTTAGGCCGTGTTTTGTTGTGCACAGTGTGCTTGATTTCGCACTAAAAGTAAATGTCGTCCTCGGCGCATACATCAAAAATATAAAATGAATTCGACGACCACATGAATTCCTTAAAAAATGCTTCATGTGCAGTACGAATAGAACGCATGAACGCAAACCCACTAATACAGTAGCATTGGGATATTTTCTGTTGTCAACATTCGTTCGACGTGTTTCTTTGTATTGTATTTGTCCGGGTTACGGGTACCTCGCAAGATGGCGCTCGACATTGATATGACACATGGGGTTTATGACTGTTACGTGGCCTACACAACGCGCGTGCGTTTGTATCGCGACCTTAACGCACATACGTACAGGAACGCACGCACGGTCAGTGCCCTGGGGGACACGGGACGTACGAGCGAACACGAACGGCCCGACTCGTGCAGCAATGGGTTCTGGAGAGGGGGGGGGGGGGGACTGGGGCACTCGGTAGCGCACGCCAGGGGACGGTACCGTATATCACAATAGCGGGCTTTTGGGTGCGCACGCAGTCGTCAGCAGTGTATATCTCGAGAATAACCGCATTGCAGAGGTGTCGACGCGCGAGATCTGCTGCTTGGTGCGATACTCATACCTATACAAGTTGCAGTCGACACAGCGTATCTCTTATCCTCGGCCCAAACAAGAGTATTTGTCTGTGAGCTCCTTATCCGTCGGGGGCACGACGATGCGTACATTCCCTAGTCGCGCGTTGTAGTCAGGCATCTCGCTCGAATGCTTATCGGGACATGAATGCAGCGGTATGGCATACAGCAGCAAGAACACAAAAAAATCGATAAATGCTATAAGCGTGTCCGCTGCTCTGGGATTTCGCCCTGCTCGATCTTTGGCCCGTAGTGCGTCTGTAGAGCGTCCAGCTTCTGAACGCGGGAACGGAGAAGACTTGTGCGTGCGTGCGTGCGTCCGTGTGTACGTCGGCGGGGTGGTCGAGTGCGTGCGTGCGTCCGTGTGTACGTCGGCGGGGTGGTCGAGTGCGTGCGTGCGTCCGTGTGTACGTCGGCGGGGTGGTCGAGTGCGTGCGTGCGTCCGTGTGTACGTCGTCGGGGTGGGCGAGTGCGTGCGTGCGTCCGTGTGTACGTCGTCCGGGTGGCCGAGTGCGTGCGTGCGTCCGTGTGTATGTCCGGTGGGTGGATGAGTGCGTGCGTGCGTCCGTGTGTACGTCGGCTGGGTGGTTGAGTGCGTGCGTGCGTCCGTGTGTACGTCGTTGGGGTGGCCGAGTGCGTGCGTGCGTCCGTGTGTACGTCGGATGGGTGGATGAGTGCGTGCGTGCGTCCGTGTGTACGTCGGGTGGGTGGATGAGTGCGCGTGTGCGTCCGTGTGTACGTCGGCGGGGCGGCCGAGTGCGTGCGTGCGTCCGTGTGTACGTCGGGCGGGTGGATGAGTGCGTGCGTGCGTCCGTGTGTACGTCGGGTGGGTGGATGATTGCGTGCGTGCGTCCGTGTGTACGTCGGGTGGGTGAATGAGTGCGTGCGTGCGCTCATTCACGGTCTTCAGTTTGGGGCGTGTCTATGTTACAATGCAGATGGCGCATGTGACTACAGTTGGGCAAAGAAGCAGTTGCCGTCAAGCCAATGCGAGTCGTATTACTCAGAGTACTCAAGATTCAATCTCTCTGCTCATGGATTTTTTAAGCGAATTTTTGCATACTGGTGCCTACACGGAGTAGAGACAATTAACGTGCCTTTATTCTACTCATGATATGTACTAAGTCTGAAACAATCCGAGTCTGTTTGGTGTATACACTGGGCACACATACATGTATGTATGTACTCCAGACTTTTTTTGTGCACTGTCCGCGATCCGTGAAGGTCCAGCACTCGGTTCTGAGCGTCGTTCAGCCAGAGCAGTCGTGTTCTTCAGCCCACCTCAAAATGCTCCCTCTCTAAGCTCGCCTTCAGCTCTTCAAACTCCTTCTCGATGAAGTCGGAGCGGCCCTTCTTCGTCTCCTGCATCGTCTTGCACATCTCCACCGTCTGCTTGATCGTCTTGTCGCGGATCTCGCTCTTTTGTCTGGGGAACGTTTGGGCTCCTTGTTCCTTGTCCGCACGCATGCACGCACGCACGCACGCACCGGCACGCACGCACCGGCACGCACGCACCGGCACGCACGCACGCACGCACGCACGCACGCACGCACGCACGCACGCACGCACGCACGCACGCACGCACGCACGCACGCACGCACGCACGCACGCACGCGCGCACACACCCACGCACCGGCACGCACGCACGCACAAACATACTTCAGTATGTCCCCCTTGTCAGGAGAAGCCTTTTCCAGCTCGGAGATTTCCGATCTCATGTCCTTCTGATTGCTCTTCTTTAGCATTTCTTTCTCTCTAAGGAAGTGCGCTGTGAGGACAAAACCGAGTCATAATACAAAAGATAATGTCTCTACTTTGAGTAGATGATCTCCAACGTGTGGACTGCAAATTTGAAACTCTGTTCCATATTCTTCTTGAGTGCTGCGAACAGCTAAAAAAAGCCTTTGTTTGGTTGCATTGGTTCTTTGCTTTCATCAATGTACTGTGCGTACCGTAGGTACATTTTTGTTCTATATCAGCGCATCGAAAGAGTTATTTGCATATACCGTAAATCCTCCAATAGTGCCCCAGGAGCACTAAACTTTTAAGCTCTCTTTACCCAGGGGCACTATTGGAGTTGCATTGCGTTCCTTAGGTGTGATTAACAGTCCAAAGTAGCTTGGCATTCATTAATGGATGTACTAGCTGTCTACACACCACTTATATGTAACTGGTGCTTTTCGCCCCCGAGAGCACTATTGGAGAGGGTTGGCACTATTGAAAGATTTACGGTAGGTCGATTGCCATTGTCTACGTGAGTGTACATTGTATACGTGAGTGTACAAACATGGCACATTGTCTTAATTGGTACGTAATATTCCGTAAACGTTTCACAATTGGTATGAATGTACACCAGGGAGTGCTTTCATTTATTTCATTCGCGGGACTCGTGACAAACTTACGCCACTGTTGTTGTTGCACCTGTTGTTCCTTCGCCTTCCGATTTTAATTTAAAATTGTACTTAATTTTTAATGAAAACCACTGACCACATCTTGATTGCTGCGCTGGACGTTGAGCTGGATCTGCCACTGCTTCCTGCACAGCGTTCTGAACTCCGTGTCCAAGTCGGCTTGCAGGTCGTCTGCCCTGTCGACGATTATTAAATGACTAATTAAATAATATGTAAATCAAAAAACTTGAGGAAACAACTTTTCGCTCATCTTCTTGCCGCTTTCGTCCAGGATCTCACCCTCAGCGTTGACGTAAGCGGCGTTGCGAACTGAGCTCGTGCTAAAGAATTCATCTTTTATTTTGCAGACATGTTTCTTGCATTTTTTAGCCGAGTTTTTACTGTTGGAGATTCAAACAGTTGAGCCAACAACGGCCAACCGATCGATGTTCAGTAGGAACGTCAAATTTTTCTTTAATTTTAAAATTAAACATATTTTTAGAGCGTGACCTCTCACCCCTTCTTGCTGATGCGCCGCGTGTGCTTCATAATGAAGGAGCCCGAGCCCGGTTTCCTGCTGGAGCTGGGCGAGTTGGGCTGCGCGGCCTGCTGGTTCTGGAACTCGGCGAGCTTCTTGATCTGCTTCTTCTTCAGCTGCTCCCGCTCCTTCTCGTGCTCCTCCTGGACCCTGGCCAGCAGCTGGTCGTGCTTCTTCTTCAGCTTCTCCACCTTCTTGTCGTTGTGCAGCGACTGCATGCTGGGAATGCTGAACTGGTACGTCTCCATCAGAGAGCCGCCGCAGGCCAGCCCAGAGCCAGTAGAAAGATTCGAAGAGGAGGGTTGCTGGGCCTGGTGACCAAGGGTGGTCACCGAGCCCAGACGGGGAGACTTGGGCGTCAGTGGCGTGCTGGCCAGTCCGTTCCGGGGACTGGTCTCTGGGGCTAGGAAACCGTCTGAATGAATGGCTGACAACAGTTGGTAGAGTCACGGATGGAGACTGGCTGCTGACCAGTTGCAGTGGAGGTGAAACCAAGATTGGTGCTCTTGGTGGACGTGAGCGGCTTGTTCATCCCCAAGACCTTGCCACTGTCGTCCGTGGACGAGGAGTCCTGAATTACGTTGATGCAAACGTGAGACCTTGCTTGCGACTGCAACCTGAACCTTTCTCACCCAATGGTGTTTCTCTCTGGTGCTGTGTGTTCTGAGTGGGCCATCTGGCCTCCTAGTGGGCAGTGGTGTGGAAGTGGTGCTGCTTTCGGAGGCAGTTGCGCCCTCTGGAGGCAGCTCGTCCTCGTTCATGAGACTCTTGAGCATCTGCTCGTGCAGTTCCACGTTCTTCTGGTGAGCAATGGGATTGGCCAGCGCGTTTGCAATCTCTAAAACAAATGACACCAAAATAGCATCGAGCGCAAGCAAGCTCAGCTAGCGAGGAGTCGAACTGCGTTCTTGTCACCATAGGCATCTTCTGTTTAGTGTGGTGTCAGGAGTTAGTGGGTTCAATCGGGTTCACCAGGGAGAATGGTCAAAATAAAATGGTCAAAGCGCATGGCAAGGTCATTGCGGCGGGTGATTTCTAAAGTTCAATGGAGTCGCACCCGTCTTCTGTTTGGCCGCACTTATGGGGTCTAGGAGTGCGTTGACAAAGTCTGCAACACACGGCATGTCACGCACAGCACACCAGAATAATAACGTTTCACCAAAAACCGCACCAAAATGCCTACTCACTCACCTAGATGGGCTTCTGGCACGTAGTCCTTGACGCCTACTCTGATGAAGAGACTGGCCAAGCCCAGCGGTTGGTTGGCGGCGTTTCTCATGCTGACGTGTCGATAGCCTGGTCGGAGGCCTGTCACTGGGAGCAGTCGCTGGCCCAGCATTTTGCCGCCTTCTTCGCACACACGCACTCGCAGGGTCGCCAGCTCGGGCAGAACAATCTGCGGATTTCAATTTTTTACATATTTCTTTTTGATTGATTTTGCGTTTCGCTTTGTTTGAATTTATTTACGACTCTCACTTTTTTGAACTCAAAGGGTGGTGAGTTGAGGTCCATGTAGATGGGATTGATGCCGTTGTTGGGCACCACTCGCGTCTGAGATCGTTTGCCCGTGTCCTCTGGTAGCCCGTACATTTCCACCTGTGTGCACATCGTTTTGTGGTATGTCAGAGCCATTCCCGCGTTGAGGCGACATGAAACGTTTCAGTCTACTAAAATAACAGTACACCGTACGTTAAATAACAGTACAATGCAATGCGCACAAGGGTACGACATGTTTCCTCGATGTGAATGACAGAGAAAACGTGTTGGCACCAAAGTAGAGTCTAAATAGGAACTTGTTGGCGAAAGTAGTATTAAACGTACGGCGCAATGCAAAGGTTTTGTCCAAACAAAGTAACCAAATCAAATCCGAATCTTCTGTTCGACCATACGACATACCGGTACAAATAAATACCACAAAAACGCATTATAATACAACGTGTATACAGCACCATACAATGTAATGTTGTACGCACCTCAACGTAGGTGCTAAGTCGTTTGTCGCTCAGCGTGCACAGCATTTGGCCTGACAGAATCTAAACCGATTGGTGGAGGTGAAGGGGATTCTTCTGCTCATATTGTGCGTTCTTCGGACGAATACGTATCCAATGATAGGAGAACGCATCAAGACATCTAACATAACAGAAGTAGAGTGAATCGTCTACTGTAATTAGCACGCCCCTTCCGAATAAACTAATCCTACAAGCCCACCACCTCTCAACGACATTTGTTGTTGTTGGATTAGTGGCAACGCAAGGAGGCGTCAATGGCCCATATAGCATACCCTTCTCCATGACGCCTTCCTGACTAGGGCCGTGCAATTAGCCAAAGACTTTTGGAAGAACGCCATCTATAATCTAGGCAGCGATGGCGCGAGAAAATCCATCGAAAGGGAAGTCCTCGGTCTAGTGGGTCTATCAAGAATCGAACCCTGGACCTTGCGCCCAAGAGGCCGATTCTTTGCCACTAGGCCATGCGCTGCCCCTCCCAACGACAGCCAGCGGCATACAGCTGCTCCTTCAGCACTCCGACGCACAGATTGACAGTCATGGGGCAAAGGCCATCAAAGTGTCACCACGGAAGACGCACCCAAATCTTGAGGGTGTTGGCCACGACGTTCTCAACTCGGTCCGTCTCAAAGGGGTCAAAGAAGCTGTCCTTGGCAGTCATGCAGGCCGGCTTCGGCACGTAGCCCACACGGCCGTTCATCTCGAACATTCCGAGGTTCATCTGCATGCCCACGTCTGAATGGCAACTGATCATTTATCGATCGTCACAAAGAACTGAAATTCGATTAACGCATGCAAAAACAGTAATTGAGTGAACGTCACAGAAAACTTGAATGGATTATCTAAATGTTTCAAGCTTTTGTCAAGATAATTGTAGATGTCAAACGTGTTATTTGCACTAGAACCGATAACTACTTTACATTTTAATAGCCTAAACAACTATGAAAATACATATACGCATCCACATGACAAGAAAACGTACCCAAGATTTGGAAGTTGACCGCAGCCATTTGACAACCCGCGTTCCAGTACAGCTGAAAGAATTGGGCGTGAAATGGAAAATCCGATTTCACGCCTGTTTGGCTTAAAATACGGTTTATACATACAAATCGTGCCCAAATAGTGAGTGATCTCTTTCAGCGAGTCTGAACCCACCGTACCCCTTTTTTCCTGGGCGAAAAACGAATTGACTTGTACTTTGCTGGGAGCGCAATTGCAGAATTTACGATACAGATTGGGGTAGTAGGTATGCAACAACCAACAACAACAATCGTACAGTACCTGCGGCTTGTAGTTCGTGGACTCGTAGCGCGTGCCTTTAGGATAAACCCTAAAAGTGTTCATCGCTCAAATAAATGAAACTGCTATCAAAATGCGTAGTATCAAATATAATGACAGTCTCACCGAATAATCTGCCTTTTATTGTGGTCCACCATCGTCGCGTCTTCCAGTTTGAGGAACTCCGACGCAACCGTCTCCACCATGGAGTGCATCTCCGAGCTCATGTTTCGCTCTAATTTTTTTTGACTTTTTCATATGTTCAACTACCGTAAACCGTCTGGTTTGCTTCCTCTTTTCTATAATTGGCGCCCATCCCTAGAAGCCTTTTAGTTTTGGCCCCACCCACTAAAACGGGCCCCGCCCTATAAATATACCCTTGCACCCAGAGAAAGAATCCATGGGGCTACAACAGAGGTCAAGGTGACCTTACTCTAGGTCACCTACGGTACATTAGTTTTGTCTAGGCTACGTAGGTTACACTGTAGGTACATACACCAAGGCTGGGACTGTAATTAGTAACCATAATGACTTTGCGCAACACTACTGTACCTGCGGTTTCGGCGAAAGAGCGCAGCTTGCCCATGGCCCGACAGTAGTTGACGAGGGCGGACATCTCGCGGCCCACTTCCACCTGCAAGCGCTCTATGCTAGACCGAGATTTGGGAGCATTTGCAGGCACGCACGCACGCACGTACGTCTTTTTTGATCGCTCGTGTCGTGCGTGCGTGTGCGCGGTGCTAGCTGTACAATCTAATGAAGGGAGCTGAAAGGAACTGGGGTCAGTTCAGAAGCAAGGAGCACCTTGAGGCTGGCCGGAAGGGCGCCGCTCTCCTCGTCCACTTCATCCAGCAGCTCCTCCACCACGCTGGGGGACATTGGCAGCGGTGGTGGTGGTGGTGCCTCGAAAGACTCGCCTGCGAGCGATTGAAATTGCCAGTTTATTTGCCACGAACATCGCGACCTATTGATTTCTAGTGGAAAAAGCGTGCATTAAAAGTCCTAGCTGAAACATTCCGTTGGCATGAGTAGACGTCTCTCAGCTGGCATGTATTTTCTGGAATTTCGGGATTGTTGTACGTCAGAGGAGCTTCAGTAGAAATGAAAGCTGTCTAATAATACATCTCGCATGGAAGAAATTTGTCTTGATTGTGCATGCACATGTATTACCGCATATCTCTTCATTTTCCCTTCCCCTTCCCCAACAGTGGCCGCGGGTAGCCCAAGGTTGAAGCAACAGTCATACCGTAAACCCTATGATTAGCCCCCTATAATTAGTCCCCCCCCCCTATAATAATACACCCTGCCAAGACCACTTTGAGTTAATAAGTCCCCCCCCCCCTATAATTACGCCCCCTCCCTAAATGAACCATCGTCTAAAAGGCACATGTTTCCATGTCTGGGTGTATGTATGGTCGCGTATGTGTATGTATGTACACGTATGTGCATGTGAGACTGTGTGAGAGTGTGTTAGAGTGTACCAACGTAATGTGCATAGCGCCTTTTTCCTTCAAAAATCGCCTCCACGCGCCCTTTCGCCCACATATCTTCCCACTCATCGGTCATCGACACTTCCAGTTTATAAGCCCCCCCCCCTATAATTAGCCCCTTCCCCTATAATTATACCCCCTCCTAGAGCTCAAACGAAAAAAAATAGCCCCCGGGGGGCTAATTATAGGGTTTACGGCACCTGGAAACTTGTCAAAAAATTATTCAAGTGAAGTTATTTTCAAGTTAAAAATTTTGATACAAGTTACCATAAACCCTAATTAGCCCCCCCCCTATAATTAGCCCCTACATAATAATACACCCTCCCAAGACCACTTTGAGTTAATAAGCGCCCCCCCCCTATAATTACACCCCCTCCCTAAATGGACCATCGTCTAAAAGGCACATGTTTCCATGTCTGGGTGTATGTGTGTGCATAGCGCCTTTTTCCTTTAAAAATCGCCTCCACGCGCCTTTTTCCCCACACATCTTCCCACTCATCGACACTTCCAGTTTATAAGCCCCCCCCTATAATTAGCCCCCCCCCTATAATTATACACCCTCCTAGAGCTCGAACGAAAAAAATTATCCCCCGGGGCGCTAATTATAGGGTTTACAGTAAGTAAAGTTAGTTAACTTGACCCTCGGTTTCAAAAAACAAGTTACAAGTTAACTTAACTTAAACTTGGAGTTGTAGAAGTTAGCTCCACCAACCAAAATATTTTTGAAACGCGCGGTATGTGTTGCCAAAACACCGTAATTGCATAAATTCGCGCGTGTTTATTAGGCTAGTGCGTCTTGATTGAAAGAACACGACCCAGAGAACATGGTGAAGAACGACTTTTGCATGTCGTTCTTTGTTGATGTCCGCCGTGGGTAGCATGGCAACACAACACCACAAAAGCGGGCAGGATTTATTCCAGATGCAGCTGAGTGTGCGCCATATTACATAAATTTAACATACCTTTCAAGATTTTTATACGTTAACTTTAACACAAGTTAACTTCACTTTAACACAAGTTAACTTGAGTTACTGAAGTTATTTAGAGTGTCAAACTCAAGTTAAAGTTAGCTCAAGTTATTTGGACCTCGAAAACTCCAGTTAAAGTTAGCCTAACTTTTCAATAACTTAACTTCAACTTGCAAGTTAACGTAACTTTTCATTTCAAGTTCCCAGGTATGGTAACAGTATACTCCCGGGGCGCTCTTGGAGAATTTTCTCTATTTCCATTTCTCGTGCCCCTATTTAGGGGCCGCGGGGACGGTTTGGGGACGCCACGTATTAGGATAGGCAGCCAAGGGAATAAGAATAGACAGAGTGGGCAGGTCTGGCAGGGAGGGAGGAGGCCGCGCGCGCGCGTACCCCCCCCCCCCCCCAGGGGCACCCGTTCGCGGCAGTCTGCGCAGTTGGACTAAGGCGTTGGTTCCAATCCGCAAGGTGCGGAGTTCAATCCTCAGCGTTGCAAGACTGCCAAAAACAGTGACCCCCCTTGGGCAAGGGGCTAACGCTGCCCCCTGATCGCTGTTCTCATTGAGCTTGATACATAGGTCTTGTAGAAGGCACAGGTAACCAAGGACCCACGTGGTCCCCCCTCTCGCCTGAGACTTTGGTCCCAAACTTCAAAAAAAAATCGCAAAGAATGCGCACCGTCAGCTGGCACTGTTTCGGCGTCTCCCATGGCGGTGGCAGCCCGCTGTTGCAACAGGTCCTCTTCTGCGCTGTTTTCGAGCACAAAGAACGACCCCTGACTCTTGCTCACTGGGCTGCTGTAGAAGGTCGACTGCGTCAGCGTCGACTTGCCTAGAGGACAGAGGCACAGACATACCGTAAATCCTCCAAGGAACGCCCCTCTCCAATAAACGCCCAGGCTCGAAGGTATGTTGAATTAATGAACGCCCACTCTCCAATGAACGCCGGGCGTGCTTTAGAACACAGTTATTCACTGATATGCGTGTCAAAACTGGAATTGTCATACAGTATGCTACGTTTGGGTCCTGTATATTGCCTGTACGCACTAGAACGGCTATTATTTAGCAGCTGCAGAAGGCGATTTGCACCAATAACCATATAATTTTCAAGTTCAACGCACAATTATTGGGTCTGCTCAGCATTGTTGCAACGCCATTAAGTGGTTGAGTTTATGAACACTCCCCCCCCCCACCTTCCAATGAACGCCCAGGGCGTTCATTTGGGGATTTATGGTAATTGGCCCCGTTTATTTACCCCCCCCCCCCCGCCCCACTCACTAGCCACTCTGAGTTTATTAGCACCCTTATATTGTATGTACATACACCCGCCCCCTCCCTAAATGGGCCATCATCTAAAAGGCAAACATTTTCCATGTCTGGTTGTATATGTGTGTCGCGTATGTGTGTGCATAATGTATGCACAGTAGATGCACAGGTATGAAATGTGTACGTGAGAGTGTGTTAGGATTGTGTCAAAATGTTGCGGAAACTCTAGATAAGTCAAAATGACAACAGGTAGGTAATCGTAGCTGGTGGTACTTCAAAGAACCCCTTCTGCCTGGCACAAAAAAGTGGGTATGGTCTCATAATTAGCGATGTCACCAAAAATAAAAATTTAATTAATTAAATAATTCAAAATAATATTTTAAGTACATTAAAAAACAAAAATTGTTAAAAAAATAATTCTGTCATGCAGATTTTTTTATTAAAAATTAAATAAATAATTATTTGGAATTTTTTAAAAGTTAAAAATTAAATAAATAATTCTCTGCAATATTTTTTTAACAATTTTTTAATCACACGCTTAAAAAATTGATTTTTTAATAGACTTTTCAAGTAGTCCAGTTGTCTTTTCCCATTGATTATTGGTGTTCATTTTGTCTACCTCTACCAGCATATCATCATTGGCATTTTGTTGCCATCAAATTTATTGTCTTTCCTTTCAGTCCTGTCACACTCAGTGGAGGGTGTGTTCATTTGTAATCACTTCAGTAGGTTTTAGAATGGACTCATCCATTGAAAACATTGGAATGGAGGGAAGTGGTGTTTTCAGCACATGACATATATGACGCTGTACATTAAAATTAGTAATCTGTGTGCTGGATGGTAAGTGTGAGTGAGTGTGTGAGAGTGTGTGCAAAATTGTGCGCGTAAGTAGCCACAAAAACCGTCCATCACAAATCTTAAGTCCCCACCCCACACTCAGCCCCGTCTTACAGCCCAATTGACACATTGGTAAATGCAAAGTTCCGCTCGGTCACGTGTTTGCATTGCCATGCGCGCACCGCATCAGATACTTCTCTTCAATGTGTAGGAGTCCACTTTATGAAGACTTGCTTGCGCTTGAAGAAGGTGTACTGGGGTTCCTCCACCTTACAGTAGATGACCTCACAGGAGCCCCAAGGTGATGGGCATGGATTTGTTGCATTCTTGCATGCATGAATGATACCACAGAAGTATGTACATGCACCCCAAATGCACACTTTAAAAATACCCAGTTAAAAAATAAGTTAGTTAAATAATTTAAATAATTCTTCAGAATTCTTTAACTTTTAAAAATTAAATAAAAAATTATTTCGAATATTTTAATAATTAAAAATTAAATAAAAAATTATTTGGAATTTTTTAATAGTTAAAAATTAAAAAAATAATTCATGAGCAATTTTTGGTGACATTGCTACTCATAATAAAGGGATAACATGGCCACATACCGGACCCCTTCTGCCTGGGCACAAAAAACGGGTATGGTCTCATAATAAAGGGATAACATAGCCACATACTGGACCCCTTCTGTCTGGGCAGAAACTGCCTGGGCACAAAAAACTGGTATGGTCTCATAATAAAGGGAACACGTGGACACGTACCGGACCCCTTCTCCCAGGGCACAAAAAAGGGGTACGGTCTGGTAATAAAGGGAGAACATTGCCACATACCAGACCCCTTCTGCCTGGGCACAAAACGTGGGTATGGTCTCATAATAAAGGGAGAACATGGCCACGTACCAGACCACTTCTCCCTGGGCACAAAAAAACGGGTATGGTCTCATAATAAAGGGAGAACATGGCCACGTACCGGACCCCTTCTGCCTGGGCACTAGGGATGAGCACGGGCCTGCACATCTCGGCCCAGCCCGGGCCGCCAGATAGTCCAGCCCGTCCCGGCCCGGCCCACATCCTCAAAACGCAGGCCCGGCCCGGCCCGGCCCTTGCCTGTCCAACTGCTCAATATAGCAGGCCCGGCCCAGCCTGGCCCAGCCCGCCCCACGAAATAAGTACTGTCACTACAGTGTACAATTTACTGAAATACCGTATGCCAATTCGCGGGATTCACTTAATGGAATGGCGCGTCCACCTCTCAGAATCGCAGTTCACAACCATATTACAGCATTTGTGCCATTTGAGCGCTAAAGACGCGCGTCGTAGAATACAAAGTCGCTAATACGGTGCAGAATAGTCGCCGATACTTACAATGCATTACATAGGTAGCTATCTACGTTGGCCAGCAAGAACGTCCGGCCCGGCCCGGCCCGGCCCGGCCCGGCCCGGCCCGGCCCGCACCCTCAAAACGCAGGCCCAGATCGGCCCGGCCCGCAAAACGGGCCTGGAATTCCGGCCCAGCCCGGCCCGGCCCACGCGCCGGGCCGGGCCGGCCTGCCCCATGCTCATCCCTACTGGGCACAAAAAACGGGTATGGTCTCATAATAAAGGGAGAACATGGCCACGTACTGGACCCCTTCTCTGGGCACAAAAAACGGGTATGGTCTCATAATAAAGGGAGAACATGGCCACGTACCGGACCCCTTCTCCCTGGGCACAAAAAAACGGGTATGGTCTCATAATAAAGGAGAACATGGCCACGTACCGACCCCTTCTCCCTGGGCACAAAAAACGGGTATGGTCTCATAATAAAGGGAGAACGGCCACATACCGGACCCCTTCTCCCTGGGCACAAAAAAACGTGTATGGACTCATAATAAAGGGAGAACATGGCCACGTACCGGACCCCATGGCATGGCAGAACATGGCAAAAAAAGCGGGTATAGTATGAGTACGTGTATACCAGACACTACTTCCCCAAGTAGAATAAAAAAAAAGTACGGTAGAGATGGTGCCCGGGGTACTCCTTCATCGGGGCCTGTACATGTGCACCACATTGACCACGCAACTCACCATCCGCATCTTGTGGCACTAACAGGTTTTCTTTTGGCTCCCACTTTTTGTTCTTGATGAGGATCTTGCGCTTGAGAAGATTCGGCGAAGGCAGGGGCACCCCGGGTTCGAGCTGAGAAAAGGTTTCGGTTCGTTTCGTTTCCAATGAACATGTGTAACAGGCACGCACGCACGCACGCACATGCATGCCAACATGTTCGAGAAACTCACTGGGTGCGAAGGAAGAGGCTCCGTGAATAGATAGCTGCCAAAGATGTCTCTACAGTACTTGGCCATCTTCGTCTGGACTTTGGGACTGCAGTGGTTCTCAAATGACAAAATCACCGGATAGTCTGAGGTCTTGAACGCTGATTCGACTATGGCTTCCGCCACTTCCTGGAAATGGTATCAGCATGCTTATTTTTGGGCAACAATTGAGCGACGGTCTGCACTTGTTCCAATCCAACAGTGCTCTGGGAGCTATACTGTCAGACTACCTATATAGCAGATCTGTAACCGGGGCTGGCAGAGTAGGTGGCCTAAATGGCCGAATTCTGGGGAGGGGGGGGGGGGGGCAGAGCTAAAAGTGGGCAGCAGCCGACCACTTTTTGACTTACATATACTGATTACTGGTACTCTTTGGTCAAAAATGGATATAAATAGGCTCTAAATAGTGCTGTTTTTTTGGTCATATAACACTGCAAAGCACTGAAAAACACCAACATTGACTCACTTTTATCGTTTAGACATCCCTTGGGAAAATAGGTGAAAATCCCTTGGGAAAATTCGGTGGCGCCTGGGGGGTGTTGGGTGGGTGTTGAAAAAATAGTGGGGCCGCAAAGCCCCCCCCCCCTCCCAAATAGAGGGCGGCCGCGCTCCCCGTCAGGATTACATTCTCAAATGTAAATCATTTCCTCCTCCAATAGTCCTCCCCATGTAGCCAAAGTTTGAATCAATCAGATAGGATAGCAGAAGGTTGAGTTGAGAAAACTGCTACTCTCGTGATACAATGGTGGAATTTCTGGCAACCGAACTAAAGTGTTGTGCATCACGTGATTGTGACATCGTCACTGAACTGTGTCCAGTGGGAGTGCAAGGTACCTTGAACGTGAGCGGAGGAGTGACCAGGGAGAACTTGGGCGATCCATGGGTGACGACAGGCTCGTTGTTCTGGTCCCAGCAGTCCAGCTCTACCGATCTGCAGCCAGAGACCAACACTTGGCGGTACATCTCGGTCGATGGCTTGCCCGACAGCTGGGAACCTGCAATGTCAGGAAAAAGGGTATATTTCATTGCATGTACTACTTATGTGTCCAAAAACGTTGCACACTGCGGATTTAATTTGTCGTTGATGCAATGCAGACGATCGGCGTAGAAGGGTGTGTGTGTGTGCGTGTGCGTGTGTTCTTTTTGCTAGGAGAATGTGGCTGCATTGATTTATTTACATGATATGTGCCAGAAGAGAGACTCACCCGTCAAGTATGTGTTGTGACTGGTGTTGATGAAGTAGTGGGACAGAGGAGCGTCCATTTCTTCTTCTCTGTAACGGCTCGTGTTATGAGATGGAGTTGATGCGCCAAGGTAGACAGACCGTAACCCAATAATTAGCCCCCCTATAATTAGCCCCCCCCCCCCTATAATAATAATACACCCTCCCAAGGCCACTTTGAGTTAATAAGCCCGCCCCCCCCCTATTACGCCCCCTCCCTAAATGGACCATCGTCTAAAAGGCACATGTTTCCATGTCTTGGTGTATGTATGGTCGGGTATGTGTATGTATGTACACGTATGTGTATGACTGTGTGAGAGTGTGTTACAGTGTACCAACGTGTGTGCACAGCGCCTTTATCCCTTAAAAATCGCCTTTTTGCCCACACATCTTCCCACTCGTCGACACTTCCAGTTTATAAGCCCCCCCCCCTATAATTAGCCCCCCCCCCCTATAATTATACACCCTCCTAGAGCTCGAACGAAACAATTGGCCCCCGGGGGCTAATTATAGGGTTTACGGTACTCATGCGTTGCTTGCTGGATGTATGTTACATATCAAGTGTGCGTCCCACCCACCTGAGATCGAAGCACCTCGGGTGCAGCACTCCGTTGTCCTCGCCCACCAGGTACCTCAGGAAGCCGTCGATGGAGAGCAGGCCCTTCTTCACCAGCTCCGGATTGGGCTCGTACAGTTCTATGAGTCTTTGGGCTCCCTTCTCCTTGTGATGGGGATAGAGGATCTCGTTGAGACGAGGGTCTCTCTGCTCGGTGTTGAGCCAGTGTAGGAACTGCTGCAGGTTCACCGTAGGGCTGGGCCCCGACAAGGAGTGCTTGGGACTGGGGCCCGAGGTTGAGGTGGATGATGACGTCGACTGGCTGGCGATTTGGGGAGGGGAAGTAGAGGTGGAGGGAGTGGAGCATTGGCTGCAATTGAGAAATGACGTGAAGTTTGGAGATACCGTAAATCCTCCAATAGTGCCTCGGGTGCACTCTACTTTCAACCTCTCCTTATCTGGGGGCACTGTTGGAGAGGGAGGCACTATTGGAGGATTAGGATGACCAGAAGAAACGAATTGACGAACATTTCGGCGAAGATCTGCCCAACTTCGTGGCGCTGCGTGAGCAGTCGGTAGAATTGGAAGAAGCGCTCCTCCGTGAAGCCTGATTTTGATGTCTGCAAGTGATTTTGTTTGGAATATTCAAGTATGGACATTGGAACATATGAACATATGTTTGGAAATGTATGAACATTGTGCATGCATCACATGCAAGGCATACTATGCAGAAATTTACAGAAAAGGCCACCCTTTGAGAATTCTCACACACCCAAAGCGCAATGGGGTCAGAGAGCAGTGGAAAGTCACCATCGTAGTATTCAACTGTACACTGTTGTGATGCGAGCCGACTCTGGATACCATTCTCTTCCGGTATTAAGCAACCAATTCAGACAGTTCACAATTACAGCCTTTTTTCTGCATGTATGTATCACTCTTGGCAGAGTTTTCAGTCAGAGTTCGTGCATTCATGGAACGTTTTTGTCCACAACAACCAAAGCCCACCTGGCCAGTAGGTTCTTGAAGGAGACAGCTGGACGCGATGGCCGTCTCAATCATCTTGGCTTCTTCCTTGTTTCGCTCTTGCACCAGCTGCTTCGTGACGCTGCAAGAAACTTCGTGTGCAAGCTGCGTTTACGTGCACAAAGCTACACGATTTGTGCCCCTGGTCACCATATTTTCAACCTCCCTTAACCTGTGGTGCTATTGCATTTCTTAGGTGATTAACAGTTCAAAATTTTGCTAAAAAGTTATTTATTGATGGGTGTATGCAGCTGTACACTGCATCGCCTTTGCATGATTACCACTTGATTTGTGTCCCTGTATAATGCAAATCGTATGACACTTCTTGCCCCTGGGGCACTATTGGAGTGAGGGGTACAATTGGAGGATTTACGGTATATCACTTGGGTCGTCACAGGTGTGACTGGGTGTGCCTTCCTGCCAACAAACCCAATTTCAGCTCCTGCCATGTATGTATACAAAATGACTTGCTCCATGGCCTCCTTCAACCTAGCATGTAGGTATAATTCCCATCGATTTAGTTAGGTGCAAGCGCAAGAAGATTAAACGTAATCAGCACTCAATGTAATGATGCACTGAAACCTATCTAATCTACGTCATTACAACGTACCGTAAGAGTACATCTGGCATTAATAACAACGAGAAAAACAGAAAACAAAGCAAGTGAAAAATGTAATAAAAGAAAACAAGATTATATGATAGAATTGTGAGGGACATGGCACATGAAGTGCTTACAATGTATAGGTGCCTAGTTAAAATGGTTCAAGGTGGCTTTATAATGCACGGTCGGTAACATTGTTCAGTATAGCGGCGTATATTACAGCAGCAAAGCTCTCAGCAAAGCTCAGCAAATGTTCAGCAAAGCGTCGTATATGCCACCTGTATTTTTCCCAAACAGAACTGTTTTTACTGGTACATGGAGTGTTGTTTGCTTAAAACCGTTTACCGATTCCTACAAAATTGTGAATGTTTACAGCAAACACAGATAAAGGGCTTACTCTTTGGACGTAATCCTCGAGCCGCTGGTGCCATATCTGATCTTGGCAAAGACGGCGTCCAGATAGTCCATGCAGCTGCCGTTTCGCGACATGATGTTCGTTGCAATGTCGAGCAGGTGGTCGCACCATTTCTGAACAGAATGACCTTTGAGGAGTGACAAATTGGCGCAGTGAGACACAGGGCAGCAACTGCACAACCAGGCAAACGCGATTGTTTGTGCGCCATCGGAAGTGGTGACTTCCACAACTATAATGTACGTGTACTAGGCGCAAGTGCATATAGATTTGAACTAGGAGCAACATTGTCTCTTCAAAAGATTGGGGCGTCATAAAATGGCTCCTACCTCTGTCTGGGTACATGATTGGAGTTGGGGAGTGGGAGGGAGGCACCTACTAGACGATTTACACTCACGCACGACAACCACTCAAACGCTGTAAATCCTACAATCCTACAGCACGCGGCTCCACTATTGATCACGATTGAATGGGGGGGGGGGGGGAAGGGGACACGCGAGCTACCACAGGAGACACGCTAACAGAACCCTTTGCTTCTATCTACAGCAACTACACACAGACACACAACTGTATTTGCAGCACTATTTGGTGCCACACCTGGGCCATGGTGGGCGTCTCCGCGACGAAAGTCATGTAGGTGAGACTGACAAAGTCGCAGCCCGAGATGACGGTCAGTAGGGAGTCGTCGAACGCCGACGCCGGCATCACGAACTTGCCGGCGAGCAGCTCCCTCGCGCGCTCGTACTCCTGCAATTGTCGCAACTGGCCACTCGATTTTGTTGTTGTCGTACAGTTGTAATGGCCCATATACCGTAAACCCTATAATTAGCCCCCCCTATAATTAGCCCCCCCTATAATAATACACCCTCCCAAGACCACTTCGATAAAAAACCCCCCCCCCCCATAACCCCCCCCCCCCCCACTAAACCCCCCCCCTCAAAAGCCCACTTTTCCCCTTGTGGGGGGTTATGTAGGCCCTTTGTGTATTTCTATCCACCCTCTCGCACGGGGAGCGGGGGGGGGGGTAGATTTACTCTACCCCCGCGCGCCCCCCCCCCCGCCCCCCCCCCACCACCCCCCCCCCCCCCCCCCCACCCCCCCCCCCCCACACACCTCCACTCCATTTTACCCCCCCCCCCCCACACCCCCCCCCCCCCCCCCCCTCAAACACCCACCCAAATCCAACCCAAAAGCAGACCCAGGGGGGGTAAGAATAGCATACCAATCTTCATGACACCATCCCTGTCTAGGACCGCATATCGTCAAAGACATTCGGAAGAACGCCATCTGTAATCTAGGGCAGCGGCGACACAAAAAAAATCCATTGATACCGAAATACTCGTTGTAGTGGATCCGTCCAGAATCGAACCAAGAACCGTTCGCGCAAGAGGCCGATTCTCTAACCACTAGGCTACATGCTGCCTGGCCAAGGCATTCTGATGTACATATGTTGGAATTCTGTGAAGCAATGGACTGGAAGGTACGGTCAACTGGTAGTCCCACCAATTGGGAGCGTCCAATTTGGGCGAAGGCCAACTAACTGCCACATGACGCAAGACTACCTAATTACATACCATGTGCACTGTTATGTAGTATTCCCATTTTCCATGTGTGTGTGTGTGTGTGTGTGTGTGTGTGTGTGTGTGTGTGTGTGTGTGTGTGTGTGTGTGTGTGTGTGTGTGTGTGTGTGTGTGTGTGTGTGTGTGTGTGTGTGTGTGTGTGTGTGTGCGATTTCACTGAAACAACTGCAGTACATCTTTCTACAATAAAAAGGCGTAGAGCAGCACTTGTAACGACAAACGTCACAAGAAAAACCCACCTTTGGCTTCTTCGCGTGCCTCCCCCATCGAACGTCCAGAATGCTACAGAAGTCTTGGCACACTTTGGTCTGAAGCATGGCTGGTTGCCGGAAAGATGATTATGTAGGTGCATTCGCAATTTTGAAACAACTACCGAATCAGTAGCGCTAGCCCAGTGCAGCACCCGGCCATTTGGGTCTACCCGGAGGATGACGAAACTGCCGCTGGAAGTCGACGGCTGGCCATCGATCTTCAAACTTCATCAATTGATTATTTTTTTTAAATAAAAAAAAGAAAACTCAAACCTCGTCGAACTTGTAGAACCGCTGGCCCTTAGTGAGCAACTCGGGCACGTGGGGTTTCTGCAGCTGCACGACGTGCACTCCCGTCTGACCGGAGGCCATGAGGTCCGCTCAGCGTCGTCGTCGTCGTCGTCGTCGTCGCCGCTCGCCTCTGACATTCAGCCGGCGTCGGCGCGCTCAGTCATCAGCGTCTCGCTCGGCGGCGCTGCGTGTTGTTCCCGTCGTCTTCGTGGCGTCTGTCGGCGGCCGGGTGGCAATCCGACCCAGTGCCGGACGGCGCGGCGTCGGCCGGGCGGCGGCGTCTCTCTCTCTCTCTCTCTCTCTTCGCTAATCAGAGCCGTCGGACGCGACGGGACGCGGCGGCGCGAATTAGCTGTTAGCCGTGGCCGTATGATGTCGTCGTGAGGCGCCGCGTCTTGAAGGAGATATAGGAGGAGAAGGAGAAAAAACACACGCGCGCGCGCCGCCCGGTTTCAACTTGAGCTGTGAGGTGAAAGAGGAGGAGGGAGGGGAGGAGTGAAGGGCTTGAAGGAATCTATGTAGCGGAGGAGGGGAGGAGTGAAGGGCTTGAAGGAATCTATGTAGCGGCTGGTGGCGCACGCCCCCGGTCGAGGACTAATGGGCACTCGGGGCGGCGTTGTCGTCGGCGGCGACCAGGCGCGAAAGACGGGGGGGGGGGGGGACCAGCGCACGCGCACAGCGAGTTTCTTCGAGCCTCCTTTTGCTCTCGTCTCGTCGTGCGCACTCGAGTTTTGTGCGCGGCGGCGGCGCCTCCTCCGCCCGCTAGAGGCGACTCGTCGTCGCCTCTCCTTCGCCCGCGGTTGTCTGTCTTGTCAGGGGGGCGCCCGTCTCACTCGTCTCCCTCCCTCCCCACGCACAGACACACACACAGACTCTCTCTTTTCAGTCAGGCTTGCTGGAAACGCACGCGCGCGCGCCCCTACTATGGGACGACGACGACGACGACGCGGGCGCAGCGCAGCCACGTCTGGAATCAATAGGAGCCGCTGAGTTGGTGGCCTGGGGGGCCTCGCGAGCTGGCGCGTTGGGCCAGAGAATTCATCAGCCAATGGCCGACAGATAACGAGCAAGGTACGCCCCGCTCAGTGCTGGGTGGGCCGCATGGGAGAGGACGTGGAGAAGCGGAGCGCCCAGAGGGAGCTGGCGAGAGAAGTGGGGGGGGAGAGACCAAACGAGTCGTCGTGTACTCTCTCTGCCCCCCCCCCCCTCCCCCCTATACCCCCCCCCCCCTCCTTGGCCTGCGCTGTTGTTTAACGTAAAGTGTACCACTAGAGCGCACAGGACTCTAGCACATGCCTCCACCCCCATC
Source organism: Paralinhomoeus sp. GSCO2_6 (assembly GCA_030248085.1). Classification (NCBI taxonomy): domain Eukaryota; kingdom Metazoa; phylum Nematoda; class Chromadorea; order Monhysterida; family Linhomoeidae; genus Paralinhomoeus; species Paralinhomoeus sp. GSCO2_6. The sequence continues at coordinate 137,044 of JASAMY010001615.1, forward strand.
AATGTAAGTCGTGTAGGCGACGCCGCAGTCAACAAAGGCGCGCACATCTGATCTTATGGGCGTCGCGGATGATTAATGGTAGAGTTAATTAATAAATGAAGAGGTACATATAGAGTAGAGACGTGAAGTTAATCGACCTTGCTTCATGCAGCTGCAGCGGAAAATGTATTTTTTTTTTTGGAAAACTGCTTTACTTTACCTAACAAACAGTTGATTGAAGAGGTAACGTAACATTGCGTAACGTAGTTGGTGCACCAGAACCTTTTGGTTTGTGCAAGTGCAAGGGCGTTTGTGTGTAGTTTGCGATACAAATAAGTGCCAATTTACAAGGACACACCAGCAAGGAAGAGTGGCGCATCACCCTTGTAAGTAGCTTCATTGAAACTGGTAACAGAAGCCAGTTGGGTGTGTTGCACAAATGTGCGTAATTTTGGGTATTAGACACAAATACACTGATACATATATTTCGTTGACTGCAATAACTGAATGTGGAACTTCACCTCCCATTTATACCAGACACAACATTCAAACAACAACAGGCCAATAAAGCCAACAAACAAACAGCACAACACACTGGTATGTTTAGTTCATTGCTATTTATGGCATGGAGGGTGGGGGAAGAAGCAAATACTCAAGCGTTGCTGCTATTGGATAGCAAGAGTCACACGCGAATGCAAACGCGTTAGCTAATAGTGGGTGATGTCACTTAAAATAGTCACCAGACTAAGGCGGTTGTCAAACAGACCTAAATAGAAGAAAACCAAACAAACACACTCCCACAATCATGTCTACTGAGTATTTGAAGACACCCGCATCCTAGAGCATGGCGAAAGACATATAGAGACTACCTACTCCATCTGTAGATGCGAGAAAACCCAATAATAACCACCAAAACCCATAAATATCATCCCGACCAAAACATCAATAAAACCAACCGAAATACGTAGGTCAGAAGTCAAAATTGCAGAAAGCCCGGGTCCAATACTTCAATAACGCCCCCTCCAATAGTGCCTCTTCCAGGTGAAGTTGAAAACGTATAGTGCCCCTTGGAGGAATGCTGGAACGCAACTTATTCTGAACAAGCAATAAAAAACCCAACAAGAACACAAGGACAAGAGGATGAAAGAAAACAATCGTTATGTGTAGGAAGTAAAGCAATGTCAGTCAGACTGTGGCTCGTTTTCATAGCCCCTCTGACTAAACTAAGCGCGTGGCAGAGGAGAACAATTTCACATCGTTTGCTTCAGTCCAATGGGACACGCAAAATCGCCTCTTTCCTGCATCCTCTTGGCGTTCATTGGGGGTGGTATGGGGGAGGAGGGGGGTTGACGGGTGCAACAAGCCTTCAAGCACCGGACGTGGTGTCATCCTTCTCTCATTCGGCAAGCGGGTGGGTGCGGTCTCACCAAGCGCCGCTGCCAGCGTCAACGACGTCAGAGCTCTTAGGTAGTTTGTTCATGGTTGCGTGGGCAGGGCCAGGGTTGGCTGCTCGGGGAATATGGGGAACGTGTGCCAGAAATAAATACAAGATGTAGAAAAAGAAATGTCGATACGCGAAGGCGGCATTACGCTCGCGATCTCATTCCGCGCTTGAGATAGAGGCTGGCGTCCGATTATTAGAGGCGCCCGGAATATATGGGACGACGCGCCACCTGTCCTCGGGCGGGCGGGTGGGAGCGGCGGCGCGCGCATTTCGCCTTAGATATTCCTGCTAGGGAGGGTGCGCCGTCGTGTGGCCGCAGGCAGGCAGGCAGCCTGGAGAATGGATGGGGGACCACCGTTCAGCCGACGCCGACAGAGGGAGGGGGACTGAGCTGAGGAGACTGCTCGTCAGAGAGCGAGAGCCATTTGGCGGGGGGGGGGGGCGGGCAGGCGCGCTTGCGTGCGCGAACAAACAGGAAAGGCTGCGGCGACGGCGGTTCGAGAAAGCGCTGAGTCGACGGCGGCGACGTGACGTCACCCCGCTCGGCTAATAGCGGGCTGGCGGGCGGACGACCACTGGGCCAATTTTACGTGTATGTATAAAGAAGCAGTGGCCGCCGCCGCGCGACTCGACAATAAGGCCAGGCCACCTCATCATGCGCCTATTTGGCGGGGCCTGGAGTTCGGGAGGGGGGTGGGGGGGGGGGGGGGGGGTGCAGCAGCAGCCTGGCAACGCCGCCTGCCACCAAGTCCTGCTCGTTAGGTCCAAGCCCAAGCCTGGCTTGTCCTCAACAGCGACGATCAATGAATGATGCGGGGCGACGACCAATCGTGACAGTGCATAATTCCACGAGGGATTTTCGCGGTTTGACAGGCCGGTTTATTTAGCCCCAGCCAGGGGCTAATTATTCGAGCTCTAGGGGGGGGGTGTAATTATAAGGGGTGGAGAGAATTATAGGGGTTACGGTAGCTAGCAGCCATTGGACACGTCTTGCACCACACATTACCGTTCGTTACACCACTCGCACCATTCGCACACCATTCGTTACACCATTACACCATTACCACAGTGGCGGATCCAGGGGAGGGGGTTTTTTTCAGAGGGGGTGGAGGGGGTGGAGGGGTGGAGGAACATTTTTCAGAGGGGGTGGAGGAGGAGAAGGGAGGAATGACCCTGTTGAATTTTTTTTTGGACGTTGTACCATTGTGGCAGTGGTTTGGGCGCCTAATCGGTGTCATTTTTTGACGATTGACAAATATAAACGGTGCCGAAGGCAAAAATTTGTAGTTGTCGACAACCTACAAGCAACTTTCTGCTAAAAACTAGGTCCGCTAGGCGCGTTTTTTCTCCCATTATCCTTTTTCCCTCCCATTATCCTTTTTCCCTCCCCTTTCCCACCCTTACATTTCCAATTTGGGAATTCCCCCTCCCCTTCCCTCCCCCTGGATCCGCCACCGCATTGCCGCGATGTCGATGTGACATGGCACTGCCGCGGCAAAGCCGCAATAGTGCAACCCGAAGGCGCGCTGACGCCGCCGTGCTTGCGCCCAGTTTGCAAACACACACACACACACACACACACACACACACACACACACACACACACACACACACACACACACACACACACACGGTTCGACCGTGCCTGTATGCACACAAAGAAGCATTGCAACACTCGTGATTGTACATGTGCTGTGGCTGCGCAACAGACAAACGCCTGGCCAGTGCGTGCGCCTGCTGGGCTGTCTAGGGCAGCGACAGCACGCCCCTGTCAGGGCATACGATAATGGCTTCGACAGCTGTACGCGTTCAGTTATCGCTGTAAACGCATCGGAACTGCGCGTACATGTACCTATATGCATTGAATAAATTGAATAGAGATAACCATAACGTATTTTTGTGAATTAAAAAAGAATGGGCATGAATATTTACGAAAAAATTAATTTTTACTTTTACATGTCATTGTCTGCAATAGCGTCGCCTCCACCGCTTCCCCACTTTAAGATTTACGGTACCTACGGTACATAGGTACAATGTTTACACTTCCGAAACTTTGGATGACGCAGCTGATAACAGGGCGCGCAACGGTTGTGCAATCCTGTACCGTAGTTCACCAACGCAAAATCAACTCGGGGTGGAGGGCAAGCTCACTCGGGTGTTTCTTAGTCTTTGTCTCGCACAAAAGTCTCTCTTTGTGCTAATCGTCGCTTCTGTTACTTTGGGGATTATCTCAACATGAACCTTCCCGTCTCGATCAGATCTCATTCTCAACTCAGCTCCAGTGCGGGTCAGCTGACTATTGTATATGCCGTAAATCTTCCAATAGTGCCACCGAGGCGCTATTGTTTCAATGTCTCTTAAGAGGGGGGGGGGCACTATTAATTTCGTCAGATTTTTGCGCAATTTTGCAGCAAAATTTAACATTAAAATGCCTTAAAAGTAGTACACAAGTAGCCGAAATTTAAAAGTTTATATGAAATACGTGTATTGTACACACGATTACACACCATGCATGCACTTTTAATGCAACTGGGCAGCATTCAAAATTTGATTTTGGCGCGAATTTAAGATTGACTTTTCCCCGGGAGCACTATTGGAAGGGGGCTTCTATTGGAGGATTTACGGTATACAGGTATTGCCGATATTGACTTTGCGGAATTCACATCGGTTTCAGCAGCATTTTTTTGCTCTGAACGCCCCTCCCCAATGAATTGAGGAAGCGTCACAAAAAAACATACCGTAGACCCTAAAACAAAAACATACCGTAGGAAGCGCAGATGACTAACCCCCCATGGAAAGTACACCCCCTCTCTAAATTGGCCATTCCAAAATGGAGTCTCAAGCGGCATAGAACCCAGTAAAAGATCAATTCAGGCTCTCTCTCACTCGTTTTTGTCATCTGCGCTATTACGCTGATCGTTGTTGCGCCCTGCATTTTCTGCGCTTTTGGCGTGCGTCGCAGGCGCCCGCAATCCGATCCCACTCAATGCTCGCCCGACGTTGCTGCGACGCAAGAAAGTCAGCGGTTCTGCCAGCCGGTGCAACCGCCGCCTAGCTATGACAAAGCCTGCAGCGAGCCCGTGTGATGTGATATGATATTGATAGAAAAGGGTGATACATCCGTGCGTAATACCTACGATGCTCCCATTGTCAAACTACATATGAGGTGCATCCGTTCTGACGATTCTTTTTAGATTTTTTGGGTTCCTAGTAGTTTCAACTGTCACGAGAAGCAAAGATACCGTGAATCCTCCGATAGCAACACGGGTACTATTGTTTAAACCCTCTGCTGTCCGGGGTCACTATTGGTAGGGCGTAATTGTGTGGGAGAACACTATTGGAGTGTTCACGGGACACAAACAAGTTGCATGGAGATTTTACCTGAGTCCATCCATGTTGCCGAAGCTAATCGGCTGTGGTAATTCATTCAAAAGTGATACAATGCAGAAAATGTTGCATCCTACCTACATACGTTTCGCTGCACAAACTGTTTCAGTCTTTCTTGACCGCCTCCTCTAACACCGAAGCCCTCGAATTACCTGGCTCTCTGTAGGATAATCGCCACATTTTGATCTATCTATATCCTTTGAAAGTTTGCGGTAAATACTTATTGAAGCGCCTCTACCAACGTACCCGGCTACCCCGCCGAAATTTACATGGCGGCGCACCCTCTACTGGACGCGATTGCGGATGAATAACTCCTGCGCTCTCCAACCGATTCACTTCAAACTTCAGAGATCTGTAGGCCACTGCCTAACTTAGATTTCCGCCAAGTTTAATCGAAATCGATTGAGTCACAATTGTTCAAAAATGGCCTCGTCTTTGAACCGTCGTTTTGCTTGGTGCCCTAAAGTCATTGTACTGAGTTTTATCAAGACAGCGCACTGTGTCAGCGAGATTTTTGGTTTAAAAACAATTCAACAACTGAAATGCGCTTTTTCAAAGACGATTTACGCTGAGCCATTTTTGCAGTTTTTACAAAATCAAAATTCTTTCGGTCACCGAATTATGACAACTGCTTGTGTTAATTGCTGTGCACATCACTGAAATTAGGATTTCCCTTTCAGATACTGTGATTGAGAAATGACTTGGTCGATTTCGATGAATCTTGGTGGAAGTCTAAGTAAGCTGTGCTCTAAATACGCCCGAAGTTTGAAGTAAATCGGTTCGAAAAAAGCCAGAGTTATTCATCCGCAAACTCGTCCAGTCGAGGGTGCTCCACCCTGTACATTGTATGCGGAGGTCGACACTCTGGTCCTATGGGATGGGACACTATTAGAGAGTTTACGGTAAACGCCATTGCGTCCCTTGTGCTGTGTCCATTCGTCAGAAGAAACTGCTAGCGGTATGTAACTTCAAAAAATGCAAGCGGTAGGAATGCACCAGAGTGCACTAGCCCGTTCGTTTTCCATAAACGCCGCAGCATATACGTTCGGTGAAACGAAGCGTCAAGTCAAGTTTTATGGGGAGCAATAAACAATAGGTCATCACGGGGGCGACCACCCTACTGGAAATTGTCTCCACAAAGGATGAGTAGGAAATTCCTTCTTCAAATTTCAATTACGATATTCAGGAGACTTCTCGCGTTCATTAATTGCAAATTTTAAGTACAATGTGCAGATGTAGTACCGTAAATCCTCCAATAGTGCCCCCGGGGCACTATTTTTTCAACCTCTCCTTACCCGGGGGAACTATTGGAGGGGGGGCACTATTGGAGGGGGGCTTCTATTATTTCAACCTAAAAATTTTGAATGGTAATGCTAGTTTCGCTGTCAAAATTGCCGATTTTCGGTGATTTTGATCACTTTTGCCGCATTTAATGATTGATTTACCGCTAATAGTTGCTGAAACGTACTATTATTGGTTAGTAGTAGTGTGTATACACGATATAAATGTACCTACCACTATATTTTTGCCCATAAAAGGCACATGGCACAACATACCCCTTACCCCCCGGGAGGGGGGGCTCTATTATTTCAACCTTGCCGTACCCGGGGGCACTATTGGAGGGGGGGGGGGCACTATTGGAGGGGGGGTTGTATTGGAGGATTTACGGTAAGTACGTTTGTCATGGTTAGAACAATAGTTGTACAAGCGACTAGCAGGCACTCATGGCGCATCCGACAGTTTGTTTTCTAAGAACGACGGCCCAAAGGACGCGCAGATTCGCGGTTCGTTGGAAGCAACAAAGGAGTCGACGCGCCACTGCTACCAATTCACGTGAAAAGAAGTCGTAAATTCGAGTGCTTTGGCAACCACGACTGAATTTCACAAATTCAAGTGCCTTATCGCCAAATTCTCTTTAAATACTGCTTGATTGATCGACACGCTTCACTTCATACCTTCACTTCACTGTTCCTGTGAATTGTACAAGTGTAAGAAAGAGGTCTCGGCAACCATGCGCGGCGTGGCGTTGCTGTGCTTTGCGCTGGCGCTGTTAGTATACGGTAGCGAGGCGGGTACGGCCAGAGTGGTGGAGTTGAACGAGGTGGTCGAGGGCCAGCGGTTCTCCGGCCTGGACGGACGACTTGCGCAGATACACGCTGCTGCTTCTGGCAACCAGCAGGTAAAATGCTTGACTCAAAACGGGTACTGCTCAGGCTTGGCCAAAATAATAAAAAAAAATTATTAATAGAAGCTCTGAAAATGGTCCAAAAAGTGTAAAAAACGTAACCACGGTAGTATTAAAACTTTTCCAAACTTTAATAACTTTTTTCTATTTTTTTTTAAATTTAAATACAAAATAAAAACTTTTTTACCCAAGCCTGGTAGTGCTTGCCACTGCATCCTTACTCTTTCTGCATTCCTTGTTTCTGCAATCTGCATACCTTCCCTTCTCCATACTCTATCGTGTGCGCTCTTGCAGGCGATTACTGACGATGGCGTTACCTTCCAAAAGACTGGCGACCGCACCGCTCCAGACGGCACCACCACCCGCATTCAGCAGTACCACAATGGGGTTATTATCATCTCTTGAGCAGTCTGGTTTTGACAACTAAACTTTTCGACACTTTCAGGTTGAAGTTTTTGGTTATGGCGCCGTGGTGCACACGGCGGCGCACGCCGACGCAACCATCTACAACGCGGCCATCGTTGAGGGCCTAGACGAGGCTATTGAGGTTTGCGGCTACGTCCATAAAGACGTACCCATTTGTGGAGCGTGCGAGACGATCATTCCAGCCCATCGCCAACCCGCTGCCCAAGGGGGACGCTGTCGCGATCGTGCGTGAAGAGAAGGGCCTCAGGGACCCTGCAAGCGCCGCCAACACCGACGCGCGTCGCATCATCCACGTGGACCCCGAGACGTTCGAGGTGCACAGCGGCTATCTCGTGCAGCTGCTCGACGCCCACAACCTGGCCAACGTCGTCGTCGACGGCATCGGTGTGTCGCGCAGCTGAAGTTCGCAGCTGAGGGCATCGTCGTTCAGGTCGCGTCATCGACTCCTTCCCGGGCGTACACACCCGCAAGGCAGGCAAGGCTAGAGGACCCGGTGGCAACGCCAAGACGGGCAAAGTTGGTCGCATGGACTCTGTCACTAGCACTACGCGAGATGGTATTCATACGCACACTGTGCATTCGACGACTTCAGATCGAGCACAAGGACATCCCGGTCACCGACCTCGAGAACGGCAGATGCCTCATGGAGACGGCTGGAGTGCGCGTCGTCGACAACCGCAACAGCTACTACTACTCGCGCTACAAGCGCCCCTTCCAGTTCAAGTGCTACCGCAATACCTACAAGACGGTATGTGCGTACACATGCGGCTAAAACTACGGTTCACTTGGGTTCATCGGGGGGCCCATTTTGTGCGGTTTCGCACTTTTGATAGTGGATGGAGACACAGTTTTTGACTGCCGTGAATCCTCCAATAGTACTCTGGGGCACTATTGTTTCAATCTTCAGCAATACGAGAGCACTATTGGAGAGGGGGCTGTTGCGGGTAGGAGCACTGAGCACTGAGCTATCACGGCCACTGACTAAGCGCATGCAATTCCCTTATCAAATATACAGTAAATCCTCCAATAAAAGTCCACCCCCCCGGAATAGTCCCTCTGGGTGCGGCAATGTTGAAAGTACAGAGCCCCCAGCTCCTCCAGTAGTGCCACTGGACGTGAGGGGTAGGTATGTTATGCCATGTGCTTTTATGGGCAAAAAAAAGTGGTAGGTACATTTATGTCAACACTACACACTGCTACTAACCGATAATAGTACGTTTCAGCAACTATTAACGGCAAATCAACCATTAAATGTCTGAAAAGTAATCAAAATCACTAAAAATCGGCAGTTTTGACAGCAAATTTAGCGTTACCATTCAAAATTTTTAGATTGAAAGTATAGAAGCCCCCCTCCAATAGTGCCCACGGGTAAGAAGAGGTTGAAATAATAGTGCCCCAAGAGCACTATTGGAGGATTTATGGTAGATGAATTTAAAGAAAACGTAAAATGAAAATTCTCAATAAAACATGTAAAATTCAAAAAAAAAGTAAAAGAAAATGAAATTAAACTAAAATTTAAGTTTAAATTAAAAATTAAACTAAAATTAAGACACGTGCATAAACTGCAGGTAAACCAGGGCTACTCGCCCATCAACGACCTGATGGTCTACATCTCGGCCGTAGACGAAATGTACCACAAATATTATGGCGTCTCGCCCTGGAAGAGCAAGCTGGTGGTCAAGGCGCACTTCAAGCGAGGCTACGACAACGCCGAGTACGCCCCCTACTACAAGGCGACGTTCTTTGGCGACGGTCGCCGCTATTTCTACCCGCTCACTTCCTTTGACGTCTCTGCACACGAGGTCGGTGTCCTAGAATGATTCAGTTTGGGCGTGATTTTTTTTCCTATTTGGGCGTGATTTTTTTTTTAATTTGTGCGTGGTTCTTTTTCAATTTGAGCTTGATTCTTTTTCATTTGGGTGCGATTCTTTTTTCAACTGGGGCGTGGTTTTTTTTAATTTGGGCGTGATTCTTTTCAATTTGGGCGTGATCTTTTTTCAACTTGGGCGTGATTTTTTTTAATTTGGGTGTGATTCTTTTTTTTTCAATTTGGGCGCGACTTTCTTCGCAAATAGAGAGTTTTGACTAGCATACCTCTGAGTGTGCAGTTGCAGTTTTGCAGTTTTGACTGTACATGTCGCAGCATACCTGACATGTCTCAGTTTTGACTGTAGCAATCGGCCAGGCACAGTTTAGGTCTCGCATGGCGTCACTGCTGAGTCTTCAAACTTGGTTTATCGCGGACAGTCTGGCGGATTGAACGAGGCATTCTCTGACATGTCAGGCAAGTGCAGGCTGAACGTACAGGCAAACTCGAATATCTTGGACGTTGATACCGTAATTTCTCCAATAGTACCACCTGTCGTACCTACAAATACCCCCATATGGCCCAAATCATGAGCCCCCAAGTGAGTTTATTGGGATGGGATTACGATGAGCATGCTTATGGTCAAGGATTGCTTTTTTTTAATTCTTAGGCAAAACCATTGAGGCGTACAAGAACGGCTACAACCCAGCAACGTTCAATTGGGGCATTGGCTCGACGATCACAAAGTTCGGCAAGCAGCTCAGGTAAAGCAGAAAAATCTGCATGAAATTCAGATCATGACAAATCGATACAGACTGGATTATATTGTGAGTCATGCATGATGAATTGTTGTTGTCGTTAGATTTGGGGCAGCACTAGGAGGCCGTCAATAGCATATGTAACTACCATCTCCTCGTCGCCTTCCTGTCTAGAGCCAGATAATCACCAAAAGACATTCGGAAGAACGTCATCTGTAACCTAAGGAATGATGATGATGAGTCATAGACTTTATGGAGACTGAACCGTGTCACGCAGGTGCATGGACAACCCACCGTGCGATGGCCACTCCATCGACCACATCAGCCAGTACCGCGGTCAGGAGGTGCACTCTCTAAGTGGCCTCTACAACAAGGTTCGATTACGAATGGGAAACTGTGACAGCCGATCAACAATCATAAAATCAATGTTTTTATTGACACACGAAAATGTGGTGTGCCCACTGCTACAGGTGTTCTACCTGGCTGCGCAAAAGATGCAGAGCATCAAGCTGGCCTTCGACATCTTCTACGTCACCAACACGCGCTACTGGCAGCCCAACACCAACTTCCTTTCCGTCCGCTCTTCAGTTTCAGTTTCAGGACCTGAAATCTAAACTAGTTTAGAAAAAAACCTGTTCAGGCGGCCGAGCTGACGCTGAAGGCGCTGGTGCACATGAAGCAGGGCAAGCACCTGCCCCAGACCGACTACAGCGGCATACACATCGACGCTGCCATCGCCGTATTCAAGCAGGTTGGTGTCACGTCATATTTATTACGAATTGAGGATTTCAGTCTGATCCAGGTTGGCATCAAGTGCAAGCAGGGCGCCAAAGTGGATGCCTTCAAGTGTTCGAAGTGAATAAAGTGACTGAGAGAACACAACATTCCCAGGAAATTTGCTTTATTTATCAATTAAGCGAGAGTGACACTCTTGATTCAGATCCGGCCAGATCCGCTCTTGTGCAATGTGCAATTGATCAATTCGCAATTGTGAAATTTGCTAGAAGAAAAATCGAAGTTTGAAACGGCAAACAACTCTTGTTCCTGCTGAATCGCCCTTGTCCTGCTCTGATTTCTAGACAAATAATAACTTTTTTAAAACCAACTTTTCTCTCTTTCGAAATGCGTACGAAATTGACAAGCAGAGCATACATACCGTAAACCCTATAATTAGCCCCCCGGGGGTTAATTTTTTCGTTTGAGCTCTAGGAGGGTGTATAATTATAGGGGGGGGGCTAATTATAAGGGGGGCTTATAAACTGGAAGTGTCGATGAGTGGGAAGATGTGTGGGCAAAAAGGCGCGTGGAGGCGATTTTTAAGGGAAAAAGGCGCTGTGCACACACGTTGGTACACTCTAACACACTCTCACACAGTCTCACATGCACATACGTGTACATACATACACATACGCGACCATACATACACCCAGACATGGAAACATGTGCGTTTTAGACGATGGTCCATTTAGGGAGGGGGTGTAATTATAGGGGGGGGGCTTATTAACTCAAAGTGGTCTTGGGAGGGTGTATTATTATAGGGGGGGGCTAATTATAGGGGGCTAATTATAGGGTTTACGGTATGTAGACACCTCCTGAGATCTTTGATTTCTGAGAACAACTTCTCAAAACTGCGGACCGTTCGTCGAAGCGTAATCGAATTGCCAGTCGACAAACCCAGACAAACCACTTTTATCATTGCGCTCCAACCGAATAACTTAGACCATATAATCAGTCCTCTCATCTTTTCTTCTAGTATTCTAGTTGTTGTTCTATTCGAGCCGTAGGAGGTTGTGTAATTCTAGGTGGGGGGCTAATTATGGGGAGGGGCTAATATACTGGAGAGGTCGATGTGTGGGTAGGGTAGCCTTGTTGGCACAAAGCGCGTGGAGTGGTTGTGGATGGCACAAATACATTACGCCACACACGTCAGTACACTCATACACACTCTCACACAGTCTCACTACACATTACACCAAAACATTGAAAAACCGTGACTTTAGATGGCGGCTCATACATCAAGGAAGGGGGCTAATTATAGCTTAGGGGGGGCTAATAAATTCAGAGCCTCTAGGGAGGGGGGGAGGAGTAATTGTGGTGTCAAATTGTTATGGTATGTATTCGATGTATAGATGTGAAAAACTCGTTTTTTCTTTGTACCAACGTATTTTAAAAAATACGTTTTTTTTTTTAAACGGTGCACGACAAAAGCACCCCCGTCAAAAGCCCCCGCGACAAACGCCCCCACGTCAAAAGCCCCCCCCGTCAGAAGCCCCCCCGTCAAAAGCCCCTGCGTCAAAAGCCCCCCATCAGCTGATCGGCTGATCTCATCTCAGTAAGAGACGCAGACGCCGACGCTAATGCCAAAACCTATTGTTAAACATTCACCGTGACCTACAATGGATATGCTGTGTCGCAGCCACGCCGATTTGACGTGGTGGTGTACGCCTTGCTGCCGAACAAGGCGCAGGCAACGTACACGCGCATGTTCAGCACAACCGTCGAGCTGTGCCCTGCGACCGTGATTCGCGCCTTCCACTGCGACTTTTGAGCTCGCGACGCTCAACGCCGTGGCAGAGATTGCGCCACACGTACGCGTCGCCGGCTGTTACTTTCGCTTCGGCCTGACCTATGGCAGTGCGTTGTCGACGGCGACATTTCAGCAATGTGCGCGTCGAACCAGTCGGTGTGGCGCTTCCTTCCGACCACGACACTCGCTTCCAGAAGAAAGCGATGGAGTGGGATGACGTCTGGCTGCACGTGCCTTTCGACGACTGGAACTGCCCCTTCCTCATCTACTTCCGCGCCTTCGCGAAACTTAGCCCTTTCGCTGTATTTGAGGGGGCTTTTGACTCGGGGGCTTTTGACGTGGGGCTTTTGTCGTGGAGGCTTTTGACGGGGGGGGGGGGCTTTTGATGCGTAGCCTTTTTAAAAACGTGTCTTTTGTATTTTTTTAGAGTACGTATGTACATATACCATACATGCGAGGCAAACGGTATTACGGTGTCTGTGTTCTCAAAGTTATTTTGGTGGGTAATAGGGAATAAAACAACTCGAAATGGTCCGCTCGTGCGTGACTGCATGTGTTTTAGGAATGTGGACAACTTTGACTTTGCCTGCAAACACGCGCGTGCTCTCGCAGCCGTTCGTTTTCCAAGGGCGTCGTCGTCGTGTCCGTAGTGCGGAGCAGTCTATTGGTGAGACGACGCATATCTACCTAGCGAGACCAGCCACTGGTATAGCAACGCACGGCTGCGGCACGTGAAGAACGCAGTGCATTCCTGATTCTCAAGTGCTTTGTTAGACCAATCATACCTAAGTACCGCTGCCAGGCTTGCATTGGTCGATAGACTGGCACACATAAACTCTTCATCTTCCTCTCAACCAAGTGACCATGCGCGGTGCGGCGATGTCACTGCTGTGTGGCGCGTTGGCGCTCCAGGCGATTGGCGGCAGGGAAGCGGTCACTGCCAGATTGGTAGAGCTGAGCGAGGTGGTCGAGGACCAACAGCTCTCCAGCCTAGACGGACGCCTCGCTCAGATACACACCGCTGCTATATCGATTAATGGAAATTTAAAATAATGGAAATTAAATCGATTAATGGAAATTATAACGTATTTTTGTGAACTAAGGAAGAATGTACAAACAAATGTGCAGTGTATATGTGTGTGCACTAGGGATGAGCACGGGCCTGCACATCTCGGCCCGGCCCGGCCCGCCAGATGGTCCGGCCCGTCCCGGCCCGCACCCTCAAAACGCAGGCCCGGCCTGGCCCGGCCCGTCCTACTGCTCAATATCGCAGGCCGGCCCGGCCCAAGAAATAAGTGCAGTCACTACAGTGTACAATTTACTGAAATACCGCATGCCAATTCGCGGGATTCACTCAACGGAATGGCGCGTCCACCTCTCAGAATCGCAGTTCACAACCATTTTATGGCCTTTGCGCCATTTGAGCGATAAAGACGCGAGTCGTAGAATACAAAGTCGCTAATAAGGGTGCAGAATAGTCGCCGATACTTAACAATGCATTACATAGGTACAGCTATCTACATTGGCCAGCCAAGAACGCCGGACCCTCAAAACGTAGGCCCGGCCCGGCCCGGACCGCAAAACGGGCCTGGAATTCCGGCCCAGCCCGGCCCACGGGCCGGGCCGGGCCGGGCCGGGCCGGCCCATGCTCATCCCTGATGTGCATACAGGTGTTTCGCTTCCACCGATTGACACCCGAGAGACGCGCCAGGCTCGTCAGAAACGACGCGTACCCTTTTATATCTTACAATTAATTCGTAGACTCATGTTTTGGTGGACTCATGCGATGGACGCTGCATCTATCCATGTCCCAACTCCCAAGTGGTATCTGCGTCATGGTATTTATGCGTTGCTGTTATTGCTGTGTGGGGGGGGGGCGTTTGTATGGTCGTCACGAGATTCTCTCCAAGCTCGGGTTATGGACCACTTCCAGTGAGAGGTCCAAGTCCAAGTCAGCCCCATAACTGGCTGCTGTCGGAGTGGGCTCAGCTGACAGGCAGGACGCCCAGGACACTCAGGGGAGACCGAGTTTCCGTTCAGACGGCTCCAACCATGCACCACAGAGTTACCTACGTCGATATTACAGATTACAGATTGCACAAGGCGTTCTTCTGAATGTCTTTGGCAAATTATGGGACTCTAGACGGGAAGGCGTCATGCAGATGGGTATGCCATGTATATGGGCCATTGACGGCCTCCTAGCGTTGCCCCTAATCCAACAACATACTTAGCACACTTTGGTATAGCCTTACGCATTCTTCAAGGCATCGGTCACACCTTTCAGTTCAATCATTTTGTTTTCATCTAAAACAAGACTTCTTCTTGTGGCTGCTTTTCTTCATAGATTTCCCCAGGGTATATAGAGCCGACTTTCAAGCACTCTAAAGGTCATTCATTTGCCTGGAGCAGACATGTCGGTGTACGTATAAGAGGCTTTCAGAGAGAGCCAAATTGCATTAGGTCGTATTAGGCGGATTGGGGCGAAGAGCATAGGGTACCGAGTTTGCTGCATAGTGCCAGTCAGTGCGCAAGGAACGAAAAGATCATGTAATTGGGAATTTGTGATTGCATGTGGCACCTGCCAAAAGGATATCGAGAACTATAGAGGTTGCAATGTACTGTAGGAACATGTATATTCTAAAGTCCGATTTCCAATTACCGTAAACCCCATAATTAGCCCCCCGGGGGCTAATTGTTTCGTTCAAGCTCTAGGAGGGTGCATAATTATGGGGGGGCTAATTATGGGGGGGGGCTTATCAACTGGAAGTGTCGATGCGTGGGGAGCTTTGGCGAAAAGAGGCGCGTGGAGGCGATTTTTAAGGGAAAAAGACGCTGCACACACACGTTGGCACACTCTAACACATTCTCACACAGTCTCACATGCACATACTTGTACATACATACACCCAGACATGGAAAATATCGCCTTTCAGACGATGGTACCATTTAGGGAGGGGGTGTAATTATAGGGGGGGGGGGTATTAACTCAAAGTGGTCTTAGGAGGGTGTATAATTATAGGGGGGCTAATTATAAGGTTTACGGTAACTGGCATCCGACATCCGGAACCGGCATCCGGCGTCCGGAATCCGACGCGTCAAACGCTTCGATTTCCAATTGTCCGGCTTTTCCGGACGAAGAGCTTCATACGCACGGGTCTCGTGTCGAATTCTTTTAAGAAAGTTACGGTATCAATTAGAAAATTTTAACTGGCAGTGCACAGCGCTGGATTTCGCGTTGTTTTATGGCAATCTAGACAATTTTACAACAGAGGAAATGCAGCGCTTATTATGCGGATAGTTGTGTGCAAGTTGTAGTTGTGGATAGTTGTAAGCTACGCACAAAAAAACATTCGTTTTCACTGCTCTTATCTCTTTAGTCAACCAACGGCGGACAGTCGGTAGCAAAAACGGTGGCCACAACTGACAACAAGTACCGACCGGTCTCGACAAAACTACATTTATCGAGGAGGTTCCTCACTTCTCACGTACACAACGATTGGAAAGCCCATCAAGACACAAGTCGTACAACTACACCTTTTTTTATAAAAAGAATTGAGAGTTACTTACAAGTTAAAAAAAAACCAACTACACGTAACATTAAAATCGACGTTTAACAATGCGGTCAGTACTGTATCCGCGCGAGACCCGCGCCGCTCCTCCGTTTGAACGCTCTCCGTCCGGCAAAAGATGAAAGCTGGTCACGTCTGTCAGGCATCCGGCGACCGGCATAAGGCGGCCGGAAAAACCCGATTTCCAATTGGCCGGCGTCCGATTTCCAGACGTCGGATGCCGGATGACGGTTACCGTAAACCCTATAATTAGCCCCCCCCCCTATAATTAGCCCCCCCCCCCCTATAATAATACACCCTCCCAAGACCACTTTGAGTTAATAAGCCCCCCCCCATATAATTACGCCCCCTCCCTAAATGAACCATCGTCTAAAAGGCACATGTTTCCATGTCTGGGTGTATGTATGGTCGCGTATGTGTATGTATGTACACGTATGTGCATGTGAGACTGTGTGAGAGTGTGTTAGAGTGTACCAACGTGTGTGCACAGCGCCTTTTTCCTTTAAAAATCGCCTCCACGCGCCTTTTTGCCCACACATCTTCCCACTCATCGACACTTCCAGTTTAGAAGCCCCCCCCCTCTATAATTAGCCCCCCCCCCCTATAATTATACACCCTCCTAGAGCTCGAACAAAAAAATTAGCCCCCGGGGGGCTAATTATAGGGTTTACGGTAATTGGAAATCGGCCTTTAGTCTACTGGAAAGAAACGAGAGATGTAAAACAAGTAAAGAGCTGCGGTGGAATGTAACCCAATCATTTGCAGATTTTGTTCTTCCAATCACCCTGCACTTTTGTGACCTCGACTAGAAACATGAAAGGCTCATCCATCCTGTTCTACAATTCGTACTGCGAGGGCAACGAGAGCGCGCTCGAAGAGTTCGAGCGGCTGCAGCCACTTCGAGATTGGCTTCTGTTTGGCGTTCCAGCCATTTTCGCCATGGTGGCTTCGGTTCTAACGTTCTGTTTTATTGTGCTGTCCTTTTACGGACTGAAGTACAAGATTCTCTACCCGTTCCTTTACGCATTTCTTCTGAACAGAACCACAGCAGACTTCGCATCTTCGGTTCTATTCGCAGCTTCCGGCGCTGTGGCGGTGTTGTTCCGCGACCACCCGGTCCTCCGCTACTTTTTGCTGGTGGACGTATTGATTCTCGTAGTGACGGATTTGTCTGCCATGGTTTCTTACATCAGTTTGTCATCGATTAAACTGGTAGCAGTGGTCTATCCATTCTGGCATGCAAAACACGTCACCGGGAAGTTCATCCGGACTGTGGTGCTTTACAGATGGACTGGACGTTGTAAAGTGACACGCATCCATGCAGTCAATAAACTGTAATTTTGGTGGTGACGGCTTTCAGTTGCACTTTGGAAATGCATTTGAGATTGGGACCTGGTCGCATCTGGTCACTGCAGCACCAAGAAATAGCTGCTGTGCTAAGTGCAAATTCTGAAACGTTTCCCCTACCACGAACTATAATGTGTCACTAAGATAGTCTCCTGGAAATGAACGAGAATTGGAGAAAAAATAAAGTAGAAGCTAAAAGCTGTGGTAGAATGTAACTCGGTCATCTGCAGATTTTGTAGTCCTAATTACGCACACTTTTGTGGACCTTGACTGCAAACAGTATCTGACCGTTGTAATTTCGGTGGTGCTTACTCTTAGTTTCAGCTTGGCAATGCACTTTACAAGAGGTTTCCCTTTTCAACTGCAACAAACAATAACTGGCGTGCTAAGTGCAAATTCTGAAACGTTTCCATTCTGAAATTCTGAAACATTGCAAGCAAAGCACCACAGCTCCAGGGCGATCCTCATAATTTCGTGGGGAATTATCCTGTTGGTCGTTGGCACAGGGGTGGTGCTGCACGTTCTTTACAAGTCGTCCACCGCCATGGACTTCTTTACCTGTGCGGGGCTGGATTGCTTTACGGACGCCCACTACAATGTGATACTGGTCGCTGCAGTCGAGTGCCTGGCCAACCTGACCAGCATGGTCCTCTGCGGTGGCACGTTGGCCTTTCTGACCTGGTACGTGTTGTTCAGTGGGAGGTGCCCTCGCGTCTGCGTCCACGGCACAGGACCCGCCAGTCAGATCTGCATTCTCAGACTCAGTGAGTTATAGTTGCAAGATTTGTGCTTTAATCTTCACGAATTCCAATAATGCAGCCAAATTGAAATGCAATGTTATTGGTCACGTCACACACACACACACACACACACACACACACACACACACACACACACACACACACACACACACACACACACGTGAGAAAAATGAGATACATAGTTGCCACAGCCTGATACCAGATGTGCACTGCTCGCATTGAAATGTTTCACAATTGGTTTAATGCCAATAAATGTTTGGTAGCTTTGCTTAGTTCCTCAACGAGCGTGATTAATTTGAAAGAATTTGGAAGTGCCATCAGGAAGTATAGTTGACGATGCAGCATATCAGTGGGAGCAAAGGCCATAACGTTGCGTCCATGCATGTCGTTTTTCTATGGAGTGACTGGGCCAAACAGCAACTTCTGCAGGCATTCAACTGGTCAACTTCCAGCTCATGTACCTGCCGAATGTCGCCTGCTTTGTCTACATGGCTGTGCGGTTCAGCAGCTGCTACGCCATGAATCACCAGATGGAGATTCTCAATGTCATCGCCACGTGCAAGATGTTGATTCTGCTGAGAATTGTCTTGGACACGCTGTTTTGCTTCAAGGTTAGTCGAACAGTCCAGGTTATGTCCAGGAACAAGTTAGTCGGTTAGTACTTAAGCCAAACAGACAGTCAGGGACAACTAAGCCGAAAGAAACTGTCCAACAATGCCCTGGAAGGCGGAGGGGGGGGGGGCATACATTTTGACAGAACCCTCCCTGCAGCCAAATCCATCCCACGCAGATTCAACACCTAGGAGAGTTTTTAAAAATCGCTTTTGAGCACAACAAATTTTCCAGGCGGACAAGAAGCTAAAGATGGTGATGAATAGGATGCGAGGGATAGAGTCGCGCTCGCAGAAGCCGAGTGCCAACAACAGCAGTGGTGGCAGCACTCAATTGACGAAGTTGTCTTCATCGAAGAGAGCATAAATGATGGACAATGATGGACGTACAGTCACACCAAGCGCGGTTTCAATTCAACGAACAAACGTGCGCGTATCTCAAAGTCGGTTTCGACGTTGAAAGATGTGTGTGGTTTCTTAGTGGTGCACCAATACGTTGAATGCGTTTACCACAAAAGGCACCTACTTCAGAGTTGCATACTTCAATCTTGCAGCGATGCAACGAAAGTGCTCTCGCGTTGTATTCTCAATTGTATGTATGTATACATATGGTATGTATGTGCCCCCCCCCCCCCAGAGGTAAAGAGAGGTTGAAAGTACAGTGCCCCGGGGGCACTATTGGAGGATTTTCGGCATACCGTAAACCCTATAATTAGCCCCCCTATAATTATACACCACTTTGACCACTTTGAATTAATATGCCCCGCCCCTATAATTACACCCCCTCCCTAAATGGACCATCGTGTGAAAGGCGACATTTTCTATGTCTGGGTGTATATATGGTCGCGTATGTGTATGTATGTACTAGGGGTGAGCATGGGCCGGGCCGGCCCGGCCCGGCCCGGTCCCGCCCGTGGGCCGGGCCGGGCCGGAATTCCAGGCCCGTTTTGCGGGCCGGGCCGGGCCGGGCCTGCGTTTCGAGGGTGCGGGCCGGGCCGGGCCGGGCCGGACGTTCTTGGCTGGCCAACGTAGATAGCTACCTATGTAATGCATTGTAAGTATCGGCGACTATTCTGCACCGTATTAGCAACTTTGTATTCTATGACGCGCGTCTTTCGCGCTCAAATGGTGCAAAGGCCGTAAAATGGTTGTGAACTGCGATTCTGAGAAGTGGATGCGCCATTCCGTTAAGTAAATCACGCAAATTGGCATACGGTATTTCAGTAAATTGTACACTGTAGTTACTGTACTTATTTCGTGTTGCGGGCCGGGCCGGGCCTGCGATATTGAGCAGTTGGACGGGCCGGGCCGGGCCGGGCCTGGATTTTGAGGGTGCGGGCCGGGCCGGGACGGGCCGGACTATCTGGCGGGCCGGGCCGGGCCGAGATGTGCAGGCCCGTGCTCATCCCTAGTATGTACACATACGCCCCCCCCCCCCTATAATTATACACCCTCCTAGAGCTCGAACGAAAGAATTAGCCCACGGGGGGGGGGGCTAATTATAGGGTTTACGGTAACTGTTTGCTGAGTCGAACATTTCAAAGTCGAAGAATCTAAAGCAGTTGCGTGGAAGACAGTCGGAGCACGATGAAGCGAACGAATCCAGAGACCACAATTCCAAATAATTTTTTATTTAATTTTTAATTATTAAAATATTCGAAATAATTTTTTATTTAATTTTTATAAATTATTTAATTAACTAATTTTTTAACTGGGTATTTTTAAAGTGTGCATTTGAGATGTATGTACATACTTCTGTGGTAGCATGCATGCATGCAAGAATGCAACAAATCTATGCCCATCACCTTGGGGCTCCTGTGAGGTCATCTACTGTAAGGTGGAGTACCCCAGTACACCTTCAAGTGCAAGCAAGTCTTCATGTGATGTGGACTCCTACACATTGAAGAGAAGAGGAGTATTTGATGCAGTGGCACGCATGGCAATGCACTGTGCATGTCACGCCTCAATGAAGTAGACCCTTGAATTAAACTACCGAGCGAACCTTGAATTTGCCAATGTGTCAATTGGATATTGGGCTGTAAGACGGGGCTGAGTGTGGGGTCTAGGACTTAAGATTTGTGATGGACAGTTTTGGTGGTTACTTACTCGCACAATGTTGCGCACACTCTCACACACTCACTCACAGTTACCGTCCAGCACACAAATTACTTCATTATACTCGATTAATTTCAATGTGCAGCGTCATATGTCATGTGCTGAAAACACCACTTCCTTCCATTCCAATGTTTGCAATGGATGAGTCCATTTTAAAACCTACTAAAATGATTACAAATGAACACACCCTCCACTAAGTGTGACAGGACTAAAAGGAAAGACAATAAATTTGATGGCAACAAAATGCCAATGATGACATGGTTGTAGAGGTAGACAAAATGAACACCAATAATCAATGGGAAAAGACAAACTTGCCATGAACTACTTGAAAAGTCGGTTAAAAAATCAATTTTTTAAGCGTGTAATTAAAAAGTTGTTAAAAAAATATTGCAGAGAATTATTTATTTAATTTTTAACTTTTAAAAAATTCCAAATAATTATTTATTTAATTTTTAATAAAAAAATTCTGCACGACAGAATTTTTTTTTAACAATTTTTGTTTTTTAATGTACTTAAAATATTATTTTGAATTATTTAATTAATTAAATTTTTATTTTTGGTGACATCGCTATGTATATGCACTGTATTAGTGATGGTGATAAAACATTTCTTGGGGGGAATCTGCTGCAAATTACACGAAGCTTCTTTTGTTCTTTGCAATAGTTGGACCTGCATTCAACATGTGTACAATCCGGCTGTCGGTGTACGACCAATAGAGAAAGTTCCGGCCGGATGCAGGGGGGAGGGGGAAGGGCACAAGTCATGCGTGAGGGACAGTTCTTCTAGAACTATCGGGTGCCATTTGTATGTAACGGTCAAACGGCGTCTACCACTCACTCACTACACCACACTGTGCATGATGAGCCACTTATCGGTGTGTCTCAGCTCAGGCGCCTGAATTGCGCATACGAACCCGCCGAAACGCAACCGAACTGCTTTAAATTTATATTTTAGTTGTTTATTCGTTTATTCATTCCAAGTACCCGAAGCACGCACACGCTCTAAACCTGTATAGCCACACAATATGTCATGACGATGAAGAACAGTGGTGCTGCACCATATGCCACTGGAGGGCAAGCTACGCCAAGCGAGGGCGATTTCAAAGTCTAACCCTCTAAAAACTACATACCATAGATCTTCTCAGTTACGTAACTTTGCTCACCCTGTATGCATTGTACATTGTACACTTTCATATCGATATACTGATCAGCCAGAGGTTTGTGCTTCTTTGCCTTGTTCAAGCGTGGCACTGCGCTTCTGCGACTGTGAACTTGGAGCGCTCGCAGTGTTGGCGGTGCTCATGGCGGAAAGGGGCTCAAATCCGCGCAGCTTCCGCAGAACCACTTTTAACTTTTTGTCCGCCTGAAGGGTAGATTCACATCCGCGCAGTGCAATGTACGCGCACGTGTGCATAAAGGCAGTCTGTGATAGATAATGTCGAGTGTTTTGAGATCCTGTGCATTAGAAGTGGGTACATAACTATACCGTGCACTACACCGATCAACAAGAGATGTCTTTATGTTCGTCATTGAAAGAGAGCGTCATTTAAATAGATAAATTATCTAAATTCTTAGATACAAATTATTTTACACCCTCCAAACTCAGTGGCGCCCTGGATAAAGGAAGGCAACGATAAAGCCCGATTTCATCGACCCTACCATTTTATAAGAACAATGCGAATAATATGCGAATACATTCACCCAAATACAATAATTCAAATAAAATGATAAGATAATAATAAAAATAAACCAAAGCCGCGTGAAATCGATTCGATGGTAGTAGCGCCGCACAATTTGCAGTCACATGGGATTTGCACTGGCTCAAACAACCTTGAAGCAGAAGATGGTATCCAGTAGGATTCTCAACACGATCAGAACCTTGCACAGTCCAATGAGAATGACAATCTCCATTTGCTGGTTAGTTCCATAGCAGCTGTCGAACCTCACCGCCATGTACAGGGTGTATCAAAACTATATGCACCCCCCCTAGGGAAATACTGGTTGGACGGATTTATCTGAAATTTAACATAGATGTAGCCCCAACAAAAATACATGACCAAATTAAATTTCACGCAAATAGAACAACCGAGCGTCGAGATAGGAGCAATCATCCAAGGTACAGTGAAAAATCTTGCTGCTGTCACCACTTCACCGGTTTTTTGGAGAATTAGCAGTGGTGGGCCGACGTCAGATCGTTCGGTGATGGCCAAGTCATGTGGCTCTCTGTTCCAGTGCTCGGTGACCCCTCATTCCGATCGCTACAGATTCTGAGGCCTGAGCCACCCAATTTCTGGTGATGAACTGTGCACCTGCGTCGCGTGCATTCGGAAAGTGACTGCAGCCGTTTCATCGAAGAGACGCACTTGGTCAGTGTCGTTGGCCTTTCGTAAGCGCGACATGGTCCTCGACACTCGTTTAAAACAACTGTTTACCATGCAACGAGAAATTGTTGCCATAAAACACGCAGTAATGTTTTCACGCAAAAACCAACTTTTTTTTCACCGTACCTTGGATGATTGCTCCTATCTCGACGCTCGGTTGTTCGATTTGCGTGAAATTTAATTTGGTCATGTATTTTTGTTGGGGCTACATCTACGTTAAATTTCAGCTAAATCCGCCCAACCAGTATTTCCCTAGGGTGGGTGCATATAGTTTTGATACACCCTGTAGATGAAGCACGCCACCGTCGGCACGTACATGAGCTGATAGTGGAGCAGTTGAACTGCTGAAGTAAGGTAGGTACACGGTGGTTGTTGTCTGCACACTGCAGTGGCACCGGTGCAACATGTACGTACGTATGCAGTGTCAGGCCACTGGATGCCCAGTCGACTCTTTGAAAATGTGCGAACTGTTAGACGGATTTTTGAACGAATTTGTGAACGTACAAATATACGTACATACAACCTCAACACTCAGTTGCTCGAGATGCAGCACTCAAAGAAAGAGATAGATTATTCTTAGAGTTGAACAATCAACTAACTCTACCCTTGAACTGCAAAACTTGAACTTTTGTGAGCGAGTAGCTCAGTGGTAAGGGGTCGTGCTCAGCGCGCTCGGGGTTCAACTTCCTTCCACCGAGGTCACTGACTTACTAATCCCCTTGGACAGAAGGATGAACGCTCGCATTGCCCACGGTGTCGGGCGGCCCTGGGGGTTCGGCCCAAAAACCGTGCCAGGTGGGCGGCCCACCTTCTCGGAGAAGAGCGCCGTGAGTGTGATATGGTGATACCACGGTGCTTGGTCATTCCCCAATGTTTGACATCGCGCCAAATAAAACAATTAAAAAAACAAGATAGGTACGTGTGATAGAGTGGATCAAACGTGCTTCTGGCACTTCCCAAGCTATTGTGCAAGCTTTTTAATACTTGCGTGTGAATAATTGCAACAAAACAATTCTTGGAGTCCCCCCTCACTCACCCAGTTTGGATAAGCCTATCTGACTTGCGGGCCCATTGCCAGATGCTCCCTGGCTGTGGCGCTTTTGGCTACGCATATACCAACTGACAAAGGCGAGGGTGCCACCGCACAGTACCAGACTGATCAGGCTGGCCACGGACTGTACCAAGGCTACCAGAATCACGTTGTAGTGGACGTCGTTGAAGCAGTCTTTCCCGGAGCAAATAAAGAAATCCAGGGAAGAGGAAGACCTGTAGAAGTAGTGCACGGCCATTGCCGCGGAGACAAAGAGCAACAACGAAGCCCAGGAAACGAAAAGAATGGTACTGCGGACAGCGGTGGTGCAACAACAACAACAACCATTGCCATATATTTGCCACCAAACTTGCTAGTTTAAAAAATTGAAAAAGATAAAAGTTTGAAAAATAAAAAAAATTGAAAGTTGAACCATCCTCAAAGCATACTTTACGTCGCTCTTTGACGAAATAGGCACGCAAAGGGCAAACGTTGAGAAAATGCAAGCACGTGTTCCACCACCGCCCGGACGAACGCCCCAGTCACGTGTCTCTTGTGCCAGAAGGGATGCATGACCGCGACTAGCTTGATCGAAGACAGACTGATGCAACAAACCATCGCTCCAATGTCCGTGGTCACCAAGAGGACAACATCAACCAGTAATGCGTAGCGCGCAGAGGGGTGCCGTTGATAGAACACGTACACGAGCAAAGAGGAGGACAGCAGGAACGACGAAATGAAGTCCGCAAACGTCCTGTTGACCAGGAACGCGTAGAGGAAGGGGTAGAGGAGCTTGCGCTTCAGCCCGTAGATCGACAGAACCAGAAAGGCAAGCGTGAGTAGCGTAGCGAGCATGGAGAGGGGAGCGGCCACTCCGTAGACTAGCCAGTCTTTCAGAGGCTGAAGTCGTTCGAACTCCTCCATGGCGCTGTCGTTTGCGTCGCAGAAGGAGTTGTAGAATAGGATTGGCGACGCCATCCCTTTTCCGCTGAAAATACGCGCCGCGACCGAGCGTCTCCAAATCAGGAACCGGTGTTACTTTCGCTTCATCCACACTGGCAGGATGTTTGTACGTAGTTGTACATGTACCTACTGTTTCAGTCCATTAGCTTCGTTCGAATTTCAGACCAATTACCTATTTTTCTTTTCTAGTGAATGGACCTGAATGGGCTAGCTCGAAGTCCCATAAGCAATTGAAGCATAAAGCAACCACAAGCGGGCGGCGCTCTCAGCTACACAGCCCAGTGTCTATGGACAATGCTTACATACAAGCGCGCAGTCCATTACACGACGCGCAGCGCTGCAAACTGGTGGTGGATGATAACACGACTTCAGGCGCTTTCAGGCGAACGCGCGGTCTTGGGGCCCGTCGCCAGGGAGCGCTCGCCTGCCGTCCGTTGGCGTCAGCTCGCGGAACGCTGGAGAGGCCGCCTCGCTCGTCCCCGTCCTTCGGCTTGCGTCGCTGATGCCAGCTGGAGCGCCAGTGTGTGCGCGATGAGGAGCGGTCGCGCCGGCGTCGGTGCGCGCTCCAGCACCTTGCCTCGTGGCCGCGTCGGCCACTGTGACCCCGCGGGTCGGGTTGTTGGATCCGACCGCAGTCGGTGCGACCCGGCGGGCCGACTTTCAGGTTCTGGTCGCTGTCGTTGCGGCGCAGCGAGTCGACCTGCTCGAACTTTGGCTTGACGGCCGTCGCGTGTGCTGCCGTCTCGACCGACTCGTCCTTCGCCGCTGCGACGTCGCCGTTCGTGACTGGGTAAGCGTTGCTGCGTCTGTCGGTGTCACTCGCCGTCGAGTCCACGTCGCCTTCGCCTCTTCTAGGCTGCACCGGCGCTGGTTGCTGCGCCCACTCGGTCGACGGAACGGACAGCCGCTTATGCTGCACGCGCTGGCGAATCCAGCTCTCACCTGGCTCGGGTAGCTGCTGCACGAAGCCGATCGTCGCGCGTGTGTCGTCGCGACTGACTTCCGCCGGCGGCTGCGCCGCGTCGCGTCGATCCTTGCCCCTGACCGCTTGCTGGCGCGGCGGGCGTTTGTCCAGTTTCATTCTGGCCCTCGGTCGTCGCTCTTTGAACTTCTCGATTACTCGCGGCTCTTTCAGTCCGTTCGCCGAGAACTTCCAGCGGTAGTCGCTGTGCTGGAAGGTCACGAGACAGTCGAACGCGGACAGGACGTTCGTGCCGACGACCAGTGGAAGAGCCATGCTGTTCGTCTCGTCAATGAACAGCTCGCAGGTGCGCTTCTGGCTGCCAAGCTGGACGTCCAATTTCACTTTTCGACTCAGCTTGACTGGGTGCTGCATAACTGAGTGGAAGTTCGCATCGGTTACCATCTTGATTTGACTGATCATTTGCAGCGCCTTCTTCTTGCCGACGCGCTGGAACACAGCGTCAAGATGGTCGGCGCGGATCACCAAGATCACCGACCCTGTGTCGAGCAAGCCGACGAGCGGCACGCCACCAATCAACAGCGGGATGTGCGGCGTGGGACCTACGAGTCCGCCGTCGGCAGTCGTTTTGCCGTCCTTCGTCGGAGCCACGACGGCTTGCTCCTCGCGCTTGACGGGTGGAGCAGACTGCTTAGCCTGCTCGCCGAAGTCGCCATCGACTTCGCAATGCACTGCTTCGATGCGGACGGCCTCTCTGCTGTCGAACCTGCCCGCCGAGCCGGCGTCGTCAGACCCGCAGGTAGACCTGTTGTCGGGTTGAATCATCGACACACCTGCCGTGCCGTCGTCGCTTTCCTGACGTTCAGGCGTCGGCGTGTCGTTATAGACTTCCTCGTCGAAGCCGTCGTTGTCGTCGTCTGGTCGCCATGACCACTGGTACAGCCGCTGCTGCTGCTGCACTGCCGAAGCTCGACCGTGGCTGGCACCCTGTCCGCGAGCGCCCCGCGCCCTGGGGTTCGTCGAGTACATGGGGCAGCGGCTGTCAGTCTGCCTGTGTCCGTCTTGATAGCACGCGAAACATTTGTCGATGGCAGGGTCGAATGGTGGAGGCGGTCGTTGCAGCCCTGCGCCGCGCGCGTCGAATCGGCTGCCGTGCACTGCCAATTCCGAGTTCGACATGGGTGCACCGAGAGGATTCTGAGGAATCTCGGCCGTTCCATGGAACGCGTCATACTGCTGCCAGCCGTCTCAACGCATGCCGCGGTTGCCACCGCCTTCTGGCCATCCGCGGCCGCGCCGCTCGCGCCTGTCACCGTGGAAGTCGTTCGTCACTGGTCTTTCCCATGCCGAATTCTTCCAAGAATGCTCGTGGATTCTCTGGTGGTGCTCGTACGTATATGCGGCAGTCACGTATGCGTCGAGCGTGACGTCGCTGGCGTGCTTTAGCACGTGACTGCGCATTCGAGGCGGCAACGCCTGTGCGAACTCGTTGCCCATCATGACTTGCATGGGTCGAGTGCGCGATGCGCCCGGCGTTGTGTAGACGTGCGCCTTGCGGATCTTGTTCGCCAGGTCCGCGATTTTCATGGTCGACGCGTCGTACTGCAGGAAGTGCAGTTCGTGCTGCTTGTCGTCCACGCTGACGTTGTCGATGAGCGCCATCGCGTGCTGGAAGATCAGCGCTTCTAACGTGCACGTCACGAACTGGTGCTGGATCTCCCGGAAGTGGATCCTCGTCTCGACGTCGAGGAAGCGGAAGAACTGGTGGATCCACTGCTTCGGGGGCGTGTTCTGGTCTAGCAGCCAGTACTTGAACGTGTCGACGAACTCCACGAATCCCTCGGGAGTCAAGCTCGACGCCTTCGACATGGAGTA
Source organism: Paralinhomoeus sp. GSCO2_6 (assembly GCA_030248085.1). Lineage (NCBI taxonomy): Eukaryota > Metazoa > Nematoda > Chromadorea > Monhysterida > Linhomoeidae > Paralinhomoeus > Paralinhomoeus sp. GSCO2_6. The sequence goes on from JASAMY010001615.1 coordinate 165,130, forward strand.
GACGTCGGGCTTGGGCGGCTTGCTGGCGCACGTGTATCCTTCCTCAGGGAAGAAGCCCATGCTCTCCCTGTACGTGCTCAGGTACTGTGTCGTCTCGGTCACGAACAGCGCCTCATAGATCTCGTAGTTGCGCTCAGCCTTCGACACCTCCCTGTGGAGCGAGCTCTGGCGCCACACCAAGTTCAAGTAGTTCGTCTGGCCGCTGTTCTTCTTTGGTACGCCGAGCGGCGTGCGCTGTCGAAGCGAACAAATCACTTGCGCATACGTGTGACCGTGTCTGTTCACGTAGCTGCCGTCAGGCATGACGATCGAGTAGTCAGCTGACTGCGCCGCGGCAGCCATGACGATGGACGCCTCGATCTCTCGGTAGTGCGCCGAGTGCTTTTCTGGGTCGGCCGGCAGTGTCTGCAGTTCCATCGTTGGCGCGGCTACGACCGGAGCTGGGCTCTGCGTGAACCACGCACTTGTCGGCGGCGTCCAGTTCGAGTCGACACCGTCTGTGCTACCGCTACTCTGCCCCGTGCGTTGCTGCTGTATCATGGTCAGCATCGACTGCTGCGCAGCCAGCATACGCAGCACCTGCTGCTCAAGCTCGGTTGACGGCCCTGCGCTGGCGTTTGACGGCGGCGCAGTCTGATTCGGTTGCAGCGAGCCGCGCTCAGCTGTCGACTGCGTCGTTTCCGGTGTTGTCCAATGCACGCGTTTCTGTCGGCCTGCCAGCGTGACTGGCGCTACTGCCGGTGGCGGCGGAGACGGCTGTCGGCCGTCGTCCTGCTCGGTCGGCCACTGCCCCGCTGCGGCATGAATCGCCCAGTCTTCACGCGCCGCTCCCAGTCGGCGAGGGAACGGTCTTTCTGTTCTAACTGCTGCTCGGCCTCGCGCAGGCGCTCTTCTAACTCAGCACAACGGCTCTCGGCGTTCTCGCGTTCAGTTTCCGCCGACTAAACTGCGCGCGCTTGGCTCACCAAGCTCGTGCTCGCCGCGGCGAACATGGTGCGCAGCTTCTCCGCTTCTAACTGCGCTGCGTGTCGCTCCGCCTTCCTGTACATGGCGGCCTCGTTCGCGTTGAAGTCGGCCGGCAAGCGCAAGCCGGGGATGACGACTTTGGCGTCATCGTAGTCGTCGTCGCTGTCGTCTCCGCTGTCGTCGTCGGCGTCGTCGCGCCCGGACTGCTCATACTGCTGGAGCGCCTCACGCTCGGACTGCGACAGCTTACTAAAATCGACTAACGTGCGCTTTGGTTTTCTCGGGTACTTCGGCTGCGTGTTGTTCTCGTCGGCGCTCGCCTTCGCTGCGTACAACTGGCACTCGAAGTGAGCGGGGTTCGCGTCGATGCTGTGTCACAGCGTTTTCACTCGGAGCGCTCTGTTGTAGTCGTGCACCACGTCGCGCAGCGTGCTCAGCGACGGCAGTGGAAACTTTCCACCCTTGTGCGCGACGCGCTCATCGTAGACGACCTTGGCTATGGTGTCGGCAAACAGCTGGATGTCGGGCGGCAAGACAATCGACAGCGTCGACTCTGGCTGGCGCGCCAGCAGGCCCTCAAGCACGAATTTGTCCGGAACGACCCTGCCCAGGCGGAGCGCGGTCTCGCCTTCGACGTTCGGACAGCTGCTGACGACGTCGTCAGGAAGGACCTCGTACTGCTTCACGAGGCAGTACGCCTGCCGAAAGTAGTCACTGAGGGTGAACTGGATGCCGTCGACACGGACCGTCGCGTTGCCGACTTCTTCGGAGTCGATGCCGAAGGTCGGACCGTTCTGCTTTTCGCTCGCAGTCGAAGCCATCGCTGTGGCTATGGGCAGCGCCGGAAGCGAGCGCGCTTCTCTGCCCGTCGAACGTGCCGCGTCGACACGGCAGGCGTTGTCAGCCTGCGGAGATTCGGGCAGCACCCGATGCGCGACAGCGTCGCGACTTTTACAATATATACTGGCCGACGGTTCTCGTCTTCGAAGTCGCTGGCGCTCTTGAAACGAAGGTCGACGCTTTTCGCGACCGCGTCAGTCGACGCTTTTCGTCGTTCGGCACTTCGGCAGTCTCGTTTCCAGTGCGGCGTTTGGTTGCGTTTCGTTTCGAAGAAAGTCCCGAGTTGGACCCCATCTGTCAGCACCCGAACGGCCGTCCATCCGCACGAACGGCGGCTCACTGCGGTGAGCGCCGGCCGCCGACGTTCTCGTCCGCTGCGACCTTCGAGTAGACAGAGGCAGATGAGGCAGAGGCGCTGAGAGGAGGCGGAAGCAGAGGAAGGAGAGCGGAGGGGCACGGGTCCCCTTCGTTTCATTAGCATGCACATCTCCATGACGCCTTCCTGTCTAGGGCCGCATAATTACAGCCAAAGACATTTGCTAGAACGCCGCCTGTAATCTAGGGCAGCGATAACACCAGAAAATCCATGGATATGGAAAGACTCATTTTTGGCAGATCCATCAAGAATCGAACCCGGAAACGTGCGCACAAGAGGCCGATTCTCTACCACTACGCCATCCACTTTCTGTCAGCCGACTACAATTATAAAAACAAAACTAGTGAGCTTTTCGTCTTTTTCAGTGTTTTTTGTTAACATAAAACAGCCAATTAACGCTATTTATAGCCTATTTCAAACAAACAGTGTCTATTTAAAAACCATTCAATTACGTTTTTCCTTTCTGAGACCCTCTACCTCTGCAAATCTGCATGGCCCCCAAGACCCCCCCCCCTCCCTAGAAGGGTCTCCGACCCTACCGCACCCACTTGAAAAAACCGGTTACATGTATGGTTGTGGATACTGGCTGCTGTACATTTGTATTAACTGAACATTTTGTTTTCTAGGAGCAGTGCAACGTTTTTGCAGAATTTTCCCTCTTGAGATTTGCAAGAGTGCTACATTGGGCTTTAGTGCTTTAAAAGCACCAATAGGGCTCAATTGGACGGTTGATGGCATGAGAGGGCCTCGTTTTCTCGGCATTCGCCACGATTTGTGGTGGTGCGACGAGCGACCGACGCCCCCTCTCACCCGGTTTCGCGGATTCCGCTCCGGCCGATCTTGGTCTCTAGAGTCTTGTACCGGTAGTGGGTACCACCGAGCCAATAGTCGCTGTCATAGAGGTCGTCTGGCCCGCACGTCTTCAGCGGCTGGCCTGCTGCTCCCGACGCGAGGCAGAGGCAGAGGCAGAGGCAGAGGCAGAGGCAGAGCCACGCAAAAGCTGTTGGCAGCAGCATTTTTGCTTCGGGCAAAACAAATTCTCTCTGAATTCCCTTCGGAATGGAGATTACACTGGTGATTGCAGGTACAAAGACGTGTATGCTGTACTGCTCCAACGCGCCAGTGCTACTCGACAGAAACTGTCGGGCTTTTACGCAGCGGAAGAGGCTTTCCATGGACGACCCACGAGCGCACGAGAACGAATCTTGTGTCTCTGGAATGCGTGTTCTGCGTCAGCAGACAGCAACAGCTGCGCGTCCGTGTACGCAGCCGTTGCGCCCGAACCAACGTTGCAAGTAGGTGGTGTGTGTACTGTAGCGCCAAAAGTGTGCTGCGCGTTGTGCTAGTATGTACATATGTAGGTGTGTGCATAGTGACACTTTCGCGTCGACTACTAGTGAATCAACATCACAGAGCACATTGGATGACCGTGGAACACGCAAGCCATCGCCCCTCTACTGTTTTCCGCTTGGCAATGCACGCTGCTGTCGGCATCAAAAGAGTGTGAGTCTTTTGAACTTTGAACTTTGAAATTTTGAACTTTTGCTACATACCGTAAACCCTATAATTAGCCCCCCAGGGGCTAATTTTTTCGTTCGAGCACTAGGAGGGTGTATAATTATAGGGGGGGGGGGGCTAATTATAGGGGGGGGGGGCTTATAAACTGGAAGTGTCGATGAGTGGGAAGATGTGTGGGCAAAAAGGCGCGTGGAGGCGATTTTTAAGGGAAAAAGGCGCTTTGCACACACGTTGGTACACTCTATCACACTCTCACACAGTCTCACATGCACAAACGTGTACATACATACACATACGCGACCATACATACACCCAGACATGGAAACATGTGCCTTTTAGACGATGGTTCATTTAGGGAGGGGGCGTAATTATAGGGGGGAGGGCTTATTAACTCAAAGTGGTCTTGGGAGGGTGTATTATTATAGGGGGGGCTAATTATAGGGGGGGGGGCTAATTGTAGGGTTTACGGTATTAAGATACCAAAGCCCTCAGTCCACTCAAATTCAAATGCGACGCTCACGCTGAGCATTGGCGCCTAACTACACAGGTTTGCGTTTGAAATTGAAAAAAAGAATAAATGAATACGGTCTCTCCAATAAGGCCACCTCCAAACAGCGCTCACGGGTAGCGGATGGTACCACAAAGGTTCTACTGGAACATTTCAGTATTCCCAATCAGATCCTACCAAGCATACACCTTTTTTTTTGGAATTCGAGACCGAAGTCTCAGGCGAGAGGGGGACCCATAGGTCCTTGGTTACCTCTGCCTACAAGACCGATTGTCTCAATGAGAACAGCGATCAGGGGCACAGTTTTTGCGTGAGCCCTTGCCCAAGGGGGTTACTGTTTTATGGCAGTCTTGCCACGATGAGGATTGAACTCCGCACCTTGCGGTTTTGAGCCAACGCCTTACCCCAACTGCGCAAACAGCTGCACGCACATTTGACCGAAAGTTTTCACTGTAGCGCAACGTCGCTGATTGACAGTCGCATGACTATAAGCACAGTACCACAATACAAGCTACTAACTACTGCAACATTTAATGTTTCTCACAATATTGTGCTCGGGCCTTCACAGAGGTCTGTCTGTTTGTCTTCACGGAACCTCTCCACCTCTTTCCTGCCTATTCCTTAATCGGACTTCCTGACGCCTTCTGTGTCTCTGCGAGCAGTATCACGTCGATGCCTTTGCGCTGCAGATCTTGGTCAGACGGGGCAGAGCGCTTCTGCGACTGCGCGCTTAGGCTGCTGGTGTTGTTGTTGGCGCTGCTCGCCTTGCTGGAAAGCGGTTCGAAGCCGCGCAGCTTCTTCAGCACCACCTTCAGCTTCTTGTCCGCCTGTAGCGCAGAATTTAGATTGTAGAATTTCTAATTATCTGATTGATTCCTTTGCAATGTATGGATTTGCAGAAAGCCGTCTCATTGAAAGTGCGACATATGGAGCGTACATATATACCTTAGGTGAGTTTGGACAGTTTTATTTATGTTTGGACAAACTTAGAAAACGCATCGAGACTCGACGATGCTTTACGCGCAGCCAACCCAAGACTAACGCATAAAAACCACATGCTAATTATAACCACTTTCTGAAACATTCCTAATTCATCAACCTACAGAAGCGGTTGCACGGACACGCCCACACGGACTCGATCAAAAGTGGCAACAACAAGACAACACCATCCCAAGATGTTTTCAAAATGCGCAACCGCAAAAGGGAATGGCACTATAATATCAGCATTTCCAGAAGGGGGGGGGGGAGGGGCACCATTAAGGTGGGGGCAATAGGATATACGAGTGCTGGGGTGTCTCATATAGACCCCCTCCCCCTGCAGTGATCCCCTAGCCTGCAGCTCGCACGAAACAATATGCCCCTTGGTTATGCTAATATAAAAGTTTATGGTACGTACTAGGGTGGACGAGTATTATACATACACAAAAAATTTTTGTGTATTTTTTTGTGTATTATATACGTATATACACATACACATATACATACACAAGCAAAATCCAATATACATATACATACACAAACATGATGGAATACACAAAGTTTGTGTATTTTACAGTTTGTGTATTTCTACTGTATTTTTATGGCAATTTTGAGAGGTGCCTGCATAATATTTTTTCAAAAATCGTATCGAGGCTTTGCGCAACTACTCTACATGTAAATCTATGTTCATTTGTTCATTGTTTGTTTGTTCTTCTGTTTTTTTTTCACTATGGTCATGAACGGTTTCTCAGAGGACGCACACGTCTGCCGAGTGCCGAAACCACGCAACCGCATCATCGTCATTCCCAATAGCCATTGCAGCGTCATCGCGTGCGTGCGTGCGTGCGTGCGTGCTTGCGTGCGTGGGTGCGCGCGCGCGCGCGGGGGTGTACGTGCGTGCGTGCGCATGGACTGCCCTCCTAAAGATTGGCGTTGGCATGCATGATCTTAACTAACTAATTACCTACTATTCTAACTTCTAATACTCCAACTAACTTGTGTCCATTTTCCTCTCTCGTCTTGAGGGTGGCGGTAAAGGTAATGCAAATATGCTCGTAGACTTCAGCTGAAAACACACCTATGCGCGCTCACTACCTCGCTCCCAGCACCTCAATCATCAGCCACTGGAAGCAATTGCCATCTTGCAGATGTTTTCGAAGAGAAGTTTAGCGTGATGAAGGAATGTAGCCACCTTACTGAGTGCAATTGCTCGTAATGTTAAAACGACTACAAGGTAGCACTGAGGCTATGACTCATATTGCACCTCTCCACAGTTCGTCCAGCTCGAGGAATTGGCAGGTTTAGCTACCTAGGTATAGTGACCTTGGGCTTTACGGGAGGATTTACGGAATCCCTGGTGATTCAAATCCGCTGTTGCTTACGATTATTTACGAATGTTTTGCACCTACGGTATACACAAAAAAATACACATACACAAACCAAAAAATATACGATATGCACAAAAAATACACATACACAAAACACAAAAAAATCGTTTGTGTATATACATACACATACACATACACAAACTTTTTTCGATATCTCGTCCACTGTAGTACGTACTGCCTACCGTTTTAGCCCCTACCAATTGGCCTTCTCAGTGGAGGGGAGGGGGTATTTGGGTGAGCGCGCTATATAAAGTGGTTTCGAATTCGTTCAGCCAACCTTGAAACAGAAAATGACGTCCAGCACGATTCTCAACAGAATGAGTATCTTGCAAATTGCCAGAAAAGTAAAAATCTCCAGTTGTTGGTTGGTGCCGAAGCAGCTGTTGAATCTGACCGCCAAGTAGATAAAGCATGCGATGGTTGGCAGGTACATGAGCTGGTAGTTCAGCAGTTGAATGCCTGCAAAATAGATCGCAGTAGCCATCCATACTACAGAACGGTCAATTAGACAATGTCCAGTATCAAACAATTTTGAAAAAACACTCTTTCAGTTTCACTTTAACAACCATTGAGATAATTTTCCCAATTTTGTTTTTCATCTACTCTTCAAAACTAAAAAAATCGGTAGTTGAACTTACAGGTTATAGGTACATTGTATAATGCGCCCTTCTCCAATACTGCCCTGGATTTTTTTGGTGCTAGACAACACGATTTTGTTGGTATTCAAAGCATCAAAGCACTCTCACCGAGCCTGAGTGGACAGATCTGGCTCGCCGCTCCTTGGCCCACCATGCAGGCGTTTTTGGCGGTGGTCGTCCCTCCGCGCACGAACACGTACCAGATCACAAAACTGAGCGTGCCACCGCACAGTACCAGACTGGTCAGGCTGGCCACGGACTGTACCAGGGCCACCAGGATCACGTTGTAGTGGACGTCGTTAAAGCAGTCTTCCCCGGAGCAAATGAAAAAGTCCTCGGAGGCGGTAGACTTGCAGAAGAAATACACAGCCCCTAGCGTGCAGACGAAGAGAGACAGTGCAGCCCAGGAAACCAGAAGAATGCCTCTGCAGAAGGCGGTGGTGCAAGCGCCGAAAGAGCAGATGGATGGAGATTTAAAAAAGCGCACACATTTTAAAAACAACGGTTAAGTTTGTTCGTTCCAGTTGAACTCATTCTTTTATTTCATTTTATTGTGATTCGATACAAAATTGACTAAGGAAACAAAACCTAAAAAGAAAATAATAATAAGGGAGCGCTAAATTAAGTGTTTCACTGTCTCAGTTTAGACAATTGGATCCCTAAAACTCGTAATAAGTTGCACCACAGCCCTGACGAACGCGCCTGTCACGTGTTGCTTGTGCCAGAACGGATACACGACTGCCACCAGTTTGATCGCCGACAGACTGATGTAGGAGACCATGGCGCTGAGGTCGGTCGTGACCAAGATCAGCACGTCCACCAGTACGACGTAGCGCGCTGCAGGGTGGTCGCGGCAGAAAACGTAGATTACCAGGGAAGTGGCCAGCAGAGACGAAGATATGAAGTCAGCGACGGTGCGATTGAGGAGGAAGGTGTACAGGAAAGGGTAGAGGATCTTGTGCTTGAGTCCGTAGATCGACAGCAATAGGAATGCGAAAGTGAGCATTGTCGCCAGGATCGAGAGTGGCCCAACCACGCCGTAGACCACCCAGTGCTTTGGGGTCTGCAGCAGTTGGAACTCTGCCATGGCGCTGTCGTTCGCGTCGCACAACGAGTTGTAGAAGAGGATCGGCGATGACATGTCTTTCGGCTGAAAGTGATCAATCGATCTTTTTTTTATTTTAAGGTACACTACAGGGACCGTAAGCCAACGCACGAGGTATATACGAAGCGGAGATGCACAACACGTGTGGGGTGCTGTATGAATAAATAGGTCGAGTAGTCGAGTTACGCTAAAGCGCATTTGAGTCGGACCCCGTGGGCCATGAAACGCCATTCTATAAACCCGATTCCGGTCATGTTGTTTGCTCAGTCTCAGAGGACGGCGCTGGTGGCAAACAGCTCCAATGGACCATGTACATGCCCCTACTGACTTTCAAATGTGGTGAGGAAATGACTGGGAAGGAAACGGGAGCGACGTGTCGGCGTCGGCGGGGCCGAAGTCCAAGTTCTCAAGGAACCGCAGCGTTTATATTGGGCACAGTGCTTGATGCTGTTCGTGTTGTTTGATTAGGGTGAACGCCGCTAGGAGGCCGTCAATGGTGCATATAGCATACCCCTCTGCATGGTGCCTTCCCCAAACCGTCTAGAGCCGCATAATTAGTCAAAGACATTCGGAGAAACGCCGTCTGTAATCTAGGGCAGCGATGGCGCAAATAATCCATTGAGAGGGAAGTCCTCGAACTAGTGGAACCATCAAGAATCGAACCCGAAACCTTGCGCGCAAGCGGCCGATTCTCTACCACTAGGCCATACGCGGGCCCTCCCTGACGTTAAAACTCCACTGAAGGAGCAGTGGACCCCGTTGGTGGGGTGGGGGTGGGAGGAGGGCTATATAATTGCAGGGTGTGGCGCTTTCAAGTTAGAAAGAGGAATGTGTGGGGAGCGGTGAGACCATGCTGAGGCCTTTCCAATAAAGCGGGTAATCGCGGTGCGTTCACGTGTGCGCTCCCTGCAATTCACTCACGCACGAACACCAGCACGCAGAGGCACGACCACAAACACCTACAAATTTGGTACCTATTTATTTGGGCGGTTGTGATCTGTTGGAACTGCTGCTACTTTGAGAGCTAATGAAGTAAACGCCCCTAAGGTATAGGGACTGATTGCACTTGCAGGGCGGGGTAGGGTGGAGTATGCAGATAACGCACCAGTTAGAATGACAAAACATGTACGTAGACAAAACATAAAGCCAAGCAAAAAGCACAAAAACAGTCGCACAACACCAACTACTCTTATGCAATTATTGCAAAATTGCGTGCAGACAATAGTATGAAAAATCATAAAAAAATCACACTGATTATGGAAAATGAGTGGCACATGTACTTGGGGGCTTTCATTTATGAGCAAAGCGTGACAGAATTGGTGACAGAATGGGCTCAGCGTCCCAAGGGAAATCTCTTGGGAGAGGGGTGGCTTTAGGGCAGCGTCTACTTGCACTGATGAAGATGGTTCTGCACATGTACAATGTAAGTGTACATATTCATATTTCGCCAATAGAATACTCCTACGCATTTCTACATAGAAATTGCAACGTGTGGATATTGGAATTACAGGCTCGCACGAAAGTCGGCAATTGCGCTCGAATTTCTGTGCGCAGAATCAACAGCTTTTACCGCTTTATGTGTTCATAGCCAATGACGTAACTATACTCTCTCTCTCTGTGTTAGATTACATACCTATGTGTGCATTGAGCCGAATTTGCATCTCCGCCAAATAAAACGCGGCATTTAACCCACCACAGACACAATGACACCGCCATGGAACGTACAGTACATATGTACATACCGTAAACCCTTTAATTAGCCCCTCGGGGGCTAATTTTTTCGTTCCAGCTCTAGGAGGGTGCTCTAGGGGGGGCTTATTAACTCAAAGTGGTCTTGGGAGGGTGTATTATTATAGGGAGGGGGGCTAATTATAGGGGGGCTAGTCATAGGGTTTACGGTATGTACGTACTACAGTGCCGTCACTCCACACAGAGTTTGCGGAAAATGGATGGCCTCTGTTATGCAGGTAATGGTTACATGTACACAAGCACGATGCAGGAAAACGTCATAGCAGCAAACACTAGGCAAAAAGTCACTAAGCCAGTGGGCGCAAAGTTGCTTATCACACGATGTCAATGCAATGCGTATATACTAGGGATGAGCATGGGCCGGGCCGGCCCGGCCCGGCCCGGCCCGGCCCGGCCCGTGGGCCGGGCCGGGCCGGAATTCCAGGCCCGTTTTGCGGGCCGGGCCGGGCCGGGCCTGCGATTTGAGGGTGCGGGCCGGGCCGGGCCGGGCCGGACGTTCTTGGCTGGCCAACGTAGATAGCTACCGATGTAATGCATTGTAAGTATCGGCGACTATTCTGCAACGTATTAGCAACTTTGTATTCTATGACGCGCGTTTTTTGCGCTCAAATGGTGAAAAGGCCGTAAAATGGTTGTGAACTGTGATTCTGAGAGGTGGATGCGCCATTCCGTTAAGTAAATCACGCAAATTGGCATACGGTATTTCAGTAAATTGTACACTGTAGTGACTGTACTTATTTCGTGTTGCGGGCCGGGCCGGGCCGGGCCTGCGATATTGAGCAGTTGGACGGGCCGGGCCGGGCCGGGCCTGGATTTTGAGGGTGCGGGCCGGGCCGGGACGGGCCGGACTATCTGGCGGGCCGGGCCGGGCCGAGATGTGCAGGCCCGTGCTCATCCCTAGTATATACAAGGTATGCACTATGCAGTAGGGATGAGCACGGGCCTGCACATCTCGGCCCGGCCCGGCCCGCCAGATAGTCCGGCCCGTCCCGGCCCGGCCCGCACCCTCAAAATCCAGGCCCGGCCCGGCCCGGCCCGTCCAACTGCTCAATATCGCAGGCCCGGCCCGGCCCGGCCCGCAACACGAAATAAGTACAGTCACTACAGTGTATAATTTACTGAAATACCGTATGCCAATTGGCGTGATTTACTTAACGGAATGGCGCATCCACCTCTCAGAATCGCAGTTCACAACCATTTTACGGCCTTTGCACCATTTGAGCGCGAAAGACGCGCGTCATAGAATACAAAGTTGCTAATACGGTGCAGAATAGTCGCAGATACTTACAATGCATTACATAGGTAGCTATCTACGTTGGCCAGCCCAGAACGTCCGGCCCGGCCCGGCCCGGCCCGGCCCGGCCCGGCCCGGCCCGGCCCGGCCCGCACCCTCAAAACGCAGGCCCGGCCCGGCCCGGCCCGCAAAACGGGCCTGGAATTTCGGCCCGGCCCGGCCCACGGGCCGGGCCGGGCCGGGCCGGGCCGGGCCGGGCCGGGCCGGCCCATGCTCATCCCTACTATGCAGTGTGTATATATACAGTACAGGGTATATACCCTGTATATATAGGACAGGGTATATACCCTGTCCTGTTCCGGATGCGGTTGGTACCACAAGAAGAGAGGAAGTTAAGGGTCAAAGGTGGCATTACATGTCCATAAGTACGCACAGGCCGCACCAAATACACGTTGCGTTGAGTGCCTGCCCCTGTTGACGTGACGACATTGCGTCGAGTGCCTCTTGACGTCGCGCGAGCGCCGCGAACCACATAGATAGACGCCATTCATGCGCTGTTCCGCCTGCGATTTGGAATTGTGTTCTCGGCTCTCTCGAGTTCAAATGCGAACGACAATACAACGTTGCATTCGCTATGAGTCAATGCAGATGCCTTGCACACGGGACACCAAAGTTAGTCAAGGACTGCACACCGATTGCCGTCGGACAAGGAGAACTACACTGAACGTTGTTAAAATTAAAAGTACGGTGCAAAAATATCTATCCTTAAAAGCAGAGCACTATGGCATTACATTACAGAACCAGTTACAAATGCTTCACAGAGACCGTTTACGCGCGCAACTGTTGGTGACAAGCGGTAAGCCGCACGTCGGGTTCTTCAATTTCAGTAAATCTACGACAAGGCCGATTTCTAGAAGCGTGCAGATGCGTGCACGAGTATTGCATTTGCGATGGATGCGATTGAGGCTACTGCAACTGCTAAAAAAACAACCCAAAGGCAATACGTGTTACTGCTCCTCTATTGTACTTCCGAACCATCGTTGAAGCAACACGAACATGATGTGTCATTGACGACGAGCACATTCGAAGCGCCTCACACCAGTATCGATTGTTCCACGCTTCCCTGCCCGTGTCTAGAACATTCTATTCGATGCCTCCGACGAGTAAGCCTCGTCGGACTGCTCGTCAAAGATGCTCCTTTCGATCTCCGTGTCTCCGTCCTCCTCTGTCACCAGCGTCGCTTCGTCCTCCCTGTGCGTCGCTGGCGTCCAGCGCGTCAGCATGAAGAAGATGGCGCTGCAGAAGATGTCAAGATTTAGGTGAATTATCAAAGACTCCCTCCAATCATCGCCCAGGGTTGAAAAATAAACGCCCCCACTCCCTCTAATGAACGCACAGCGACGCGCTTTGGGACGCAGTTAGGTATGCAATGATTTGCTGGTCTAAGCTGGTATGGTCTGAACGCGCTCTTCTCCACATTCATCTCGTGTTCATCGAAAGCACGTAAGCGTACTACTACCGTTTAGCCGCTGCAGAGAAGGCGATTTTCACCCAAAACTGCATCATTTTTGTGCGTCCAAAGTCTCAAAGAATGCGTCTGCTCACTCAGAATTGTTGCGTTGCTACACGTTTGCCGGGTTGAATGAACAAACATCCCCCCCCCCCCAATGAACGGTCAGTATGGTAAAGCCGGTTGAAAAATATGCGCCCAGAGCGTTCATTTGAGGATTTACGGAAATTGATAGAAAACCGAAACGCACATGAGGCCTGCCAGAACAAATATCTGAGCGACTCCGATGAGTGCAAAGACGAATCCGGGCCACCAGCGGAAGCTGAACCGGTAGATGGCGCTCATGACGGTCTTGCCCAGCATCGGTCCCAGTTGCGACATGATGGCGAACGCCACGAAAATCCTCGCTTGAACCGGTTTTTTAGGTTGAATTCAAATAATTGAAAGCAGATTATAGACGCACCGGTTTCAGATTCGGAGACGAGTTTGGGAATGAGCCCGCGAAAGCCGGGACTGAAGGCGAACATGGGAAAGAAGCAGGTCAGCGCTGAACGAATTGGTAGAAGCAATTTTGACACTTTACCAAAATTTCGTTCATTTGGTTTCTTAACATTGCTCGGCACGAAAACAATCCAACAGTTCCACATAAATGACGGTTATGTTTACTTTTTCAATTCCAAGAAGTAGAAATACTCCTAGATTTTAGTAGAGCGTAATTGCGCCAGTTATTCTAATTTTATTTTTATGTAATATTATATAATTTTTATATAATATAAAAATTTTGATAATTTTATTCTAGAATAATTTTCGCAGCACAGCTAAGATTTCACTCACCGGCCCACATTTGCCAGCTGGCATTGGCGATGGACACGAGTCCGTAGAAGAGGACGACGAAGCTGACGCCGAAAATAATCATCAGAACGTCTCTTCCCTTCTCCTTCACCAGCATAAAGGGCAGTGGCCAAAAGAGGGTGCCCAGCGTGCCCAGGGCCAGGCCCGTGGTGGACCAGCTGGTAAAGGTGGCGTCGTCCCAGTTGAAAGGTGGCAGCTTCACCAGAAGTAGGGTGGACTGGCCGCCTGAAAGAAACAGGAATCTGAGACTGGGAATGAGATCCTGGGAATTGTCTCAGTCGTGCTGTCGTTGTTGTTTATGTTGATGAATTAGGGGCAACGCTAGGGGAGCCGTAAATGGCCCATATAGCAGACAGTTTAGAGCTGCATAATTAAAAAAAAAGATACTGATACGGTATGCAGGCGATTCAAACAAAGCCTTGAGCCTTATCCAAACTCTGATCTGCTAGGTACAGTCTCGCGCGGTTGCTCATTCTCAGTGCGCGCAGACAATTGCGTTTCAGGCCCATTGCGACAACATTTGCCCACTTTTGCATGGAACTTTTTAATTGGGCACACATAGTTTTACATAGGCACATGTAAATGTATCATCCACATTTGGGGGATATGCTCCATACCAATAGACTGGCATCAACAACCCTATAATAAACCCTATTATTGGAACCCATATGCCATATGATTAGCTAGATTAGCTTGCTTTATTCGGGCCAAGGATAATTTCAGTGTCCACGTCATCAGGTTTAAAGCTGAATTGAACGCAAAACTACGCGCCGCACTCAAAATGTTAAACATTTTTGACGAGGAAAATAATAATACTGGATCCAAGCTTGGGAATAGTGGCTACGCCACTGCGCGCGCGTCACTCGAAACAGTGCTTTTAGGCGCCGCACCAATACAGCTTAAACTCAAAGATCCATCACCCTATGAACAACCAGAAGAGTTTACACCCCACCACTCAGGTAAATGAGTCGAGGAACGTTGGAACGTTGAATTTGAATCTCTCTCTCTCTCTCTCTCTCTCTCTCTCTCTCTCTCTCTCTCTCTCTCTCTCTCTCTCTCTCTCTCTCTCTCTCTCTCTCTCTCTCTCTCTCTCTCTCTCTCTCTCTCTCTCTCTCTCTCTCTCTCTCTCTCTCTCTCTCTCTCTCTCGATCAGATGCGAAGAACAATCAGCTTATAGAAAATGGATCCACTAAGAGTCAATGCAGACGTGTTGCACCAGGTACACCAAAGGGAGTCAACGACTACACACTGATTGCTGTCTGGCAAAGGGAAATGCACTGAACGTTGTTAAGAGAACGGTCCTCAACCACAACGCTAGAATTACCATTACAGAACAAGTTACAAATGCTTCATAGGGGCCACTTAATTATTGTGATTATTCTCGAGTTTCAATAAATCGACGACCAGGACTGATTTCTAGAAGGGTGCAAACGCGTGCACGCGTATTGCATGTGCGATGCGATTGAGGACGCTGAAACTGCTCGTTTGCATACCGCAAACACAAAAGCAACCCAATGGCAATACGTGGTTCTGTCTGTTGCTCTACATGTACTTCAGCAGAACCATCGTACACAAGGCAGACGAAGTTGATGTGTCATTGACGATGAGCACATTCGAATCGCCTCACACCAGTATCGATTGTTCCACGCTTCCCTGCCTGTGTCTAGAACATTCTATTCGATGCTTCCGACGAGTAAGCCTCGTCGGGCTGCTCGTCAAAGATACTCCTTTCGATCTCCGTGTCTCCGTCCTCCTCTGTCACCAGCGTCGCTTCGTCCTCCCTGTGCGTCGCTGGCGTCCAGCGGGTCAGCATGAAGAAGATGGCGCTGCAGACGATGTCGGGATTTAGGTGAATTATCAAAGACCCCCTCCAATCATCGCCCAGGGGTTGAAAAATGAACGCTCCCCCACTCCCTCGAATAAACGCACAGCGACGCGCATTGGGACGCAGTTAGGTATGCAATGATTTGCTGGTCTAAGCTGGTATGGTGTGAACCGCCCTTCTCCACATTTGGTTCGTGTTCATCGAAAGCAACTAAGCGTACTACTACCGTTTAGCCGCTGCAGAGAAGGCGATTTTCACCCAAAACTGCATCATTTTTGTGCGTCCAAAGTCTCAAAGAATGCGTCTGCTCACTCAGAATTGTTGCGTTGCTACACGTTTGCCGGGTTGAATGAACAAACATCCCCCCCCCAATGAACGGTCAGTATGGTAAAGCCGGTTGAAAAATATGCGCCCAGAGCGTTCATTTGAGGATTTACGGAAATTGATAGAAAACCGAAACGCACATGAGGCCTGCCAGAACAAATATCTGAGCGACTCCGATGAGTGCAAAGACGAATCCGGGCCACCAGCGGAAGCTGAACCGGTAGATGGCGCTCATGACGGTCTTGCCCAGCATCGGTCCCAGTTGCGACATGATGGCGAACGCCACGAAAATCCTCGCTTGAACCGGTTTTTTAGGTTGAATTCAAATAATTGAAAGCAGATTATAGACGCACCGGTTTCAGATTCGGAGACGAGTTTGGGAATGAGCCCGCGAAAGCCGGGACTGAAGGCGAACATGGGAAAGAAGCAGGTCAGCGCTGAACGAATTGGTAGAAGCAATTTTGACACTTTACCAAAATTTCGTTCATTTGGTTTCTTAACATTGCTCGGCACGAAAACAATCCAACAGTTCCACATAAATGACGGTTATGT
Organism: Paralinhomoeus sp. GSCO2_6; assembly: GCA_030248085.1. Lineage (NCBI taxonomy): Eukaryota > Metazoa > Nematoda > Chromadorea > Monhysterida > Linhomoeidae > Paralinhomoeus > Paralinhomoeus sp. GSCO2_6. The sequence continues at coordinate 181,493 of JASAMY010001615.1, forward strand.
TTACTTTTTCAATTCCAAGAAGTAGAAATACTCCTAGATTTTAGTAGAGCGTAATTGCGCCAGTTATTCTAATTTTATTTTTATGTAATATTATATAATTTTTATATAATATAAAAATTTTTATAATTTTATTCTAGAATAATTTTCGCAGCACAGCTAAGATTTCACTCACCGGCCCACATTTGCCAGCTGGCATTGGCGATGGACACGAGTCCGTAGAAGAGGACGACGAAGCTGACGCCGAAAATAATCATCAGAACGTCTCTTCCCTTCTCCTTCACCAGCATAAAGGGCAGTGGCCAGAAGAGGGTGCCCAGCGTGCCCAGGGCCAAGCCCGTGGTGGACCAGCTGGTGAAGGTGGCGTCGTCCCAGTTGAAAGGTGGCAGCTTCACCAGAAGTAGGGTGGACTGGCCGCCTGAAAGAAACAGGAAACTGAGACTGGGAATGAGATCCTGGGAATTGTCTCAGTCGTGCTGTCGTTGTTGTTTATGTTGTTGAATTAGGGGCAACGCTAGGGGAGCCGTCAATGGCCCATGTAGCAGACCGTTTAGAGCTGCATAATTCAAAAAAGATACTGATACGGTATGCAGGCGATTCAAACAAAGCCTTGAGCCTTATCCAAACTCTGATCTGCTAGGTACAGTCTCGCGCGGTTGCTCATTCTCAGTGCGCGCAGACAATTGCGTTTCAGGGCTGCCCATCGCTTCAAACCAACCATCCTACAGTCAATTTTTGTTTTGTATACCGCAAACCCTATACCGTAAACCCTATAATTAGCCCCCCTATAATTACCCCCCCCCTCTATAAATAAACAACCTACTAAGACCACTTTGAATTAATAAGCCCCCCCTATGATTACACCCCCTCCCTAAATGGACCATCGTCTGAAACGCGACATTTTCTATGTCTGGGTGTATGTATAGTCGCGTATGTGTATGTATGTACATGTATGTACATGTCAGACTGTGTGAGAGTGTGTTGTTAGACTGTACCAACATGTGTGCGCAGCGTCTTTTTCCCTTAGAAATCGCCTCCACGCGCCTTTTTGCCCACACATCTTCCGACTCATCAACACTTCCAGTTTATAAGCCCAGTTTATAATTATACACCCTCCTAGAGCTCCAACGAAAAAATTAGGCCCCGGGGGGGGGGGGGGGTAATTATAGGGTTTACTAATTAGTTTGCCTCATAATTGCACCCCCCGCTCTCATCTCTCATAAGTAGCACCCCAGCCCCCCCCCCCTATAATCATACACCCTCATAGAGCTCGAACAAAAGAATTAGCCCCCAGTGGTATAATTACTGGGTTTACAATACGTACTCTGAACAAAAGCTTCGATGAAGACGCAGCAGGTGATGAAGACCAGCGAGAAGCGGATCCAGCCCTTTCTTCTGACAGTCACAGTGCGAAAGGTGTCCTTGTACCCTTTTAGGACTTCTCGAGCTGCTATCCGCAGCGTTAGGCGTGAAGACCCGCCACGAGCTGCATCTTGATCAGTAGTTGTTGGACCTGAAATGATCAGATCAGCTTACAGAAGCTGCGGACCAGAGGGGTGTTCAAAGACACAGAGTGGTTTTGGCCAGTCCTAAAAATAAAGTTTATGTGCATTAGTAAAAGCAGCTGCATGTTTCAGGCGCAGGGAATGCCCTGAGCAACGCTACATAACTTGAAAGTGTAACGTGGGACACAATTAGCGGATTTACAAATCCCTCGAATATTGCATGATTTGTTTTGTTATCATTACAAATCCAATATCCAAATCTTACCACTGGCCTCAACATCCTCAACAGGCGCCTTTTTGACTTCGCGAACGACAAAGACAATGTAAAAGAACGTCACCATAGACACGCCCATTCCAATGACCGCCCCGTAAAAGTACATGGACGGATGGTTCATCACGAGAATGTACGTGGCCCCGAACATGCCAACGAAAAGACCCGACGAAAAAATGGCCGCGGCTATGCCTCCGCGTAGGGTGATGAAGGAGCCGTCCTGCAGTGTGGGGAATGCTGTAAATTGTGCTGCACGCACGCGCACGCACGCACGCACGCACGCACGCACGCACGCACGCACACCCACGCATGCACGCACGCACACACGCACGCACGCACGCACGCACGCACGCACGCACGCACGCACGCACGCACGCACGCACGCACGCACACGTACGGGTCTCTGCTTTAGGGAGCTGTCGACGACGAGTGCATTGAACGAGGCCTGTAGAATGGTGTCTCCTCCAGTAAGTCCGTGAAGGAAGGACCCGAGCATCAAGTAGGGAATGATGTTCATGGACATGTAGGTGGCGGTGCAGAACAGCATGGTCGCACCGCCGATCAACGGGCCCACCGAGCCGATGATCGCAGCTGTCTTGCGCCTCAGCCGGCCGTCAGCCCAGCTGCCCATGACCGGCGACACGACGAACGAGGGAATGGAGGTGGCCAACTGAAAATACAGCCACGCTATGTACATGGTGCCATTATAGGGAGCCATTCGATGGTTGGATTCACATCGACTGCCCGTGGGTGACTACTGCATTCTTAGCAGATTCGTATTAGTATTTGCAGGTTACATCGTGGCAGATTCATATTAGGGTGATGTAGCGTTTTTCAGAGCTTGTACAGTAGCTCAGTGGTAAGGCGTCGCGACCACGTGCTCGGCGCGCACGTGGTCGGGGGTTCAACTCCCTTCCACTGAGGCCACTGAGTCGCTAATCCCCTTGGGCAGAAGGATGAACGCTCTCATTACCCATGACGTGAGGCGGCTCCGGGGTTCCGCCCGAAAATCCGCGCCAGGTGGACAGGCCACTTTCCCCCAATCCAACAACAACTACATGTACTGCACTGCTTCTCCTAAACTGTTTCTCGAAATACACAAAAGAACGCCCGTCAGGTGTGATTAGTGTTCTTTGCAAAGCGGCAGATTCATATTAGTGTGATGTAGGGTTTTTTTCGTTCTGCAAAACACTTGATGCACAAAATGTAAGACTGCGTGGGTATATTAGGAATGAAAAGCACACGCTACACATTAGTTACACCGCACTGTCAAAAGAACGAAGTGACTGCAGAAAATAGTAAATTTGAGTTTTGCAATTTTTGTTGAAATAAAATTATTCAAGCCGAGCTCCCAAACCGTGCACGGTGATTGGCCACCAGTGCCAATGGTAAGGGAGTATTGTGACCCTAGGTGGCGCTATGTATATTCGACAATTAAAATTAGATTCAGACGCACCAGAGCCAGTGTTGAGATCCAGACGACATCGTCCTGGACGGCCAGTTGACTCTGCGCGTGGCTGGTCAAGTTGTGACAATAGTCCACAACCTGTGCGTGCGTGTGTAGGGTATGTAGTGCCTGTTTTGTGAAAAGATGTTTAGTTTGTGAAAAAGTGTTCAGTGTAGAAAGGTGTATGGGGAAGCCTTTGAGAGAGGAACCTTTATCAAAATTTTGAGCTGGTTTACTGTGAAATGCTCTTTTTATTTTCGGTCATTTTTAACTTTGAAATAGACCAAAGAAGTACACATAGGAAGGATCTACCGTAAATCCTCCAGTAGACGCCCTTTCCAATAGTGCCCCGGGTGAGAGGAGAGGTTGAAATAATGGTGCCCCAGGGGGCACTATTGGAGGATTTACGGTATTCACTGCACCGCACAATTGTGCCCGACAGTCACTTTGTGATTTTAATTGATTTTCAATTTTCACTTTGTAATCTACTTTTTGTTGGAACCATATGCGTGCCAGACTCACGCCATCGTATGTGCGATTATTGTCGTGATAGAGTCGGACGCAGCTGCTAAAGTAAATGAAGACAGGAGTGACCGCTCCGGTAATCGCAGCACCCATGGAGCCTGTATGCGATTTACTACAGCTGTTCTAAACCTTCTAATTAGCCATCTGCGTTTGGCTTATTGCTAACAAGCCATGGGAGGGGTGGAGGGGGCTCATGGTTTTTTCGTACGGCAAGAGAGGGTAATTGTTTGGGAAGGGGGCTAACCAAAGTGAGAAGATGAGAATAAAATAAAAATGTAGAAAAGAAAACACGTCAAAAATCATGACAGGCAGTCGCCGTTTGTTGGTTTCACTACTTAGGATACCGTAAACAGTATAATTAGCACCACGGTGGCTAATTGTTTCGTTCGAGCTCTAGGAGGGTGTATAATTATAGGTGAATAATATTTGGGGCTTCAATTAAGGGTTTACGGTAGTTTGAGGAACGCTCACTGAGGAAGAGCGCCGGTTCCACAGTCAGCAAAGCGAGCACAGCCAATATGCTCTTGAGCCTGACACCTATAAGCTCAGCTTGTTCACCTACATCGTCTTTCCTGAAGCACAATCTCACCAAACGCCGCCTTTCTGTTCCCAGCGCTCTCGATCTTGACTTCAATCTCCTCAAATGTCGGTGGTACTTCTTCCTCTTCTTCCACGCCCGGATTGTCCATTTTCTTTTGATTTTTCTCTTTCTTTTGATTATTTCTTCTCCATTGGCTGAACAAAGCCAATCTACTGTTCTACCTTTCAGCAACTATACTAAACGGACGCGCGTTAGTCATTGCGAGCAGGCGCACACGCTGCCTGGCGCTGTCTTCCTGTGACATGAACGTTCACACGCACACAACGAGCGCCTAATGCACTGCGCTGGGCCTATACGCTGCAGGAGGGTGCTGTGTGTGTGTTGCTGGAGGCACAGACACTGCCGCCCTAATAGAAAGTAGGCAGGTAGAGGGTAGAGCGCAACGCCCTCGTGAGATAGAGGACCCCCCCCCCCACTCTATTCCAACAACGCGTTGCCTCACGTCATTCGGACGAACGAACGAGACGATACGACCGTTTGTTGACCGAGCGAGTGAGTCAGTGCAACGGTGTCCGTGTGAACTTGCACGCGGTGTATATGGTGAGTATGAAGCGGCACGATGACAAATGGCGTATAGATTCCACAACTGATTACAGCACTAGAGCGAGCGAGGCTGTGTGAACGACGTGTACATTTTGCAAAATACAAGGTTCTTTGAAAATCAGTGCCTTTTTGGCCCATTTTTGTAGGTATAACATTTTGTCGCGTGAATGTGGTGACTTCAGTAGTGACGCGTTGCGTATAGCGTTTCTCAAACAGTGTTCAAGTCAACTCAACGAAATTACCGGAACTGACGGCATACATGTAGGAGCGATCAGAAGCATTTAGGTTCACAGTTTCTTAGCCAGTTTGTCATTGGCGCCAAAACCAGTACCAGATCCAGGGTGGGGTGAAATGGGGAATTCCCCTTCGCAAAAACGTAAATCTAGGGGGGGGGGGCGGTTCAGCCGTGGGAAAAGAAATGTGTCTAGCAAACCTACTTTTGTGCGTGTAGGTGGTCGAAAATTGCAAAAAATTTCGCCTGCGGCGCCGATTTTGTGTATTGCTTGTCAATTATAGACCGATTGGCTGCCCAAAACCTCTCCGAAATGGCCCAGCATCTGTAAATTTCAACAGGGTTCCCCTTCTGCTAAATCCTTTCCCTCCCACTGAAAAAAAAATTCTGGATCCGCCACTGACCAGTAAAAATGCTATTAAGGAAAAATTTGCAGGGGGCTGCAAAAAAAGGAGAATATGTGACACTCTATTGTTGAAGTCCAGTTTGAAAAGAAGTGGTATTAAGGCATATACCCCCACTGATTTCTAGCCACTTTCGCATTGCAGCTGATCAACTCCACTTTGAACAAACCATGTATAAAATCCGAACCAAGCACAGCAACAAGTCACATATTCGGCGATTTTTGTGTTCGCTTGCAATGGAAGGAAATGTGCAGCAAAAATTGCGGCAACTGGAACTGACTGACATTTGCATAGATTGAGTGCGAGAAATTAGCACACGCCCTATGGAACCCCATGCGCACGCACGTACGCATGCACGCACGCACACACGCATGTACACGTGCACAGACACACGCACGCACGCACGCACGCACGCAGCACTCATGCAAGCATTAAGGTCACTACACAAATGTTATACGAACAGTTCATCATTGGGTGGAATGCCGGAAGGGAATGGAGCAGGATTGTAGTACGTATATGTGCCTCTTGCCTACACATCGACATCAGCAACTGTACATCATCAACAACCAACATTGCAAAAGTTTTAGCAGGGGACCAATTGATTCGGCAGGAACTTTAGCTGTTTCAGGTCCATGGACATGGGCTCTGTCAACGTCTGAGAGACATGAGA